>OZ034977.1:21289629-21624629 GCA_964030785.1 Siderastrea siderea
GTGCAACTCATATCCTGTGATACACGTATGTGTTATTGTTCATTAATTGACATCACCATCATCATAACTTTAAACTGAAAACAATCTTGCTTGTTAAATGTGTTCATACGACTTTTCAGCTACATTCAAAATGTATAAGATGTTTAGACAACACTCTTCAGATGAAAACTATTAAGCACCATTTTCTATGGTGCCATATGTTTCTCAACACTTTGCAAAATGTCATCTAGGAATTATTTTTCGCTTTTTTCACTTTCGAGCTTGGATGCGATTTTACAATAACAATCAAAAGCACTGTATTTGTCTCGCTATTTCGCTTCTGGTCGAAAAAATATTTTTTTCGTATATGCCATTTTAAAGCATTATAGTTAAATTTCTTTAAAATACCCCAAGCGACCATGGCTCAACATTGACAGTATTGTTATTCTATAGACCCCTTACGATATATTAAATCCTAAACTAGAAATTCCCAGTGAAAAAAGGCTATTCCCTTTATAAAAGTGTTGAGGTTAATTTTCATGACCCTGAAAAATTACGAGAATCTACCTCTTACAAAGTTGAGATTTCGCGATACATAATGTAATCTTGTCGTTTGTTTACAGCACGAAAGATCATCTTGCACCGTATCACCGAAAGCACTGTAAGTGGAAACCTTGGTCACGGAATAAGCTGTACGTCAACAGAAACCGACAATCACATTTTTCACATAGAACGCTCCAAGGTCACTAATAATGGAATAAGTTCATCATTCGGCAAGAAGCAACTTGAAGGGGTTCATCTAAATGCCACCAATCAAGTGTTTCAAATCATAAACAGTTTCTTGTCTGGGAATAGAAACGGAGGCTTATATGCTAAACTACAGATCAAAGATGGATTCATACCAGTGTCCGCGGAAAGCCACATCCACGGTAACACTTTTGAGTATAATAGAGGAAGCGTTTTGTTCCTGGAAGGGACGACTGATCAATATTCCAATGTTAAGGCGACAAGTAATTACTATTCTGTCAATTTTGCTAGCGATTCGCATGGAAAAGTGACCAGTGTTTGTAACATAACTGATCTGAATGTCCTGTTCCAAGGAAATGTTGTATATAACAACAGCGGACAATATATCATGGTGTTTGGCAGTAGCAAAGGAAGCCTCAGGCTTTTAAACAACACGTTTTACAGGAATCGTGGACTAGGGATCAATTATGGAGTAACCGTTCTCTTAAACGGAAAGGCAGAGATCCACAGCAATGTCTTCCAAAATCCAAATAACCGTTATCAGATTAGTACAACACTGCAAGGGGGCCCTGTGACTGTTGATGCCAAATCTAACTGGTGGGGAGAAAGCGTTCTGAGTTTAGTTGAATCTCTCATTAAGGACAAAACCAAAGACTACAGATTGTCATTGTTAGTAGATTTCCAGCCGTTTTTGTATTTGCCGCCCCAGGAAGTGATCTCAGGTAAGTGATACTTCTTTTTTTCTCTGTCGTGTTAAAGGATCCTAGTCAGGCACGCCTTTGTTATTGTTTTGATCTGAAATTTGCGATCAGATTACTCGTCGAACGTGACAAAACGTCAACAGTTCAACTGGCAAAAATATAAACTGTAGCCTGAACCTGAAATTTCTTCGCTTTTGATTTTAGTGCCAGTAAAAGGGCTTTCGATTATTTTCAGCGCATTTTGGGGGTTGTCCAAAAACCTAGAACTCAAAGAATGTTTGTGTTCGTAAGCCGGCCAGCCTCCCAGTCCGCTTACCCAAAAGCAACCTGTATTTACCGCGGAATATGATTTAAAAGCGCATCTAGAATCATAAAGGATTGGAATCTTGTTTAATTGGGTATTCTTGACTTTCCCATCGCCATAAAACACAAAAGGCGAATGCACGGAGGGCACAAATGTTTCCAAAACTCACTCGATCACGCCGCTGTGACCACCGCTCCGAGCCGCATTTAGTTTTAGTTAGCGCTAGATAAAGCGAGAACATTTCACATTCCTATCAAAGAGAAGAAACTCTTTTGTTAATAGCTTTTATTTTCTTTGTTATCATCGCGCAGGATGGATATTCATTTCAATTTTCAAAATACACGAATTGCCATGAAAACAAAACGTACTGCAGCTAGCCAAGGTGTCGACTGTGGCTAACAGATCTGATTTACAAAGTTTCTGTTCGCAAACCATTCTTTCTCCTCCTTTTCTACAATTCCAGGGATTAGTTTATGGAAAAAATCGAAGTGTTGTTCTCAGGCATCGAAGGCTTTGAAGGTTTCGCTTTAGTGTCGCTACCAGCACTGCAGAGCGAGTCCCGTCGTCACATTTAGAAAACCAAAACATTTCAGCCCGTGAAGAACGGGCACCGTAATGAAGTAAAATGTCGGCGAATAAGCTTGACCAGCATTTCAATCCACTGGATATCTTTTGCTTGACTAGTGCAATAACCAAGAAGGTCCTTGAATAATGATTTCTTTCATAAGCTTGACTGTTTTGGTACTGCCACGCGAAGGAGAACGTAAACCGCTTAGAGTCGTGGCTTTGTCTCGCACATTTCACGAGAAAAATAGCAAACACCACCAAAATAACCGGCCAGATGTAACCACTATTAATTTGTTTAAGGCCAGAAAAGTAAATGAAGGCCCAAACTGGCCGTATTGGCGCGGATGTAGCCGGATTTCAATTCACTGTGAAAAAATCCTGATTTTAGATGGCATAGAAAATGGCGGATTTCTCACTTGATGCACGCAAAGCACTGTGGGTGACTAGGATCCTTTAATTAGCGTCGCTAATTGTACAATGGCACTTAGAGATTTGCCCTATCCTTACCTGTTCCATAGAGGTGCAACGTGACAATGAAATTCCCAACTTTCTTTTGTTTATTTTCAGTATCATGCCCACCAGAATGGATGATGCAAGACGGAATTTGCTTCTTATACAAAGGAGGTTCCTTGGCCTTCCTAGAGGCAGCGGAATATTGTGAGGTAACAAATAACCTACATAACCATTTTCTTTCCTGTTCTTAAGTAATTTGTGTCATATTTCTCTGGCATTTTTTTTTCAGAATAATGGCGGAGTTATTGTCAGTACAGGAGTGCCCGAGAACAGAATACTGCTTCAGTACCTGAGACAGCGAGAAACCTTATCCGGTTGGACAGGGAAGCTGCCTGCTTTATGGACTACAAAGAGAGGAGTACAAGAGGTACAATTATACTGAATACTCTTTAGTTAATTAATTGGAACTGGTGGCTAAGAATAAATATTATTTCCAGCACAACTAAAAAAAAGCTTTAAAATATCATAGCTAGGTATCTAGCCTAACTATACAAACTATTTTTATTGTAAGAGAAAAATACAGAAAAATCGGAGACATTTGTCGGAACAATTTTCTTGCCCGCCTCTCCAGTGTTGATAAAACGACTTGCAACAATCAAAATCAGCTTACTCAACATCGAGAGCAAGGGAGAGAAACGAATACAGACAGGTGTATTTTATCAATGAGAGAAGTGTTCCGACTCAATTAAACCGAGATTGCGGATTTCAAAATAAACGATACACGTCTGCTAGACGATAGGAAGGTAAATCATCTTAAAATAATGGTCAGCATTATGTTTTTGAAAACAACTTGATGTCAATCACTCGACTCATGCTGCATTTGTTTTCTTAAAGGTAGTAATTTTATCCTGTTGTAAGCTAGTCTACCTCATATCTTTGTTCCAAATCAAACGAAAAGGATGGAATCTGCCATGTCATACACAGCAGTGGGGAAATTCACGAGTCCTCGTGTAACGGACTTAATCCATTTGTCTGCGTAAGGAGACCAGGTAAAGTAAAGAATTTGGTCTCTGCGCATGCGTCTATTTTTGTTTAGCATTTTGTAGAACATGGTCTCACACAAGTTAGCCTAAACACAAGGTTTCAAAAGTCAAGTTTCGCTGAATGGTCCAAGGTCGCAGTCCCAAAATTCATAACTGCAGCATAATACACAAGACCACAGGAAAGCACTGCCTGATAAATTTTACAAATCGCTTTATTGATTTTTGTGAAGAAAAGCTATACAGAGTTATAAGAATGACTTTTTACATTAATAAAAACCGTGTCAACATTGTTTAGTTACTTTTCAATCTGAAACTGGGCATTTATTTTTCTTCCTAATCTCTTACTAATAGTCATCCACTGTCCAAATGCTTGTTTCCACAATGGCGACTGTGTGGGAGCTGTTTGTTTTTGTCACCATGGCTGGGCTGGAGAAGACTGCTCTAAATTTCACTGCGATGACTTGCATGACTGTTCTGAGCGTGGTAAATGTGTAGGCCCTGATGTTTGCCAGTGCTATCCAGGCTTTATGGTAAGTCCCTCGCCGTCTTCATTTTTTTTTTCAGTTCTAGCTTAACTACAGCTGCCAGTAGAAGCCTACTTAGGATTAATAAATGTACGTTAAGCTAGCAATGTAGTATTATACCATATGCCCGGCATTGTAGTAAGGGAGAAAATTAAAGAAAAGTGCTGGCGTTTCAGTGAAGTTTTCCCTGTTAGTTGGAGCTGTTTAAAGTGGCGAAAACTTTACTCTCGGACGTACAAGGGAAGCCCCTTGATAAGTTTTTCTTGAATTCAAGGAAAACGATTCAGTAGCTGTGCTTATATCCCTTAGACACATTTTGACACAAGTTTTGTGAGAATCTGTTGCTATGGTTACGAGATGACGTCATAGCAGCAGTTGGCCAAGACATTTTTGAAGGAAGAAGTGTAATTTACCTTTTTAGCTCAAAAAGAACAAAATGTTGAAAAAAGCAGCGAAGTCTTTAAATGTGTCATATTCTACATTTTTAGCATCATTTTTCCTTATGATAATTTCTAATTCCGAGTAAAATCGACGATGCCGTCCAAGATGGCAGCCATTTTGGACGACGTCGCAGGCCCCATGCAGCCCCTCTGCCCATAATAAATACCTCGTCTTATAGAACACATCACAGGCTTTCTATTTAAGGTAAAATCTCTTTGAAATATTAAAACACAACAAAAACCTTAGGGGGGTCCATCACCCCCGCCCTTGTACTACGGGGAGGGGGGGGGAGGTGACTTTGCTGGTACGCCCTAGCGTTAAACTACTTTAAATATAAAAAGCTCCAATGTACTGGTTATTTGCCCTCGAATACCTCCAGTATAATGAGTCGGTGTCATTGGTTTTACGCTGGAAAAGTTAGCCAAAGATGGCTGTGGTATTCGCCAAGTTATCAAATGACAAACACAACTGCATTTGGTTTGTTCTTGTTGTCAAAATAATGCTGTCGTAACACAAACCGGCTAAAAGCACCTATCAAATGAGGCAAAAAATGGTCTGTTCTTACAATTTCTATCTCTATTAATGGTTGCGAAATGTGCCCCATATCTATATTGATGCAAAATCATGATGTTAATAACCTTTCTTTCAGGGTCGTGGATGTACATATTCTTACTGTGGAAAGTACGGAAACTGCGCTGATTGCGTAAAAGACCCTTCATGTGGATGGTGTGACAGTTTGCACTCTTGCTTCGGCGGTTTTGGTGATGGACCTCCCAAAATAAATTGTCCCGATTGGTTCTTTCATCATTGTTACACGGTAGGAGATGACCAACGTTGTTCAAATAACATTCAGGTAAGGCCGTCTTCGAGGTCGAAGGCGTTGATGATGCTAATCTTTATTGAAGATACAAACTTTACTAAAAGTGATTTACAGAAGGGTCTTCTGAAAGCCTAAATCACAAAAATAAATCTTAAGATAATAACTAAAAAACAGATAATTACAAATTGTGGCAGTTAAAAAGCTTATAGCCAGGAAGGTTGAGATACTAATTCTAAAATACCATTAAATGGTTTTAGAGAGACCACGCTGGACAATAAGCGTGATTCTCTGAGTGAGGAATCAAGTAAATTCCAGTCATTAGCAGCAAAGTTAATCGGTGCGCATATGGCCCCATCTTGTAATTCCTTCCATTTTCTTAAAATCTTGGCCATCAGATTAGCTACTGTCACCTTACCTTTGCCACTTGCACAAAGTTGTTGATCAGTTTTTAACTTTAATTTAAGTCGTTTTGACATTTTTTTCGATCTCGTGTCAACTGGACAATTTAATGAAAGAATTGCAAAAATCGGAGTTGTGAAGAATTGCGTTTGTTTTCTTGATGTTCTTGTGTCGACTGACTGAGACGGATAGCCTTGCAAACTATAATACACTTCTAATTAAGATCAAAATCAATAAAAAATTCGAAACTGATCCAAAAAATGTAACAGTTAAGAAGGTAGTAATTTTCGTTAAAAGAGGAAAATTCAAAGCTTCGAAATAGACCTTTAAAAAAGTGATTACCATGGTAACGTCAGACTTGATGGGCAAGGACTTGCTATACAAAAACATATAAACGTCCAAGGTCCGTGCGGGCAGAAAACGCTTTCCCCCTCACCACCTAGTCTGAGTGGATAAATCGCCCTAGCATAATTTTTATAATCTCTCATACCTTTTTAACACACATTTTTATTTTCTGGCATTTAGGTTACATAGCTATTATAATCAATTGACATTGGACATTGTAAAGTGAACGTTATTTATATTGTAAACTCTCTATAATGGTTATGATCCCGCAATATGAATCATCAGATATACCGTCAGATATATCATGTCCGCTTTTATTTACATGACAGAAAAAGCAACATACTCATCAAGTCGTGTAATTGACAAAATAGAAATATATAATAATCATCATCCTCCAAATTATTTTAAGAGGGTCGACTGTAAAGGAAAGTATTGTAACTACCAAGACGGAAGCACAACCACAGAATCCTGCCAGAAGTGTGAAGACCTCGAAAAATGCTACAAAGTTACAGTAAGGCATTCTCGATTTTCACAAATGCAGTTATGTTATCTAAAGTAGACATTTTTTTCTACTGAAATGTATTTTTAGCTGACGCATATCATAAGCGGTCGATCTAACAGCAAATACCTGACAAGACAAGCTACATCAGTTTTTCTTATCCTTCTGGAAATCACCCCGCTGCACCAATTCCAAAGAAACCCAGAAGAAAATGAAGTCAAACTTACTGTAACGATGGAATTTACAGTGGTGTATTAGCAGAGTGGATATTCATCTACTGTCTTCATATCAAATTGGCATTTAGAAAAGTTAGTGGTTCTTGTGGAAGGGGTAAACCCGGAGTGCCGGAGGAAAATTATGCGAAATAACACCTCAGCCAAATCGGTAGTATGGTAGGCGAGTGTTTAGTCATCACTGCACCAATATCGTGTCAGATCTATCAAACAGGAAAACAAACAAAACATAAACAAAAATGTATAGAACTTCAAATAAGCAGTGGGAATAAGATGCCATCTTGTTATAGCATTTGGCCACTGACACTGCTTTAAGGTGAGTTTACTTTTCAACTTTCTTGTTTAGACATCGAAAACATTAGCCTGGGGGAATTAGCAAGTCTGAAGTGCAGACATCATAAGGCAA
Source organism: Siderastrea siderea (assembly GCA_964030785.1). Taxonomy (NCBI): domain Eukaryota; kingdom Metazoa; phylum Cnidaria; class Anthozoa; order Scleractinia; family Rhizangiidae; genus Siderastrea; species Siderastrea siderea. Next base: position 21,297,091 of record OZ034977.1, read on the forward strand.
CTGCAAAAAACAGATGCTGTAGTTGTTAGCAGTAGGGTCTCATTTTATTTCCGGTCTGTTGCCTTGACAGAAAGACAGCCGTTGTCGAGCGTGGAATGAAACACGATGTCCTGGTGGCAAAGTTCAAGTGGACTACACAGATCGTCGAAGAAGTAACAACGTGGAACTTGCTAAAAATGTAAAACTGGTGGAGCCAAACACAACAACTATATACGCTTGTCCAGTTATGATAGTTAATACGGATGAAATGTCGCTGGTGTTTGTTGCACCAAAAGTCCTGGACGTGGGGCAGGGTGATATACTCTGCAGTCCTCAAGCGGGTGGAATTATGCACAAGATTGTTGACGTGGTGGTGAATGGTAAGCCTCTTTAATGGTAAATTTTGAAATTGCCTTTCATCAAGTGATGTTATAATACCCTGGATGGGAACAATATCACCGCCATACACATCCCTCTCTACCACTCATCCTTCATCCTAGGGTCTTATGGGCTACAAAGGGGATTAATAAGAGTAACCATATGCATAGCATTCTCTTTCCCTTGTTTTGTTAAGGGCCTTTCAAAGTAATGCTTGGCGCTCCGGCAGGATTGGAAGAAGTTATTAATTATGCAGACTTCAAGCAAGAGGCATCAATGGAGTCTGTAGAGGACGAGTCAACCCTGGAGGACGAAGCGGATGAACAGGACTTACAAGATATTATTGCTGGCAACATAACAGTCAACGAAAGTCGCGTAATAATCCTCCCGTCAAGTAAGTGCAGCTAACGTGCCCATATAGCCTTTCTTGCAATCCAGATTGGGAAAGTATAATGTCTGGACTGAGAGAAGAACCACTGTTTTTTTTTTTAATAGCGATTCCCTTAGCTTGCTTGTGTATCTGTTATCCTTATTCAAAGCGGCCTATGTTTGGTCCTCTTATTGACTGATTGATCGATCGATCGATTGATGTAGCTATTTATTATCTATCTTGTACCTATCTAGGTAGTAAGTTGTAGTTAGCTAACTGGCAAGTTTCACGAGAATTGGCCGCTACTGACTTGAGTGTTTATCAGTGAACTAACTAATTTTAACTGGGTTTCTAGATTCAACAATCTACAAATGTCTTGGACACATGTATGAAGTGGATGATGTCTTACTATATTCATATTACCTTTTGCTCGACGCAAACTCTACGGTCCCTGAGGTAGACGACATAGTAGTATCCAATTCTAGTGATGGCCTCATCGAAACGGTTGTGAAAGAGTTCAAAGTGGATGATACAAGATATCTGGAAAGCAAACTACAGCGATGTAATGAGAATTCACGATGGAATTTTACGAGGTATTCTAATGTCTTATCTCTAGTTCGATAGTAAGTGATGAATAGTTCTGCTTATTAACGAGTAAAACCTTAGATCACCCTGTTAATCAACAATTAATGCAACGTTTGATAACAAGATTTGTAACAAGACATTCTAGGGAATTTTCAGGCGGCGCAGAGTCTGTCAGCTTCCTTTCCCTGGGCTTTTATGTATAAATAGTTCTCTACCTTGAATCGAACTTGATTCGGGCTCGAATGTGACTCGTGCTATGGCGCTCAAAACATCAACAGTCTAATATACGTAACTTACCTAGAATGGTAGGTAAACTTTTTATCGTCAAAGCTTCCGAAGAGTCTCTTTCGCCAGCGTCTCCAATAGATAACTAAATCTACCTGCTTACGTCATAGCTACAATGAAAAATTCACCTTCAAACTCTTCAGCAAAGCTAATCTGACGAAAGAAATGTCGTGTTTATGACAGATTTCCTTTGAGAACTTTCTCGCTTAATGACCTCTCAATGAACTCTGTCGACAACGTGAAATTAAATGATATTACCCAAGAATGTCAAATACTTCAGAAATTGATTAACCGATAAAATCAGTGACTTTACCCCAAAAAATAAATAGAGGCTACTTGCAATCTAAAACCTCTAAACCTGTGTTTATAAAGATCGGTGTTTACTGTTCACAGCTATTTAACCAGTAGAGTCAACAATATCTTCCTTCCTATGCTTTACATCATCACAAAACTCAAGAATGGAGTTTGTCATCGCCTTCGCAACCGGTTGAGTTCGAAGCACTATGTAACCACAACTAACAATACGATCTCCCACGCCAAAGAAAATGGCATTTTAATCTCCCTTTCTATGTCATTTATAATGGTAGTAAAAGACAACCAACTTGTGGATACTATAATTGTTTTGCTTCCGTTAAAAAACGCATAAACTACATAAACAATAATACATTTTTGCAATATGTTACTTGTCTTGCTTTATTTCAAACAGTACCCATACTTCACACACAAGGTTTTTCTTTTACGCTCTCCAATCTGCCAGCTTCCACTACATTCTCAGAAATATGCCAGAAACTTGCTATCGAGCACTCAAAACAACACCAAACACAAAACTATTTCTATCCGAAAACACTAACCACTGTTAACGACTCAAAAGTAAACACTACCCTTAATAAACACCGCCCTTCTCAACCAAATGTCCTTAAAAACAGCGAATAAACATTACAACACCTACCTTTAATTATCCTTGGTAATCCGCAAAACTCAAAACAACAACAGTACGCTCCTTTGTACGATTACTTTTTTTCGTAACAAGAACTACTTCAAAGAACTAAAACAGACTTATAGGCCTTCGCTGACCTCCTTTACACAATCACACGCGCACATCCTCTATCTAATCAATGTCATCATCTTACAAAACAAATCAATCATCTTTACCTCCACAACACCTCTTACAAATGACAGTCAGTTCTCCCATGAATCACTAAATCTGTCCACTTCATCATAGCTACAAATGAAAAATTCACCTTAAAACTCTTCAACAGAGCTACTGTGACCAAAGAAACGTCGCGTATATACACATTTCCTTTGAGAACTTTCTCGCTTAATGACCTCTGAACACATTCTACCCACACACTTCAATTAAATGAATGTAAACATATTACCCAAGAATGTCCAGATTAACTGATGAAATGGGAAACCTTAAAGGATTTTCAAACTGACATTCCTCTCAATCATTGATTTTTGGATATGACCGCAACCTGTCAAGTTGGAAGCACTGTCGAACCACTGTTAACAATAGTCTCCATAAGTCATCGACAATCTCCCAGGCTAAGAACTCAGTAAAGCAACACCACATACAAAGCTATTTCTATGCCCACATACTGACAACGTGCACAAAGCAACACAACATACAAAACTATTTTTATGCCGACATACTGACAACCTGCACAACTCCAAAGTTCTCACTAGCCATTGTAAACATTGCCCCTTAGAAACGAAATCTCCTAAAAAACAGCGAAATAAACAATTCAACAAGTACCTTTACTCAACTTCAATACACCGCGAAACTCAAAACAACAAAATTGCACTTCACACTTTCAATCTCGTAAAATACACGTCATTATAACGAGCCTGATTATTTAGAGCCCGCGCGGAGACTAAGTCTAATGACTACCGCCAATTCAGGAATATGCTACTTTTATAAGAAACGACAGCGACGTTCCGCTCGGAGACTAAGTCTACTGACTACCGCCAATTCAGGAATGTGCTACCCATTTTATGAGACGGCAGCGACGTTTGAGACGTCGCGCCGCCTAAAAAGGCTTTAATTTATCGATTAGTGGAACATGATAACAACAATATTACTGGAAAACTGGAGGAGCGAATTTTGCGAGACTTAAATTTAGCAATTCGGCAGAGATATCGTGCTAAAATGAGCTAGATTTCGCTAAAAATATTCAAATGCTGATCCGCCTTAACAATCTGGTAGTTGTTGTGATATTGAATAGAATCATAACAAAACAAAACTTATAACAGGTTAACCCTATTCTGCCTGGGCTTTTTTTTCAGTTTCTGAGCCTGGGGCAGGGGGGGGGGGGAGTACAAAGTGATTGTACAAGTGGGAGCACAAAGTGATTGGGCTTATGACGTGTCAATTATGACGTGTCATGATGTCACAATGACGTCACAAACCAGCCAGTTTGACTTTTGAGGCCGCCATCTTGCAGCCATACAGCTGACAATGACGACATCGAAAAATATATGAATTTGTTCTAAGAAACATACTTAATCAAAACAAGCACACCAAAGTAAAAGATTATCTTCTTTTTACAAACGAAGGGGAAAAAACTGAAAAAAGACGGGAAAACACGGAAAATAGTCAAAATACACTTCTGAGTAAACGGTTGTTATGGAAACTTCAATCATAATAGACACGTCATTGGCAAATGAAAATTTTCTCTGATAAATTTTAAGAAAAGTCTCAAGATTTGGGGATTATTCGTCGAGCCTTTTAAAAGTTATAATTCGTTAAAGTCAGCGCGGGCACAATGTGACCCCCTCCCCCCCCCCCCCCCCAGGCAGAATAGGGTTAACATTTCGTTTTGCGACAAAGCACATCGTTATTCTTCACCGGTAAGAATTTAGCATAAGTGTTTTCCTGTTGTAATATTTCCTACGCCACTGTCCAGAATGCTTGTTAAAGGGACACAGTGGGCGCTTTCCGTTTAACCAAAACTTCCGAGATAAATGGAAAACAATTTTACGGTTCGCCTTACTGGAGAATTCCCCCCCCCCCCCAAAAAAAAAAAAAGAAAAACAAAACGGAACGTCTAGAAGCGTAGTCCCGTTTCCCCGGTTAGAACGTCCCGATGGGGTTTGTGTCCCGTATTGCCGTTGACCAGTTCCAGGTCCGCGGCAATAAATTTATCGCGACCATTTCGTAAAATAAAATGGCCTCTCTCATTTACCAGTTTTCGGTTAGTTATTTCTCCGGCTCCCCTCACGGAAATACTGTTAAACCACGAGTGCCCTTCCCTTGGATTTGGTAGGTGGAGTTCTTCCTAGTAAAAAATATACGGAACGACTGGTCTTTATGGCAGTTAAAGAAAGACACAGAAGACGAAATACGTAAAGTAAAAAATGTATGTAACAAAAAATTGCCCGACATTTCGGTTTGCAAAACAAACCTTCTTCAGGGGCTACAAGAGTAAAATAAGTAAATACGTTACACCGCTACTTCTCTACACAATTTTTAGTGTGCCTCTGGTCATTCGCAAGTGGGATTTGAACTCATTCAGTAAATATTTCGGGATGATAACTTCACAAAACCTGCCATTCTGTTTAACTTTCGCCTTAAAGAAGTCAATGCAGCTGCTATTATATTAATTTCGTCCTCGCCATAAGAACCTATTAACATTCTCTTCTTCATCCACCAAAGCCTCAACTTTTTCTCAAAAAGAAATTCCAAGCCCGTTCCAACAAAAATTCCGGAAGGTTTGGTTAAATGGAAAACACCCAACGATTTTAAGGCGGGTCATTAACCCTCTGACGTACAAGCATAGTCACACCCCCCTCCCTGGTACAAGGGGGTTTGATGGAACCCCCTCCCTGGGTTTTTCCTGTGTTTCAATAGTTCGAAGTTACTTTACCTTTGGTAGAAAGCCTTTGATGCGCTCTACAAGATGGGGTATATATTATGGTTGAGGCGCTGCTGGTGGCCTGTGACATCATCCAAGATGCCAGCCAAATTGACCGCCATCTTGGATTTTACCAAAAATTAAAAAAAAAATTATAAATTAACGGCGAAAATTGGAAATCGTTAATGCTAGTCATGTAAATATGATAGAATCAAACACTGCTGCTTTTTGTGTGCAATTTGTGCTTTTTTCACCTAAAAAGGCGAAAATAACACATAATTTTACCCAAAAATGGCTTGACCACCTGCTACTTATAACGTCATATCTGGTAAACAAAGCAACCGATTCTCACCAAACTTGCGTCAAAATATGTCTAAGGCATGTGCCTACAGCTAGTGAAAACGTCAGGTGCTGATGAAAAATCGACTTAGAAAAATTGAAGAAAAACGTTATGCTTGTACGCCCGAGGGTTAATTTTAGCGTCTTTTCTTAAAAACTTGTTTGTTTGTTTTTGTTTTTTTTTTTGGCGAGCCTTTATTTTCGCAAAAAAGTACCATTAAGCTACTTATTATTTAAATGCCAATGAGTGTATTTGTAATTTCTTGAAATAATTCAATTTGTGTAATATCTTTTTATTATTATTATTATTATTATTATTATTATTACAAGTGAGACCTGAAAACAATATTATAATTATTAGTTAATTATTAGTAATACACATTTAATCAAATTAGAACCCTTTTTTATATAAATTTTAAATAAGCCCCTGTTGTAGGTAATGTAAACTTAAACATTTTAAGCATTTTTTAAATAAAAAATGCTTTATTCAATAAGTGATTGGAATCCAGGATACTACAGTGCAATATGCTCTCATCTTTTTCTCCTTATATGGTAAAATGATGCTATAGTTGAATAATTGTGTAACTTATTTACTTCTATTAATTCCCTATTAATTAATAATAGGAAGTAGTGCACCCTAAAACATTCCAGGGCATTGCTTTTTTCTTGACTGCCCAACAGTGGTAGTGATTCAGAGGGAGTCGCTTATTGGAGTAAATATGAAATATAATGACTGTAAAAGCTCTAATAAGTCAGGACTGCTCTCTAATACGCCTTCTTTCGCACAAGTGGTCTGAACTAAAATGAAACTTGCTAATTACAAATAAATTATTTGTTACTAGTTATGTCATGAGAGCGTGTAAATTATTTTATGTTTTGACTGATGCCAAGGATTATTTTACTGCCAGAGGAATATGCGAACAGTGCAGCATGATACATGTAATTTCTTACATGTAATTTCAGGTGAATCAATTCAGTCATCTATTTTAAGTACCAATCGGTCGATCAATCAACCACTCAACTACTCAGTTGATAAATCAGTCAATCAGCCAATTAAAAAATCAATTAGTCAATCAATCAATCAATCAATCAATCAATCAATCAATCTGTGACTACAGTTTCGCCAAATAGCAAATGGTCCAGTAATGACTAGTGACTTTATTTGATGCACAGATTATGACTCATTCTGTTACTACCCCTGACTGTGAAGGCAGTAGATCGTGTGATTTCAATTGTTTTTGGTTTGATAATGTCACCAATAGGCATATTGTTTGTTACTAATTGCCATAATCTGGTACCAAAGAAAATCAAAAGGAATAACCTCTTCTTATATCATTTTAGAAAAGTCTGAAACCTAACAGGTGATGAACTGATAAGAAGGGATCACACTGTGGTGAATCAGCAATCGAAATAGTTTTCCCCATAAAGAGAATTCAAGCAAATAGGTCTGACTCTTCATTCCTGGGATAGAGGGGGGAGGGGGTACTCCCAAAAACGTTATGGGTGTGCTCATCAGAAATTTTGAAGTAAAGCCCTGAAAGGTACCAAGGTATTGTTTTGTGGGCATGGCTGCCAGTTACTTTTACCGCTAAGAGGTACTCTAGGATTCATTCCCTTCTCACACATCAACCACTTAGTGGTACTGAAGGGACATAAAGTGTATGTGGTTACAGTCAAACTAATCAATGGCATCAAAATAGAGCAGAAAAAGAAAAAAATACAAATGTATATAACCTTATTTCAAAACTGCTCTTCAATTTTTTTTTCGTTTGAATAGATGTTTATCTGGGAATTAGCTATGGGAACACAATTATTCTTAACCAAAGCATTATAATAAACCACCATATTTTCATTGACATCAGGTAGATGGAATAAAAACCTGTAAGGAAAACAAAGCAGATTTAATTATCCCAGTTGCCAATAGTAAGCCCATGGTTTTTTGGAGGTTTTAAATCTCTTGGTAAAACCAAAATAATATTTACAGGTTAGCCCAACTGAGGAGCTTGCCAGGAATAAGTCATGGCACAAAACAAGCACAAATTGTTACCTGGATGGAATCCCCATGTCAAAGCTCTTGCTCATACAATGTAGTCCAGCAAATTCCCAGTAGCCGATGTTTGATATACCAAAGTTCTAACATGACTCCAAGGCTTTACAGATAAACCTATCTATTTGGTTGGGTTTCTTTGTCTTCAATCTCCTCTGGGAATCAAGAGACAAAGGAATCTTGAAACATTTGCAATGTTGTCAATAAATGTATTGCTCATTAGCGGTAAAGATCTGTTTTTAAGCTCTAACAGAGCGAGTATTGTATCCATGGAAGAATATATCCTTTCTACTTGTAGCCCCCCAAAAAGTTCTAAGGGTTAGAACTAAGGAAGGTCTGTTATTTCACCAGAGCAAGCATGTTACTGCTCAAGGACACTTTGAGACTTTCTATATGAATGCAATTTCATCTGGGGCGATGTGCAGGACAATTGATGTGAACGCACCAGAGAAAATTAGAGACTGCTCATTGTCTATGAAAATTGTACCAACTTAGGCTAGAACAACTTCAGATCAACTCTCTACTAACACTTGCTTCTGTTTACACGAAGGCGGTATGAAATGTGAAGCCAGTATAAAATTATTATCATCTCAGGTTGGTTTGACTGATGACCATTGCTGAACTGATACAAATGGCTCACAACAGTCTAAAATCAGACTGGGGAACCATGTAAACATGAACTGAGTTCAAATGGAACCGGTCTGAGATATTTGTTTTGAACATGCACAGTTAATAAGTGGCGTTGAAGCACTCCAAGCTGGTGGATAATAGACACATGCAAAATGGATTCTAAGGGATGGTTGGTTCCATGTAAACACTTCATGCCAGTCTGACTTTTAGACCGGTCTCATGTAAACAAAACCATACTGGTCTGAGTTTGCACGCTTTCATGAAACCAGGGCATCACTGTTCCTTGGCCTCCGAGCATGTTGTTCAACATTCTTAAGAGCTGCTCAACTTTAGTCTGACGGGGTGTTAATTAATAGTACATGACACTAGTATGACATTCATTCTGGTACAAGTTCATTACGGTTCCCTCGCGTTTCTCTGTACCTGTTTATGTGATTACATCTGGTGTGTGAGTTCACTCCAGTAGTGGTACCGAATCCCATTCTCATTCTGGTATGGAAACCCATACCAGACAACCAGTATCGTGGAAACATAGTATAACTGCCAGAATAAACCACACATCACCATGAAAAATGGATTTTATAACTTGTACAGAGTGTAAGTGTCAGTGTTGTGGGTCAATTTTATCCTTGGTTCAATTTTCATTTTCCTTTATGAATATAAATAGGTTTGCCAAATTTCCTTTGGCCAAAAACGCTGATTTAGTCACTCAGTCTTTTATGTCTTTACGTGACAACGTGAAAAACAGATCATGGTTAAATTCCACCCTACAGACATTTGTGCTTGTTCTCACACACTTGAAGGCAGAAGGATTGAATATCTGGTATATTTGAGAATCAAACACAGCTGTTTGCATATTTTTCGTTTAATTGTGTTCAACTACTGAAACCAAATTAACCAGATCAACTGAAGACTTTTATTTCAGTTCAATTTACTGAACAGTTAGATACGTAAGCTGGGATAATTATGTGACTGGTATCTTCCACGTACCTTCACTGTAAGACAAAGCTGCATCACCGATCACTGCTGACATATATACATGTATGCCTAGAACAGATGAAAAAGGATCAGTGAATTAACAACAAATTCATGGCTAAGAATTTGCAGTTGCCCAAATGTCAGTGGCGATTTAAGACCAAAGAGGGCCACTAAAAGTTGAGGTCTGATCCCCAGATGGGTGTTGACTACAATTAAAAAATGTTACAATGTAGCTACTGTACCATAAAAATCAAATCAAATTTACTTTCATTGGGGTACCTTTCCTTTCTGTCTCTTCCTCAACTCTAAGTTCATTAACTGTAGTAAATTTTTAGTTCTTGGAGAAATTCAGGAGTATCTAGATCAATTCACAATATATCAAGACACTATCTTGTTTTTATTGACATATGACTCCGGACTTACCCACAGTTCTATTGGCAAAATCCTTTGATAAAAGACTTACTTCCCACCCGGGTTGGAAGGGATTTATTCAAGTAAATATGGTTTAATTTTTTTTTAGACTAGAGGAAATTAAACGCCACTTTATTTTGGCCTGGGCCTCTAAGAATTCGAGGATACTGACCGAACAGCAACCAATCACTGGAGCTAATTTTTAACCCTGCAAATTATGGAATAATTAACTTAATCAGTAAAAGTAGAGAATGAGATATCTACAAAAATCAATCCACCTTCTTTCAACTCTATTATCTTGCGTATTTTCCCAAAAGTCATCAAAACATAAGCTGAAATAAAAGTTATAAGACTTACCTTATTAGAAATTTTAAATTGTAGTTTGTCATCAAAATATGCCAAAACTATAATCCAAAGTTTTGTTTAAAAGGCAAGACTCTCTAGAGCTTTTGAACATTACTTGATATAACAAACATTCGTACCACCACTATGAATATCTTTTTCATGAAAATCCCATGAAAATACCTTGAAAAACCCATGAACGCACTTTTCATGGCCATGAAATCAAAGATTTCAGATTTCATGGTGTTTACTTAAGTCATGAAATTTCCATGAAATTTTGAAAGGCTGACTTTCATGGCCCATGAAAACTTTGTAAACGTTTGAAACTTGATTTTCATGGGCCATGAAATTCTCAATTGCCTCAAACTTATAGTTTTCATGACCCATGAAAGCCACTAACAGCCTAGTGCATATTTCATGGCCCATGAAAATTCTAGCAGGCCATGAAATTCCCATGAAACATATTTTCAGCATTGTATACGATCAGTACCCCTTCATAAAAAAAAATTGTGAAAATACCAAACCTAGACACCAACAGCCCAGTGTGTATTCTGTGGCCCATGAAAATTGTAATAGGCCATGAAATTCCCATGGAAAGTATTTGAAGCATTGTATAAATCATCACTCTTCATAAAAAAGAGAAAAAAGAAAGAAAGGAAAAAAAAACATGAAAATTCCAAACCTAGACACTTAACAGCCTGGTGTGTATTCGTGGCCCATGAAAATTTTAATAGGCCATGAAATTCCCATGAAACATATTTGAAGTATTGTATACGATCAGGACCTCTTCATAAAAAAAAAAGGAAGGAAAAAAAAAAAAAACAGGAAAGTACCAAACCTAGACACTAGAGTAAAACTACATGGACATAAATGAGATACTAATTTTGGATTCTTACCAGGTAGCTTCGTTTAAACTAATGTCACTCCAGATGTTAATGTTCAGTAAAACTAAGAAACCTTATTAAGCCCAAACAAGACTGATAAATAAAGACCTCTGAGTAAGAATTACTGTAGGCTGCAAATGTACAAGGTTCTTTCCTTTCCAAGGAAAATAGCCTTTTCCTCCAAATTAATAAATATAAATTCAGTGTCCATGTGATAGGTGTATATTGTCCAAGGTAGTGCTTCCAGGACTAGTGTTTCTCAAGCATCTAAAAACCAGATCTGACGTTTTTCGTCTACTGCAGTTGTGAGCGGTTGAGATAACTGACTCAGGAGGACTGGGACAGTTTTTCCGAAGGATTCATTGCAGCACCAAAGACCACAGCTTGGAACAAACTTTGGCTTTCTGTAGGTAGCAGGAATCAGATTTACAGCCTGGCATGAATGCTGGGACGTCAATCCAAATGTTAGGAAAACAACAAGTTCCATAAAACAAGTTTCATATGAAAGAGCCCCTCCTAATAACAGATAACACTGAATTGCCCAAATTTGCCTTACCTGTTGATTATCTGCGTAAGTTTGCAATGGGAGACAACACGTGTAACTTTTGATGTGGTCAATGCAATGACACAGTGCATAACACCTTTTTCGGAATAACAGGCCCGACTCCAAACTTCTCCAAGAAGTCAATTTCTTTAGAGCCACTGTATAAGTCAAAAAATGATTTTTGATCCTTTTCTTGCATTATGTTAGCTTTAAAATCGGAAAGAAAGCGGAGTTTGTTGATAGCGTGGCCCATTAGAGCAACCGCCATCTTGAAATTCACAACACAATTCTGAGGAGCCTGGAAACAAATTGGGTTGTTTGGTCAGCAGCTAGACCACTGCGGGCTCAGATAGTGACCGTTTTTGTTCGCTTTCGGCGCGATTTTTTGTGTTCAGTTCGTGGCTTGAAATGTTTGGGTCTTTTGAGCTTGAAATGAAGAATCAGAGCGGCAAAACGTGGATCAGCTACCCTTTAGGCTGAGGTAAGTTGAAGGCAAATGATGATTTTGAAATATTGGATTCAAAATTAGCGATTATTTTAAGTGAAGATCGACCATGTGCTTCTGAGTTAAGCAGCTTAAATGTTTGCAAATGTTTGAGGATCTGAAGCAGGCAGACAGACGTCCTTTATTAAAGCTTGAGTTTAAATCTGGATACTTTTTTTCTACCAGGCTTGTGCACATTTTTTCAAAGTAACTAAGAATGACAGAGGATTTGAGTCCTTGTTTAAATGCTCAAAGGATCTCCTAAATTTTAAAATGTCTGGGGTAAATGAAACTTGAGCTTACAGCTTGTGGACTGTTAGAGTAGTATAATTTAAACGAATATTGTTCTTTAAGCATGTTTTAAATGCAGTATCATTCAGATAAGCTGGTTTTGACCATTCATTTATGTTTTGTTGTAGATATTGACTGTATTCAACACATTATTCAGACTCACTCTGGATTCCTGAAAGGGAGCAATAAACGTGATATGAATTGAAGACTGATGTACATGGATCATTTTTGTCATGAGTGAGCCAATAGCAATATACAAGTCAGCAAATGGTAAGTTTTTAAAATTATATTGCTTGAACTGTAATTTTCGTTTTGAGGATGCCAGCTGACAACCTCTACAGTGCCCTTAACTTAAGTTAAATGCAATTTTCATGGGGTGGTTTCACCCCATGAAAACCCATTGAATGACTTAAAACCAAGCAGCATTAGTTTTTTCATGGATCTTTAAAATGCCATGAAAAGACCATGAACCTGCCTGGAAGATTTTCATGGGGCATGAATATTTCAATATTCACAGGATAACCATGGGTTTTTCATGGGTCGTGAAATTGGATGATACCATGAAAAATCCATGAAACTACAGCATGGACACATGCCATTTAATTCATGGGATTTTCAACGTCATTAAAAACCCATGAAAAATCAACATTCATTTTAATGGTTTTTTCATGGGAATTTCATGAAGTTCATGATTCATTTGAAATTTTCATGGGCCCTGAAAAATGCAATTTTCAGGGGATTTTTCATGGCATTTTAATTGGTTTTTCATGCCTTTTTCATGGCATAAAACCCATGAAAAACTGGTGGTAATTTAGCCATGAAAAGCCCATGAAAAACCTTTGAAAATCCTGTGAATATACCATGAATATATTCACAGGATTTTCATGGGTTTTCATTCCGTAGTGCACGTCAGACTCAGACATATATAAACATTTTGCAAGCAGTCAAGAAAAGCCCAGCTAATCAATAATCGAGTTGGAAGTGTTTACAACACTGTTAATGATGCTACACAAATAAATGTAAGCTTATATGCCAAATTCAGCAATTGGTGAATAGCCTGAATTTCTTGCTTTAAGCAGGAACTGTTTGAAATATTAATTTTGTCAGCCACGCTGTAATTAAAGCTTACTGAAAACAAAAAGGATGCTTTTCTAGGCTTACCTGCAGAATACCCCGCCACTTATTTCCATCTCATTGAATAACAAAAGTGCCTATTGTGTTATGCCTCGTTCTTCAAAGCGTTCCGACACATGTAAATGAAGTGGCCGGGTATTCTGCAATTGCTCCCTTTTCTACCCTTTAACCTGCCCAACAAATAACACGATTGAATCGCAGTCGAGTGTACAAAAACTACATCTCTCGGCTGATTTTACAACCAGAATGAACGTTCAATTATTTAGGCACTGAACTAACTATAAATATGAAACATCAAGGTAATGATCGATCGGAAAACCCAGGGGGGGCTGGCAGCTACCTTTGATCTTGCCGCTTTTGGCCGCTACATGATTGCCCCAGTAAAGAAATTTGTCAATCATTCGAAAACTCTAACGAGCATGCGCGAAGTGCAACGAAGTCTCGCGCGAACTACTCGAGAATATGGGTTTTTCTCTTCGTGGTGACTCGATTGTGGAAAAGGAATTCGTTTTTTGTTATTGTTTATTTGCTGTTAGTATTTTTGGCGACAGTACAGCGTTTGGGCACCACATTTCTCTAAATTCTGGATCTGTGTACACTGCTGCTGTGTATTATGTCAAGAACATGAGCGTGATGGTTGTGTTATCGAAAACATAAACGTTCGCGGTGTCAACAGCCACAATGGCATTAAAGTTGCAGCTTTCGACCTTCCATTTCGATCCATTTCTGTTTCTGAGACCATCAAAATCGATGGAATGAAGGACCAGCTTTATTTTAGGTTAGTAGAGCAGTCAATATTGAATATGCAAGTGACAAGTTTCGGCCTGAGATTTTCCCAGTTGAGTGTTGAACAAACTACGCTCAAATTATAACTATATTTTAGCAGATGATTGTGGATTTCGTCATCTCAGGAAGATTTATAAGAATCTTTTTACTGTGGAAACTGTGGAATATTCCAGCCAACAAAGCGAAAAGAGGAGATTTCGATTGCGAGTCTTCTTTAAGTCTGTTTCACAATGAAGACACAAAATCGAATGCGAAGGCTAAGAATGTATTTAAAATGGGCTTGAACTTTCACATGCACTCAGTGTCTCAAGTTTTTTGCTTCTTATTTACAGCTGTAAGCGTAATTACATGTAAAACACCATGTTTATTTTATGGAATTCTTCTTTTTTTGGCTTGAGTGTTTCTTGGCGGCAGTTGTTTCTGCAAATATATTGGTTGGTTGCAGTTACAAGAAAAATAAGAACATTTGAGATGATAGAATTTTGCAACTGGAAAGGATAGCTTATAAAGGACAACCAACAAAAGAAGAATGCTTAACCTTACAAACAGAGCTGTCTGAGGTTTGCTTGTTTTGATAAGAGAACTTAAAGATGAAATTGTGAATATATGAAAGTCGTATATTTGAACTGCGGAATGAAGAAATAAATGTAAAGAATAATAATAACTGCGAGGATCTTCTTTACATTTATTTAGAACTTAAAGAATTGGCAAGGTAAATACACCTAGGTTTAGGAAAACTCCCTAGTTCCATATATTGTACTGAGATGCTAAGCTTAATTCAATGGAAAATGCAGTGAACTATCACATTTCCAAGCATTTTCCCACATTACGCATGCAACTGTCCAATGAGAAGGTTTATAAGCATTTGCTAGGGTAATCTGAAAACATTGAAGGATTTGCAATTATATGATTTTTTTGTCTTTTGCCTGTAGCCTGTACAAGAAGCTTAATTCAAAGGAAAGACATTCAGGCCCATTTTTCAGTGAAAAATTTGTAGTTTGAGTTCAGTAACACCAGGTGAACTATGCAATAATGGAGTATTAGACAATGCAAAAGTTCTAAACTGTCCCTTCTGTTAAAAGAGCAATTGACTTCTGCTCACACCCTTTCAGACATTTGTACTTCTGATGAGGAGACAGTTCCAATTGCCAAGGAGAATTCAGTTTTTTTGAAGATGGATACATATGAAATAAATCAGGTGTGAACTGCCTGATGTAACAAATGTGGCCATAAAGGGCTTGCAGTTTTTAAATGTTTTCAACTTGAGCAGTTGAAAAGGCAAATTTGATCCTGGTCGAGACTGAATTTTTTCGTTTGCTTTTTCAACTGCTCAAGTTGAATGCATTTAACTGTGAGGATCATTATTTCAGAACTGTTACCGATAAGGTAGGGGAAAACAGGTCAAAACAGTGTTGTATTGCTGGTTGTCAAAACGAGGCTGGCATGGATTCAGTAACTGTTTATAAAGGAGATTTGAAATAACCCCAGAATGGCTGATGTGTGCAACAGTCCTTTTGAAGTGTTTTCAGAAAATTAAGGATTAACATAGCTGTCCATATATATGTCATCAGTCAAAGTCCCTGTCCAACTAAAACCTTTGCCCAAAACATATTTATCAACATGCATCTTGGATAACCAACGCCTGCCAGATCCAAAGTGATGGTGTGTTTGCCAGAGTATCTTTACTTTACAGACTGTCGCAACCTTTGCAAACTCCACCCCCAAATGATTGTTTTGTTTGCAAAAGCTGTTCAACATCAATTGCACTGTCAAGAAAAATTCAAGTCCCTTCAGAATTCAAATGCCAATTTTCCACATACCCATTCATGGTGATATAATTATATGAAGCCAAGGTCACCAAGTAAATATGTGAAATGACTGGCTGAAGTATTGCTGTCAGTTGAGCAACCTGGCCCCTTTAAGTTTCAGTTCTCACCCCAGAGGTGTGATAGACAAAATCTAAATGAAAAATTATTTCACCTTTTTCTCCAAAATAATAAGCTTTATTATCAGGTATACCTACACACTGTAGGCAATATCTGTGACTCACGTGGCGAAGTCAAAGACTGAGGTGAGTGTTGTAAACATCACCTCTCAGCTTTTCACCATTTAAGGATTCTAGAGAGCTGTACATGAAAAAATCTCTTGTGGACTGTAAGGTAGTAACATAACTTGGGCAAAACAGAAAATAATTTGGATCAACAAAACCTCCACAGTTAATTGTTGACTCCTCCTGGGTAGTTCCTATAAAGAAAGAAAAATCTACAGTGTATGTTAATGAAACAAGGACAAAGTCTCGAGCGACAATTCTTAGTGAAACAGGAGAGCGAATCTGGCCGCTGTGAAATGTGTCAGAAAATGCTTCAAAACTCGTAAAATCAGTACCAGAAAAAGCAGAAAGGGCAACCAAATCAGATAGAAAGAAAGGTAAAAAAAAGCGATCGAAACCTTCCCTTGAATATTTAAACTTGGAATAACGGAAATAATGCTGAACCAACACAAACGCGCGTACACCAAATAACGGCTAATTCGGCTAATTCTCCTTCCTCGCCACCGCCATGTTTGTTTGGAATAAAATTAGTACACAGTCCTACTCGGCCAAATTTCTTTACTGGGGCGATCATGTAAACTCGGTTCCAGACCTCGCTGCCAGCCCCCCCTGGGAAAACCTCTAAAAAGCTGTTTACTAATAATAAGCTCAACTAAGCTAACACTAATAACTGCGAGGATCTTCTTTACATTTATTTCTTCATTCCGCAGTTCAAATATATGAATTTCATATATTCATAATTTCATCTTCATCTTTCCCGGGTATATTACGTACCAATTTAATGACCCGCTCCCAGTTGGCTTGTTAGCTCAATTGGTTAGAGCGCTGCACCGGTATCGCAGAGGTCAGGGTTCGAATCCCGGCAAGCCTGATTTTTTCAGGCTTTCTTTTCGCAACTGCATAAGTTGCGTTAATAACTGCGAGGATCTTCTTTACATTTATTTAAGCTAACACTGTATTTCACAACAGTCATGAGTCAGAATTTAAAAGCACCGTACCTGACATTGTGACTTTGTAGCCTGTTCGACTTGACATTTGACCCAAATTTCTGAGCAATGCAGCGAAAAATGAAGTGTTGTCCACTTTCCGAGAAACTATTAACAATTCTTTAGTAGAAATGGACGAGCAAAACACCTTTTCACGCCATTTTTCAGCTTTTTGCCGCGAGCTGTGCGACCGGGCCTCAAAGGTGCACCAGTTAAGCACCAGTCTCCCTGAACAATCCGTGGCATTGGTGCCCAGTACTCCACGTGCCTGCAAATTCACATCCCTAAGCTATATGAAAACGAATTTTTTCATAAAACTGTTAACGTAGATAGAAAGAGCATAGTTTGAAACCAAATATGCTGATTCGTTTTTACATTTATATTAAGGTGGCTCGAAATAGTTTTTTCATTTTCCCTTACAAGATACAAATTCTGTTCTTTGATATAGTTAAGATGGTCGTACGGAGGCGAAATTTACCGAGGATATTGAGCACCCATCATAGATTTTTTATATCACATCTTTTCCGAAAACCCCGTTACTATGGTAACGGCATGACCTTTGTTTCCGAAGGCCAAAATTGACATTTGTTGCCTTTTCTGAAAAAATGGGACGGTGAAATCTTCCCATACAGTGATCCGACATTCTATCCGGAATGATCTTCAAAATAGTTGAGTTAAAACAAAATCTGTAGGGCAGTTTAAGAGAAATAGTTTTTTTCTACATTATCTCTCTAAAAGCTTTTTTCACCTACAGTTTTTGTTTTAAATTTAAATATGTACGCGCTACATTGATTACAGTCATCATGCCAAAAATGAAAAAAATCGACCGACCGGAAGCGGAAATATAAAAGAGAGAAGTTGCAAAAGTTGAAATATTCGGACTCGACAGACACAGCGGCAAAATGAGTGCGCATGCTCGGCTTTTTCGCGGGCTTCCGGTCATTTTCTTGTTTCCGGTTATGGTCAGAAAGCTATTCTAACAGAGAAAGTTCCAGTTTTGTGTAGTTTGTAACCAAAGAGCGAGAGTCAGCGAGGTAAGGTTGGTTTTGTTGAAAGGGTTTGCAACTTGTTGTACTCACTTTGCATAAGGGGTTTGGTGCTTACAACAAAAGTGAAAATTAGTTCGGGGCCGCTAGTATTTGATCTTATTGCGTGGCTTTTGTTGGATGCAGCGCGTTGATAAAAATACATGAAGAGAGAGAAGACCGAGACTAAACCTCTATTGTGCCTCCAGAGAATATTCCTTTAATATATCAGAAGAGTTCACTCGGGCTGCTCAACTTCCAATGGACTGCACTGAAATCAAATTGGGAAAAACAACAACAGTTGCTCCGTTTCAGTTCCGAAAACTTGTTCACGATCACAAGCGCTGCGAAAACAGCCAATTCCATCAAGACTTTTTGCTGTTGTGGGTTGACCTGGGGAATTCAAGTTGAGGTCACATTAGCACCGATACAAGGTAGATGGTGTGACGATCGCTTGCTAAGAAAGAAAAATTGTCACGCATCAGCTATAAACAGCTGAATCACAATATTTTGAATCGCCTTCTTTCGGCTTGTATGAAATAAACCTTAAGCGTGCTTTCACCTCTTAGAATCATGCGTGATTATAGTTTCTTTCTTTTTGCAACGAAGTAATTTCTAAAATCATTTAAATTTAAATTTATAGATTTGTAGAAAACTCTCCTAGTACTGCGGTCTGATGTCAGAACGCCGTGATCAAAAATTATATTTTGCACATTTATTTCATTACTTTAACTTCTCCAATTATATAAACCCTTTCCGTTCGGTGATTCTAGAGTAGTTCTCGCTTTTATTTCTTTTAAAAAAGGCTTCTTGAAATAACAAACTTTCCTCTCTTTGCTCTCTGTCTGTAAAAAGTCGATTGATTGTAAGTTTGAGTTGTGACTGAGGACACCTTATGTAGCATGGAAACTGAACCGAAGAAAAAATAAGACTTCCCATTATTTGCCTAAAGGTTTCAGAATTTTATTCCTGCAGCTATCATGCCAATCCAAGTTAATTGAGCGCTTTAGAAAGACGTATAAGTAAGAATCAGCTTTATACTTCGTGATGAATAAAGCAAGCAAAAGTGTCGTTTCCTCGGCGGTCTGCATGTTGTTTTCGCCTCTAGCCTGAATTTCAGGCGAGTTTTCCTGTGGCTTTAATTTTGACTACCAGCTTTTGCAATCATCTTTTTCTTGCCAACGGACTTATCCCGAGCTTTAGCCCTCAAACAACAGCTAAGTAATTTACCTTTAGAAAAGGCGAAAGCCAGCACTGCTACGACAAAAGTATAAGCTTATCTGACACAATTCATGTTTCACTTACGAGCCATTGACTTCGGGCGAAAAATTTACTATGGTGGCGAAGACAATTAGTTTGCTAAAAAAGATATGTGGAAGAAGAGCCTCTCTAGGAACTGCCTTCAAGGTGAAAACCTTATTTGTTTCGTGACGGCCTTATCTCCGCGAAATGAAAACATATGACGGGAATTTTTAAATTGCCACCATTTTCCCCGAATGGTTTCTATTGAATCCAGTCTCTCTGCTTGCGCCCGCCCGCGAAAATGGCGGGAACGAGTTAGCGCACGCGCACTCATTTTGCCGCTGTGTCGACACGACAAGATCAGCATTTGCGCATGCGCGACGTGTGTCGCGCGCGTGAAAATGGCGTCCGATAAACACAATGTTTATTTCCCTTCGTGGAGACATCTCTGTGCATGCAACGCTCAAAGATTCACTTCATTACCTTTATTTTGAATTTTCGACAGAATTAGTTTTACTTCTTCTCAAAGTGGAGCACGATGTTTGCCAAAATTGCGGGTTTATTTGTTCCTCGTGGTGATCTGGTCGATTTAGATGTTGTTGGCGCCTTGCTCAGAACCGCAACAAGCCCCTCTTTGCCAGCTTTAGCGAACAGATTTTCAAGATCGCGGTAGGTTAGTCCGCTTTCAGCAATTTTCTGCACGATTCATTGTTTGACTGGTCCATCGTCGGCTTGTGGATGGTAAAGTTTACACTTGAATGTCTGCATGCGTTCAAATCGTTCGTCCAAGAATTTCATGTCGTTGAAAGCATGGGAACAGGACTTGAGGTTGCTGTTGTTTATGATTTCTGCGATCGCTAGCTTCAGTGATGAATCGAAGAGAATCCGATGAAGAGCTCTGACATCTTCTAGTGCGTCATGTGCGTCAAATTTCTCTTGGAAAAGGGTTTCGAACACTGAGGAAAGGTTTGGTCTGCAAGCTTTTCCATCGATTTGTAAGGATGCATGACCAGCTTTAATGAGTGCACGAACAAGATGGAGGCTATCTGCGAAGAAAAGATTCTGTGATGACAGTTGTGCTTGAAGGCAAGTCCACCACAACGAAGCAAAGTTGGTGTGTCAAATGTAGTGGAATTGTGTCCGATGAGAACAGTGTGAGAATTAGTGTCGCTAGTGGAAAGGAATTTCCCGAACTTTTCAAGACATTCTTCAAGAGAAACAGAGTTAACAGGATTGTTGTCTTTCAGCAAGGTTCTATGGCCGTTAATTGTTTTGATAGATAATTTGTTGATAAGCGAAGCATGGTGACTGATGTTGCATGTTGGTAGGATGTACTCATTGAAGCATTTTCCAGATTTAGTGATTGCAGCTATTTGACAAATCTGTGCATCTTTTCCAGTTGAAGTTGTTTCTGTGTCAAATACTATAAATTGATATTTGATGCTGTCCTGAAAAGTTATTTGCGGAGAGGTTGGCCGGGTTGTAACTGGAGGCACCAACTTCTCATACTCTTTTACCTGACATGTAGTTAGATTTTTAATTAATGTTGATAACTGTGCTAAAAGGGTGTTGCTATCTGACAAGTCTAAATTCAGTCCAATGCCAGTCTGATAGGTAGGGCCTTCCCTTTCTTCTTTCTTTGCATTAGAACTGAGATTTTTACTTTTCAGTTGAGACCGCCTTCTCTTGTAAGGAACCGATGATTTACTAATTTTTTGTTGAAGTGATTGTTTGTCAGCTAACTCACAGTACCTTTTGCAGTGAACACCTGGTGCGACGTTAATTTCCTCTAAAGCTTGACAAACATATTCTTGCCCCTCATTTTTTTGGCTTATGCCACAAGCAATTCGAAAATCGTTACTTTCACTGCCCCCATAAAATCTAATTTTAGGATTTTTTGATCCAACAACATTATTGAGGCTTTCATTGCATTGGGAATTGGCAGCTGGAGCGAGTTTTTTAACGACGACATCTGTTGAATACTCGTTAAAAACTGTTGTCAGTGCTTTCTCAAGTTCATCACCGTGCAAATCTTTTCCGAAAGGTAGGTCATTATGTTTATAGCTCGCTGGATCTTCCCTGTAGTGACACCACACATCATCACAGTTTTGGTGCTTGCCAAAGGCATGAGGAACAATGTTTTGAATGGCAATTTGAAGAGCCTGGGGGTTATTTTTGTGCTGTGCGACACAATAGCCAAAGCATTTTCCTAAATATCCCATTACTTTCACAGACAGTAGAGAACATCCAGGAAATTTTTTGTTTGATTTTAGTGCATAAAGCTTTGAGACCAAAGATCTTTTTGTATGTACTGTATCTGAATATTTTTCAACTTCATAGGGAACTTGATCTCTAATATGAGCCTGAGTTGTTGCATCATCATCTCCAGTGTAGATGTTGTACTTGACATTGTTTTCTACTGCTCGCTTGAAAAGATCAACCGCAACATCAGGCTCCATACTTTTTGAAGAGCCGGTATGGTTCTTACGACAATCATGTTTTTTGTTTTTGCCACTGGCACAGGTTCTGCATGTCTTTGATCTTGTTTGATAGTCCAAGACCTTCCCTGTCTGTACTCCCATTACAGCCCCATGGCCAGTGTTAGAGCTGTGGCCCCCATTCCTCCTCTGCCACGCCATGGCGTACGAAACAGATATGCCAATAAGGCCATTGCTGTCAGCGACTCTTCCAGCTTGGAAAAGAAATTGAGTTACAATTATTTATTAGGTTGTTATTTTCAATTTGATAAGAATCTATTGGAAAACCTAAATAATAATTCTGTGTGAGGCCCACTTTAAATGAAACAAAGGGTTTTCTATGGTAAGAGGATCAACCTTTACTCTGAATTATTTTAGTCTAGTCAACTTTTTAAAGATTGGATGTACCTTATACACTTTACAAATCTTATTGTTGGATTAAATGCACATTATATAAACCAAAGTGTGTCTGGGAAGACTGCTTACAAAAGCATGTTAATAATCTGTTAATTGTTATTTAATTTTTGCACTTGCCAGAAAGTGGGCCAGTTTTGCTTTGGAGAGGGGGACAGTCATTAGGGCAAACTAATTCTTAAAGGACAACTCCAAATAAACAGGCTTTTCAAGTTTAAGCCCTTTTATTACCTTTGAGCGCATTTTCCTTTTCAGCTTCTATGGCCTTCAAACAGCTCTTCTCTGCAACTTTTTCAATTGCTTTGCCAATCTCCCGTTCTCTGGCCTTAAAAGTGACATGGTTCATTTTGGGGATATTGAGTGCAGATGTTAAAGCACTCAGGTGGGTGTGGCCAATGCCAGCATTCAGGGCACCAAGGGCTGCTCTGCTGTTGACATCAAAGGCACTTGGTCCTCTACTCCCATCTCTGTGCTTTCTTGAGGTTGACACATTGTTTTTGTGACCACAAAAAGGGCATTCGACTGTGAAAGTGCTGGCCAGTCCACACATGTTTTCATTGTCAATGTCAGTGAAGGCAAGGGGGCCTATTGATATTTCAAAACAAACGGAAAAAATAGGAATATTATAATTCATACCCAACCCAAAAGTAAAGTAGGGAACAAGGGATAAATAAAATGCATAGAATGAGGTTTAGTGATTTACCAAATTCTTGAGGTTTATTTTCCAAATCATCTTTTAGGGCCATCAGTTTTCAGTTTTTACTTTGACAGATTATCCTCTCTAAATAAATTCGATATTTTAATATCATGTTATTCCTTGCTTTTCTATAATTATTTTCTTAACTTTTAGCTTGTCTCCATTTTTTCTCAGTTATTAACATTCCTTGTGCAAGACGGAGACGTTTTACTTGTATTGTACTAAAAAATAATTGTACCTTTCATGCAGCTGGAGCACTTCTTTAGGCCTTCTCGAAGAACCTCAATATCTACAATTCTGGTCCCAGTTGGGGTAGTTCCCTGTCCGCTTTCGTAGTGCTGAAGTAAGCGACGAGTTTTACTCAATTACAAACCTCGCGTGACGACGGGTCTTGTGTTACAAGTTAAAATCGGTATGTAAACAATACGAACGATAACAAGAAAATAAAAAGGGAAACTCACCGTCATACTTCGTGTTCTTCGCTTCCAGTGCTCCTTTTCCTCCTTTTCCTGTTCATCATCAAGTTCTAATTTTCGTTTTACAGAGTTAATGTTCTTCAGCAAATTTATTGCGCGGACCTGTTTTTTTTGACTTTTCAGTAATTTACGCGAGGAAGAAAAGCGACCTGGCGTGTCACGACTTTTGTCATTGTTTGCCGGCGTCTTAGATACTTCTTCTTGTACATTTACTTCAGACGAACAAAAGGCGTCTTCCCCTGCACATTCAGCAAGACATTTACCAGAAAACACAGCGTAAAGTATCCCGGTTAATCCGAGAAATCCATACGGTATCTTAGTCCCTCGACGATCGCGATCATCACTCTCTTTACGTTTTTCCGAGTTTAAAGCCGGCCACAAGCTACACATTTTACGCTCTAACAAATTTTCAGATGCCAATGTCCTACAAAGTGTTAGAGTTGAGGATAAAGCCATTTTTTTCCATTTGAAAAGTGGACGGCGCATATTATAAACAACAAGACGAAAACACATTGCGGTCGCCATTTTTTTCGTGGGGGCTTCGTGGGTTTTTTAAAAAAACCGCGCGAGGGATTAGAGCCCAGTCTGCGCGCGCCAAAAAACTATTTCGGGCCACCTTAAAACCTCACAAAACAGGGGATTATCAAAAGTTTAACGTTCATTTTGCATCGCGCTTTTTTTAGAGGAAAAAGTAATAACGGACATTTTCGAATAAATTACGACTTTTTCGGCAATATTAGCGTGAGAAAATACAGATTTGTTCAGCTTAAAGCAGTTTTAAAGTGTAAAATATTCCGTGCTCTCTGGTCACGTTACCGATGACGTCACAAGAATAAGCATGTCATGGTCGTTACTTTCATCTGAAGTTCTGTTAACCAGCCAAGCTTTGTTTTTCTCTGCCTTAAACTGCCATAGCTACAGACTCCTTATTAGTCCCCTGGGAAATGCTCCCGTACAGAGCCACCTTAACTTTCAAATGCCAGATGTAAACTGGCAATTTCCAAATTGCCCGTTCCAATGATCATCAGGGCACGTTATCTGCTACTAAATTGGTAGAGGCCTGTTCTTGCAGTGAGCTAAGACATCTTTTTTGCCATAGTCACGTGACTAATGACGCCATCACCCTAGCATTGATATGAGGGGTAAGCTTCGCACGATTGTAAATAACACTCGATACAGTATCCTCTTCGACCACAAGTTAACTAATTTATTTAGCACTGAAAATTTTTCAGGTGCAAAGCATGCTGGGAAGGTTCTTATTATAATTATAATATTGTTTTTAATTATTATTATTATATGTTATGGAGAGTATGCAACCAGTCCCAAGAGATTTAAAGGACAATGGCGTGGCGGCCAAGTTAGTGTACCATAAGAAAAGGAGCCAATGAGAAACGTTTTTGTTCGAGTATTCCAACATGGCGGCGAAGACGTCACGTACATACGCTCTATTGTTGTTGATTTTGTTTTGTTTTTCAGACTAAAACAGAGCAAAATGGATTTGTATAAGGCCTCATTTTGCAGCGGTGGTGACAACAATCCAGGACTTATAGTTTGGACAGCACAGGAAAATGATAAGCAGTTTGCTATTAACGATACAATTGTTGGAAGACCAAGCCAAGGATTCATCGCAAAGGTATTTAATCTTTTGCTATGTTGGCTTATTATAAAAAAAATACATTCGACAGGGGTTTTTTTTGTTTCAATTTGCACACTTTTCGATAAATTAGATTACTTTTTAGTTAAATCTAAGAGGACCTTCCTCTTTTTGGGTTGACGTTGTGGGGCTCCGGCAGTGCCATAACCCTTAATAACCTCACCTTTTAGAGCATACCAAAGGTTATCTAAAAAATTGAAAATATCACAAAATATAGCAATACAACAAAAAATGGGAGGGCTGCAATTTGACTCCGATGCACCACGTTTGGGATGGGTCTCCTTGCATGTCCGGGGGTCAAACGTCCACCTTTGTACTGACAGATAACATTAATGGGTCAGTACTCCATCTATTCCCTTATGAAGACGTGCGTTATCTTCACTTTACCCTTACCTTCTCTTTCAGGTTGTTAAAGTGCATCCCAGCATAGATTTTCTTCTCGTGGAGGTAATCTCGGCAAATGTTAATGAAAACGGAACAACCACCACGGCTATCGACGTAAATAGACTACAAAGTCACCATAGACGGACTCGTCGTTCTACGAACAAAGATGTCGATTTGGTTAATTTCAGCGAAAAATCAGGAAGGATACGGGTGATGAGATATTTTTTGATTGTTGAACTAGCTTTTAATTGTTCAGTGGAAAGAAATACACTTTTAGTCAAGATAATAAGCTAAGGAATTTTACTTTACATAGTGAAAAAACAGGAAACTCTTCAATAGGTAATCATAAACTGTTTGTTGTTGTCTTTCTTTATGTCTTAATGCTGATGCTCAATTTAAGAAGGGGTCAACTAACTCTTTGTAGAAAATGTGACAGTACGATGGCGTGCATTTAGTACTATCCGTCCATCCATCTATTCACCCATCATCTCATCCATTCATACACTGTTTGATCAATTGATTGATTGATTTTATCCATCCATCCACTGTTTGATCGATTAATTGATTGATTGATTGATTGATTGATTGATTGATTGATTGATTGACTGATTGATTTTATCAATAGATGATTTCAAAGGGAGGGTCAACAGTGGACGCAAGTGCTTCTGTTTCTCTGCGCTTCACTGTCTTCATTGAGATAGAGAAGACGTGGTTTTCCTGGAAAGTAATTGACTCTTTCGTTGGGTTAGAGCTAGAAGGAGGCATAGATTTTACCGTGGATTTGCGAATTCGTGCTAGACTAAGGTAAGATAATTACATTACAATGAGTTGAATACACATAATTGTACACTTGAAATGCAAAGTTTGCATAAAATGATGAGAATCGAACATGTTTTATGACCTATGCCTTCAATTTACTTAAATTTGTTTCACTTTAACCCACGGACGTACAAGCAAAGTCACACCCCCACCGTGGTACAATAGGGGGGTTATGCCCCCCCCTCCCCTCTTGGGTTTTCGTTATGTTACAATGTTTCGAAAAAATTCCACCTTTAGTAGAAAGCCTGTGATGTGCTCTACAAGATGACGTACGTATTATGAGTTGCCGCGCAGCTAGGGGCCTGTGACGTCATCCAAGATGGCCGCCAAATTGGGCGCCATCTTGGATTTTACCGAAAATTAGAAATTGTCAAAAAACGTTAAAAATTGGAACTTTTTGATGCTGGACATGTAGAATATGACAAAACTAAACATTTTGCTGCTTTTTGTTGACATTTTTTGCATTTTTTACTTAAAAAGGTTAAGAAACACGCATTTTTTTAAAAAATGGCTTGGCCAACTGCTACTTATGACGTCATATCTCCTAACCATAGCAACCAATTCTCATCAATCTTCTGTCAAATCGTGTCCAAGGGATATGTGCACAGCTACTGTAAACGGCAGTTCTAGATAATTATTCGCCTTAGAAAAATTCAAGAAAAACCTTATGGGGAGTAGCATACCACCGCCCCCCCCCCCATCCCTTGTACGCCCGAGGGTTAAATTACAATTTCTAGCAGTTGTCGTTCCTGGCAGTACCTGCGAAGGCCTGGCTAATTTCCCTGCTTCTTCTTCATACAATCGAAAAGGTCTTCAAGTTTTGGTTTTTGCATTATAATTAATATATATTTTTTATGACACTAAACTGGAACGTATGTATGCTGTCTCATTCAGCTATAACGGAAATGTTGCTCAGCTGGGACGAAAGCAACTTGGTGGTAACAGATTCATTCGTCTTGGTCGGATACCCATTCCTGTAGGAATTTTTTTGGAGTTAACAGGGCGAGCATATATCTCAGTCTCTGTGAGTACACATATGTTTTGGCATCTGAACTTTTCACCACATTTTGTTTAATGAATTAAACCTGTTAAATTTACAAGTGCACGCGTAAATTGTAAAAACTGGGTTTTATCTTTTTCAGGGGGATCTTCGACATTCGTTTTCAGGTGGTGGTAATATTGCGCTCGGGGGCAAATGTCGCTTGAGCGAAGGTTGTGAGTCAACTGCTGATTCGGTAGGTGCTTGAAAGGTCATTCTGCAGTTTTCCTAGTGATGTGTTGGGCGCCTACCAACTATAAGTCTCAAAATGTCCATGAGAGATTTATTTGTTCAAAAATTTTCTGAAAATGTATTCCTCGTTTATTAATTGTTCAGAACGGAACGTTTTGTTTTTTCAAATTGCTATTATTGTTATGTCATTTTGCTTTTTCTTTCAACTGTTCCAGCATCTACAAAGGATCCAAAAGGGTCATTGTTACTATTTAACACGCTTCAGATTTCCGACAAACATTCTTTTTTTTTCCTTCAGTTATTGAGAAACTAGAAGGTCACGATCTACTTACGTGTAGTGTTCCACTTTTTAGTAGCTAAACTAATTTTGCCACGTGTTACTATTCATTATAATTATAGATGTCTATATATTCCGACTGGTCTCAATCAGAAACGGAAATAGAAACGGGGGCAAGCATAGACTTAACCGTTACACCGAAGATTTTCATAAAACTTCCAGTAGCACCAAAATGGCTTGGGCGTCTGATGGAAACATCATTGTTTAGTCCACTAAAGAAATTATGTAAGTGTATTTTAATTATATAAGTGTATTTTCTAATGTGAGGCCTATTCTTTCCATAATTTCCATCTTTAAGTCGATTTTAACCCTATTTTGCTTGGGCTTTTTTTGAGTTTCTGAGCCTGGGGGGGGGGGGGGGCACAAAGATCTATAGATCTCGAAAAATATTCACGCTCTTGTGATGAAACTTGGCACGTTTATAGTACCTCATTAGCTTAACAGATTTGGTTTATGAGGTGTCGATTATGACGTTTCACAATGACGTCATAAAGCAGCCATTTTGAATGTTGAGCCATCATTTTGAATCCCGAGCATGCAGTCATACAGTTGACAATGACGTCATCGAAAAATATATAAATTGGTTCAAAGAAACTTACTTAATCAAAACAAACACAAAAAAGTAAAGGATTAGCTTCCTTTGTAAAACAAAGGGGGAAAAACTGAAAAAAGACTGGAAGAAAAGTCAAAACACCTCCTGAGTAGACGGTTGCTATGGAAACGTCAATCATCATAGACACGTCATTGACACAGGAAAACTTTCTCTCAGAAATTTCAGGAAAAGTGACGAGATTTGGTGATTATTAGTCCAGCCGTTTAAAAGTTATAATTCGTTAAAGTCAGCGCGGGCACAATGTGTCCCCCCCCCCCCCCACCCCCAGGCTAAATAGAGTTAGAATATGTCCTATACAAAACACCTATTTTTTTTAAATGATATAGATCATTGGTAGCTTAGTGGAACAGAAATTAATTTTAACAATTTAAAATGGATCAATAAGTGACTGGATATTGACTACGTAGCTTGATTAAATAACTTAATTGCAGTAAAAATTGAATAACAAAGTTTGAATGTAGTGTAATACTAATAAGAACTTGTATTATTATATACATGTGCATCATAAAATTCAACTAAAGAAGAGTTAAATTGTCTCAAATAATGATTATTCCTGTTTAGCACTTGCTAAGTAAATCCGTTTCTAATGACATAACTTTTTCAATCAAGGCTTACACCAAGACTTTCCTTTACTTCACACGCATCGATTTGAGGAGGCTCGCAACACTTTTTTTTTTTGGACCTTGGACTGTATCTTTTGAAATCAAAATTTCGCATAAAAGACAAACTTCGATTTCCTTGATACTACACCATCTTTTCCACATATGACCAAAGTCTAGTTTGTCATTGGTTTCCTTGCAACTCCTGTTACCATAGCAAGGGAATGGACAGGCCTTCATTTTGTCTCGAAATCTCGACAGACACTTTATGACGAAAGTTGAAGTATTTGAAATTAGAGAAAAATCTGTAATACCGTTTTTAAGTAAATCACAACTCATTTTTTTCGGGCTGATTTTGGTCATTCCTGAAATTTTCGATAAACGAAACTTAAGAGCGAATGCCAGAAAATATCGAGCAAAATAAAAATTTAGCGGCCACAGTGAAAACCTGTTTTGCGCTCATATTTAATATATATGTAGGCAATACAAGTAAAACAATCGCGGTACAGTTTGTTTTTCAATAACTCGCTTTCATTGAAAGAAAATCGGGGAAATACATTTTCGCCGTCGGTGACCTCAAAACAATCAAAATTACGGGCGAAATCGGCAGTTACCACACATCATCTAGTTTGCCGAAGAAAAGTAAGACTGAAAACATTTGCCATAAGATACTGATTTAAGAAGTATTTATCACCTCATTTGACCTCGAAATGTTTCTAGGCAATAATTTTAAACGCAAACAATCGCATTTTTAGGAGCCGCTTTTTTCAAACTGACAAAAAAATGAATTTACCTCCAGGACGCGATCAAAATTTTTTCATGTACTCAGTGATAATTTTTTCTAAGGAACAAGCTGTGAAGTGTTAAAGACTTGCCCTAGCACATATGTAAAAACTGGAATGGGTATTTTGCTTTTAGCTTCGCAAGAGATCAGTTGGTAAATTTTCATTGATTAGGGAATAATTAACAAGGTTGAGCCGAATCAACGTTTCTTCATTCAGCGATTCTAAAGAGGAATATTTGAAGCTACAGCGTAAGTGAATAAGTTGAAAAACTGCAGTTTAAAGTACTTTCCCTGGTGAGCTGTGCATTCAGGTTTTGCAAAGCTTTGAGTTGTGGATTTTGGACCCTTCCCGTTCCTTGTATCTGCTTGTATCGACCAGCTGTATGTCGAGTGTTGACCTCGAGGTCATCAGTTTAGATAACGCCAAACGGTAAATTCAGTTACTGAGGAAACATTTACGCGTAATTTTTTGTCACCTTCAACAAATGTAAAGGAGAAGGCTTTTTCTTCGAGCACTGCCCTCCAATAACAGAAAAAAGAACAGCCAAAAAGCAGAGCGCTAGCAAATAAACAAACAGGGTGCTGCGTGACTGCATTGAGCAAAGTCTTTCGCTCAGGGTAGGGGAAGGTGCGAACGGTACCTTACTTGCTGTTGTGCGTGGAATGTTGCTAATAAAACAGTTATTTACCTTAAATCAACTCCAACAAGAAATGCTACTTAGAGGTTGAGGTAATTACGAACAATATGGCGAGATGCAGCTTATGGTAAAAAAATAAAGTAAAATAAATAACTTGACATTTCCGAATACGGTTTTGACCATATCACCGCCCATCGCTTGGCGTTGAATGGAAACGGCCATCCGACAAATGCAAAGTTCCCACGATTATGTCACATCACAGAGAAGATGTCGAGAAGATACCAAAAGCGGAGAGAGGACTCAGCAAAGCTGGTTCGGAAACTATATTTAAAGAGTGCGGGATTCATTCCGTGGGTTCAGGCACGTCTTCTCTCCTTAGATTGTCGATCATTGTTTTTTAATATAACCGAAATAATTAAAGTTTTGCTGCAACAAGTATTTACAAAGCAAAGCTGGTTCGGAAACTATGTTTAAAGAGTGCAGGATTCATCCCGTGGATTCAGGTACGTCGTCTATCCTTAGATTGTCGATCATTGTTTTTTAATATAACCGAAATAATTAAAGTTTTGCTGCAACAAGTATTTACCACACTTTTAAGTGTGGTAAATACTTTAAAAATGATAAATGATAAATGATAAATTAATTAAGGCAATTCATCTATTTTTGAAATACGTTACAAATTACGTTTAACCTAACGTAATTAACTGGTGCTTTCTTTGGTTTATTTCTTAGTTTGGTTGTTCTTTGTATTGATTGGAGCGTTTGTTTTTTGTTCCTCTCTTTTGCTTGAAGTAGAACTAAGAACAAACTAAAATAAAGCGTAAAATAACCCTTGAATCATTTTATCTAAGGGTCTGCCCAAATTAAACTGCAGGCATTTGTTACACGGAAACTTTGCGAAGGCTGACGATAACAAAGTCATTTTGCGAACGGAGGATATCTCTTTGGTAAGTTTATCACACTCAGTTCGCATTAAAATGTGGTTTAGAAAATGTTTTTGCCATCAAACCAAAAACCACGGAGTGAGTAGACGAACCCCACCCCTCAGTTACTCCGTCTATAACTGACGGGTAGTGAAAACCCACTGGGAGTACCTAAAAAAGATCATTAATATTATTCCAGTCACTCAAAGTACTCCAGCAAGTTCCTTCTCACCCGACTTTCAGACGTCACAGAGCATGTATGTTCTCACCGACACAGATGATTCCCTTGTACCTTCTGGTCAACTACATCCACAGCTGAACACTTTTCTACAAAGTAGGGAAATTATTCCGGTGAGATACCCCATGTACAGTAAACTGACGAGAAGAGGCCAGCGAAAGGACAAGGCGTCGTCACATACGGATAGCGAAACAAGCAAACAAGCGGAGAAGTGAAATTCTTCGAGACGTTGCGCTTGTCCACCCCATCTGCTACGAAACCCATAACCGTTGCGAGCTGATTGCAGGTTCGAAGCTATCAAAATTTGCTATTCAAATGCTTAGGGATATCTGCGAGCACTTTGATACTCCAACAGCTGACGTAACAATAACGAAGAAAGCCCCATACATAGTAGGAATTGTCTCCCTTGTTACGAAATGCACCTGTTAAGGATGATCATTTCTTTACATGTAATGAAATTTCACAGCAACTACATATCTTTATCAAAAAAACCCACTGAAGGGACTAAACAATCTATTAGTAGGTAGGGGGATTAAGCTAATACAAGAATGGAAAATTAAGAAAAAACATGCACAGTAAAAGGATTCAAAGAAATACTTTGAAAACTGAATAAGATCTACTCATACAAAGCTTTAAAAGGCCAAGAAAAATTGGGCATCAAAATAGACAGAAAAATGCTCAACCCTCCCTCTCCCCCGTCCCCGTCGCACGTTTAATGGTCCGTCCCTTAAGCAGGGAAACTCGTTGAGAAGTGATAAAGACAAGGAAGCGTTTGGTCGTAAGTGACGTGGCCACAGGACAACCATAGAAATATTAAAACATGACAACCATCCTTACTTTGAGTTGAACGAGGGCCATTAAAATTCATCCTCTTAATTATGTGAAGCAATCCGGTTTCCGACAGAAGAAAGACAACAATTAACTTTCTGTCAGCACCTGCTTTAGAAAATGGTCACCATAGTGATGGAATTGTCTAGGAGAGAAAAATTCTAACAGTTTCCAGTTGTATGAACGCTAACTCGAGTTCCTGTTTTCACCAAAGTCACTAACCCACTCAAGTAAATGTTTCGCGTTAGTAGGTATGAACCCAGCCGTAGAAAGAATTTTGCGGATAAACCTAACGTTTCTCAAGGTTAACGTTCGACTGTTAAATAATGAAGAGTGTACTTGCCTGCAATTAGGTCTTATCGCACGGTAGCTTCTCACGTAGTCGCTTAAAATGAATTGGAGGCCTCTCACGTAGTGGGGGGGGGGGGGGGGGGGAGGGTACTCCCTTATATGGCCTATGCGGGGACGTGCAGTTGGACAGTGTATGGTTTTTGGCCTCTCTTTAATAGGCTATAAAATTTTATGCTAGTTAGTCCTTAACTAAACAGGATCTGAAATTATCCTAAACAGGGTACGGTTGCACGATTGTTGGATTTTTTGCTGTTAAATGTGGCTTATAGTCCATATACAGTATTCAGCAACTTTAGAACGGGGACGTTCGCCGGTCTCTCAAAAGTTTAAAATTGGGTATTACAACAGAGTGTATATTTTTTTCCTTTGTCCTAAACAGGGAACAAGAATGGTATTGGAGTTGGTATTTTAGGACATTTTTTCGTCCTAAACAGGGTCAGGGCCGTCAGACCGCTTGATAACATTCCAGTCTTGAACCAAGAAATGATGGCCAGTTCGATAAAAAAAATCAAAATATTCAAAAGTATTTCGAACCAAAATAAATAAATAAATACATAAATAAATAAGCGAATACATAAATAAATAAATAAATAAATAAATAGATAAATAAATAAATATCTTACTTTCTGCATATCGTGCTTGCCTCGTTTGCCCCAACTCCCCCCGCTACGAAGAAGTTTTCTCAGTCACGCAACTTCGAAACATCACGTTAACTATGGAAAGTTTACTGGCTTGCGCCTGCTTTTAGGTTGTTCTGTCTTAAATCGGCTTCATCTGTTTTAAACTGCGCCCTTCTGTTATGCAGCGTGCTTCGAAAACGCGGAATAGAAAGGTCGAATCAAATTTCCGTTAGAATTTAATCTTACAGTTACTCGCTCGATCGCTTTTGAACCGATCAGCAGTTGATGAAGCATTTCATAAACTGGAAGGACTTGTATCTTTCTTCGAAGGTAAGTCATTTAATAGTCTAAATTTTCTCATTTTAACGTCATTCTAATGTTGTCAGGGAGGATTTGTCTTTATAGGGTAGATTTCGTCGGACCGAGAAACTGTGCGTTACATCATAACTAATTAATTATTCAAAAAACGCACACAATTTCTCTGACTTTGAGGTTCTCAAGGGAGACTTAAATCAAAATACCCACTACAGTTTTAACATATGTTTTAGTTCAATGCTTCAGCAACTTCCAGCGTGAACCCTAGAACAATTCTTCATTGGGCACATGGAAAAAAATCTGATCGCGATATAGCGGTAAAATCGTAATTTTTGTTACCTTGCCAAATTCGCGTCCTAAAATTCGTTTGTTTTCATTTTAAGTTGTCGACAAGAAGACAATCCCATGTCAGATGAGATGCAAAACACTTCCCAAATCAATATCTTAGGACAAATATTTTCTAGCTTTGTTTGCTTTTGGACGAGAGTAATATTTTGGTAACTACTAAATTCGCCCTTAATTTTGGCTGTTTTGAGACCAAGGACGTAAGAAATATATTTTTCCAGTTTTCCCAAAATTGAAGCGTTCTTTTGGAAAACAAACTATATCACGATTGTTAACCAACAATCCAAGTATGAGCGAAAAGTAATTTTCACCTGTGGCCAACGTTTGCTCGAAATTTTCTGGCATTCGCTCTTAAAACTTTCTCTTTTCGGTTGAAAGATCTTTTATGATAGCAAAACATTCTTACTGCTAAAATGAAGCACAAATCAGTGAAAAAGTTCGTTATTTGCATAAATAGACATATTTCTAAAGTGCCCGAGGCGTTACGGAGTTTTCTTTTAAATTGCATACCGTTGCTATGGTAACTGCTGTTGCTAGAAAACTAATAAAAAACTAAACTTGAGTCATATGTCGAAAAGTTGGTGTAGTATAAAGAAATCGAAATTTTGTCTTCCATGTGAAATTTTGACTTCAAAAGATACAATCCAAGGCCAAAAAAAGTATTACGTGCCTCCTTAAATTTATTAATTTATTTGGTTTAATTTGTTTCAGTTGGGAAAGTTGGGAAATACGTGGACCTTTCTCTATCGATTTATGTGAACGCTCCACTCAAAGTGGGAATGTCAGTTTATTATCCATCCAATGAATGTCATGATTCAACACCAGCCAAGCTTTTAGTGCATTATGGGCTTACTCATGTGGGCTGTGGTGTGTCAGTTGGATTTGTTGGAAAGCATTTTGATTTACCATTATGCTCTGGATATTCTCGTATGAAATCCACGAGGTAATTGATTTCGTTTGTTTTGCTTCGCCATTTATCTCGAGGATCTGTTGAATTCCATATTGAGGCGCTCGTTCCATTTCTCTAGTATCGTGGAAATCTCTGTCATTGCAACTACTAGGGTTAAAAAAAAGTAATAGGGAAGACTTGGATGATATGCAATGCTCCAAATATTTCATTAATACATTGTGAGCTTGCTGGGCAGAGTCAACAGTATCGCAATACTCTGTCTCTGTCGTCCACCTTGTTGTCTTGCCGCTACCGTGAAAGCTAAGAGAACCCCACTGTAGATTTAGCCCCATTAGTCATTTTCATATTCATGAAGTATTCATTTTCATCATTCCATGATGAAAACGACATTTTGAAAGACGTCGTCCATGTTTCTAGGTGAAAAAGTGATCTGATTTACTTTAAGCAGGGTATAAACCACAGCAAATAAACAATGTGGTACACCAGGCTTCTTAGGAAAAATAGAAAGCTTGTGATAGTGTAATCGAATTTGAAGCTGTATTAGTGACAGCTGCACCGTATACATAGTTCTCATTGTTCATATTGATGTATATAAAAGGCTAAAAAAGATAAAAAGGGGGTATAAACAATTAAAAGGAAGTATGTCATCATCAGGGTTAAAAGGCCGTTCGTGATTTGCATGGTTTTTATACTCAGGTTATTCCCGAAGGGAACAACTGCGCAACATAGCAATTAACTTGTTTGTTCAAAGTTGGGCTCCTTTGTTGGATAATTTAAGGCCCTCGATGATCTTTCTCTTAAAATAAGATCTTGCTGAACAAAGGACTCCGCTTACCTGCAGAATACCCCGCCACTTATTTCCATCTCATTGAATAACAAAAGTGCCTATTGTGTTATGCCTCGTTCTTCAAAGCGTTCCGACACATGTAAATGAAGTGGCGGGGTATTCTGCAATTGCTCCGAATGATGAAAATATACTTGAAATTAGTGAAGGAGTTCAGTTTTGAAGTAATAGATCAAAAACGAGTGCGAGCTTTTCATCAGGGATTCCAAACACCGAGAGAGAGATGAAAGCACGACGCCGTAGGCGGAGTGCTTTTATTGTTTCGAGGTGTTAGGAACCCCTGATGAGAAACGAGGCACGAGTTTTTGATATGGCTTCTCAAACTTGTGTGGGAATTAAGTAGAACTGTTTGAGAACAATAGTAGGTTATAAAGGCGCGCTCAGTGGGCGATTGTTTGTTTGGTATTCAATTGGTAAATGAAATAAATATTTAATATGCGGCGATGCTGGTGAGCAAAGGAAGAATTTTTTAAATAAATTTACATAACCGCACGTGGTGGAGTTCGAGTCCGGATCAGGACGATTTCGCGTTCCCAAAACACATTCTGAGGAAAAGGTTTCGGTGAATGACGCGTTCCAGTTTCAACTAAGTACAGCAACGAGTGGGCTGTGAACATTTTTTGTCGAATGGCCGACGTTAAGAGAGAGTATAAAGTTCTGGTAAGTTCGCGTTCGATAAACTGCCCGTAGGCATCAACAGCTTCAATAAGGTTTTAACTGAAATGTGCGTGGCGGCAGGCTTTTATCGCAAAACTGCTCATAGCATGTGTGTTACTTGTGTTTTCTCCCTGTTCAATGCTGGGATTAAAGATAAATTGATACGCGTAAAGGATGTTGTTTTCAAGAAAGGAAAATTAAAAAACTGCACAACCAATGTAACGGTGTCTGAGAAGAAGTAACATGTTGCTGTGTTGTTGTTGTAATTAATGAGTCAAGCAGGAAATATGCGCATGTATGCGGTAGTTAGCATAAAGACCGATTAAAATTCAAGTTTCTTGATCAGTTTTTGAACTAATCGAACGTGTCTTGATCGGTATGTTCATTGGGTATCAACATTCATGCACCTGATCTAATTGATGCAACCTGATTGGGTCATAAGCTCATGAATTATTAATGAGTTTGAGAAATAAACTTTTTGCTTGCGGTTTCATTCTTCTTGCAGTAGGGGAGTTTGATGCAAATATTTTCCGTTCTTCGAAGAGAAAATGCGGAATTAAGGGTTCATCTTCAGAGGAATTGTTAGATGTGAAATTGTCGATGGTGCAGGATACAAATTTCTTGGGGTAACCAGCATTTGAGAAAGTGGTCTTTATTTCTTTTATGTCGCGATCAAGATTTGTGGAGATGTTTTTGGCTCTGTGTAGGGCTCCTGTAATGCAATTTCTCTTCCATTTGGTACTTCTGATGACCAGTGTGTAGGTAATTTCCCCGGTTTTTTTTTATTCAAATGTCTGCCACACCTCGGAATCAGCACGTCACCTTTTGGAAAACCAAAGTCACTCATTCCAGTGGAGAGTCCTTTGTTCAGCAAGATCTTATTTTAAGAGAAAGATCATAGAGGGCCTAATTATCCAACAAAGGAGCCCAACTTTGAACAAACAAGTTAATTGCTATGCTGCGCAGTTGTTCCCTTCGGGAATAACCTGAGTATATAAAAACCATGCAAATCACGAACGGCCTTTTAACCCTGATGATGACATACTTGTCGAAAACGTTTGGTTCCTTTTAATTGTTTATACCCCCTTTTTATCTTTTTTAGCCTTGTATATACATCACTTTACCTTTTAGCGAATATTATGTCAACATTGTTCATATTGTTCTCATAAAAGGGCATATCTGCTTTCCATTGTTAATATTTTTACCTTCTTTGTTTACCTTCTTTGTTTTTCAGTTACTGCTTTTGCCCAGTTCCTCGAGAAAAGGTAAGGTATTTATTGTTCAAAAGAATTTTAAGACACTTTGTTACACTTTTAACACTTAAGACGTTCAAATATAGGGCATGCAAACGTGGGTATTTCGTAAATGTTTGAACAAGGAGCTGTCGATTTTAAAAATACGTCTTCTTTTTGATATTGACAGTTCTGCATGGGGCCCACAGCAAAACCAGCTGAGCAACCAACTAAGCAACCTGATACAGATGATTATAAGCGTCCTAACAAAAACAGCGGTAACAAAGGGAGTGGACACGGTGGTGGCTTGGATAGTAACAGGTATGCTTTCGTACGCAATTGCACGAATGCAGTCACCTCTTCTTTTTGCTGCCCAACGGCTTATCGATTTTAATTTTGGACGAACTCAACAAACTGAATGTATATTTCTCCAAAAACTATACAAAGATTAAAAAAAGTAAGCATGCAGGGCGGTTGGGATAGTGGGCTGAATGTAATAGCATTAAATCATAAAGAATGTAAGGTATTTTTGCTTGCAACCATCTCGTTTTGGAACAATTTGGTGGTTTCCAAAAGATGAATACAAGATGGCGGATAAAATTAACATGGCGTAATTTAAACATATTATTAAACATCACAATAATATCAATATCATACTGGAAGTGCTCACATGCCCGCTTTCAAGCCACGTTTAAATTCCCTTGATGTTAAAGGAAACGAGATAACTTCATCCTGTCCACCTGAGCCTTCTTCTGCCAGTCTTGGAAAAACCCAAACATATTTTAGGATTAAAACGAGAAATACTGTCACGTTTGCCCATTTTTTTGAAGTCCAGTAATTCGTAAGATTTCCCTTTTCCAGTGTTGTTAAAATTCCTGGACCACCATGCGGCAAAGAACCTTGCTGTGCAGGAAATAGAAAAGGACCCGGATGCACGCAGCCTGATTTTTGGCCTTCACGTGGTAGGAATATCTCTGCATATCACCACCACACAAGTGGTGTAGCCATACTGAACAGAAAAAAAAACCATTCTCCAAAACGACAAACAGAAAGATCGCGATGAATTGCTAAGAATATTGCCAGGTGACGGTAAATGACATGGGTCCGATTAAACTGAGGTCACACGGCAAAATAAAACATTTCACGTTAACGCAATGCTCATAAGCTTTCCTTTAACTCTCGGACGTACAAGAAGGATGGGGTGGGGGAGGGTGTAGAGATGAATGCAAACCCCATACGGTTTTTCTTAAAATTTTTGAAGACTTTTTTTTTTCGTCGAAACCTGCCTTTTTCAGTAGCTGTACGCTGTACGCTTAATTCCTTACACACATTTTGACACAAGTTTGGTGAAAATTGGTTGCTATGGCTACGAGATATGACGTCATAAGTAGTAGGTGAAAAAGCCATTTTTTTATTTTTTCATACATTTATACTTTTTTGTCCGTGAAAAAAGCACAAAATGTAGACAGAAAGCAGCAAAATGTTTAACTATGTCATATTCTACATGTCTGCGATGAAACATTTTCCATTTTCGATCATTTATTGGATAGCGTCACAGCCCCCCCCCCCCCACAGATCATAGGCTATCAATTAAATTTAAAATCTTTTGGACATGTTGTAAGACAGCAAACCCCCCCCCCCCCTCCACCGTACGACGGTGGGGTAGGTATTTTTTTTGTACGTTTGAGGGTCAAATGCTCACACTTTAGAATATCAACCATTCGAAAGTGATAACCAGCACGTGCAGGGTAACAAAGAGAAACACAGGTATATAATACTTGTTCAGTTGTTTAGTTTTACCACACTTCATGATTTCACCCTCAAACTTTAGAACAATATGTTCTGGTTGTTGTTGCCGTTGCTGCTGCTGTTGTTGTTGTTGTTGTTGTTGTTGTTGTTGTTGTAATTGTTGTTTTGGAACTATTTGGTTGCTTATTCATATTGTCATCACCACCAGCAACTTATGTGCTAATTCACATAAATTATTTGACAGGGCGTACGTGTTCGGGTAATGGATTAGCCCAGAGCACCTCTGGCTGCGGGGCGAGATGTCGTTGTCTAGGAGGCTGGGGAGGAGCATTATGCGATAGGACATCAGCTTCTGGTGGAGGCGATCCACACTTGGAAACCCTAGATGGTTGGTGGACCTTTCTCAATCACGTTTTTCTTAGCCAGTGCACAACATAGTAATTGTTTAGAACTCTCTACACTCCTTCTTTAATTTCTTTCTAACCTCTCTAGTGCTTATTAGTGAAGAAGTTGGTACCTGATCCTTTCATATTAAATCAAAACAAATCAGGTTTCTTTCACAAGATCCAAAATCTATGGAAACCACGATTCATTCGATTCTGTCGTGGAATATTTATTAAGTGATTGACCTTCGACCTAACAGTGGAATCTCGGTAACACGAATTGAAAGTAGCCGCTTCTGGTTTACACTGTTTCACTGTATTATTAAGCTATTAAGGTGGCTCGATCGAGTTTTTGAGTGACGATACCTCTCAAATTTGAGCAACTAGTGTACCACAGTGAACAACCCAATAGAAAATCGATCGTTACTGCTGACCTAGAGAAAGATGAA
Organism: Siderastrea siderea; assembly: GCA_964030785.1. NCBI lineage: Eukaryota > Metazoa > Cnidaria > Anthozoa > Scleractinia > Rhizangiidae > Siderastrea > Siderastrea siderea. The sequence goes on from OZ034977.1 coordinate 21,337,682, forward strand.
AGTTTTACATGAGGTTAGTTTCATCGAAATCAAAGTTACCATAGCAACGTAATGACGTCATCCCCATTTTACATGAGAGCTAATTACTTGTCACCAAGAGATAATTCTGGGAAGCACTCGACTGGATCTTCGACCTGACATATTTGTCTTCACGTCTACAGAATTGGAAGAATTTTATGAAAGAGTTTTCGAGAAATTTTCGGGTGACGTTTTAAGAGCCAGTCCACGAGAGTTTCAAAGATTTTTGGAAATGGTCAGAAACAACCCTATCTCAAACTTTGCCTGCTGAAAGCTAGTCATGAGCAAGTAATCAAATCGATATTATTTTGTCTTCTAATACTAATGTGGTCACGTGACAGGCAATTTAAATTTGACCCCCCTGGGAGCAATTTTGGCTCAAAAAATTTTCCAAAATTTACCAACTTTGCATGTCTCTTGTCAAAACAAACATTAGCCAATCATAAATCAAATGATGTTTCTTTACTAAACTGACCTTCTTCTTTATAAAAAATACTAATATTTCTGTCAGACTCTTCTTATTAGCTGAACAATAATTTTTAACAGAGAGTGTGGTTTGACAGATTTGAAAAAGTGCCAATTTTACCAAATTTGAAAGGAATTTTTTTTGTATGTAGTAGACAAGATCTATGGTTGATCTGCATTTCCCCAAACAGCCAAAGAATTGTACTTATTTATAAATACTATCGAAAAATCTTTACGGGTAATTCATTTTTAATCTTCAATATAGCTTATGCAAAATTGAGATTTTCCTAAAGTAGACATATCTGCTGAGGGACAAAAGGGTCGCGTTAAATCACCTTTTAACACTTAAAAATACATGAAACCTGTGAAAATGTAAAACCCAGGCTAACAAAGTATACGGTTATCGGTTGAATTATTCACTGTCGCAGATTTTTACATAAACGTTTTGCAGCTATTGAAGTCGTTCCTTCCCCACCCCTCCCCCGATAAATTTTAAGGTGAGTCAAGTGTGTATTATTTAATTTCCACAAGAAGCTTATTTCAAGCTATTCGAATAGATTCATTTGGCTTTTAATTGTCGTTTTCAATCATTCAGAATCTAAAATAAATTGATAGGACATAAAAACATGCTGAAATGAGAGAATTGAAGTCGAGAGGTTGCGTTACTGTGCGTGACACAGAAGCGACTTTCGTGCGTGGATAACTTCTCGACGGCAGATTTACTATTTTACAAGGAGAAAATGGCAACCAAATAATTTCACATATTCCACGAGGAACAAAAATTTCCTATACCAGCCTACACCTTGTACATGATGGAGGCTTAACGTTTTACGGTTAAACAACCGTTATACCGACTTTCCGAGTTGTCTTTGTGTGTATGAACCGTGTATCTGATTTGTTGCAGTTAGTCGGTAACCAAATGAAGCTTACATTCTTTAAAACCTCAAGAATTGAACCATTGTTTCAGCGGTGTTTTGTCTTTAGAATACCTTGTTTAGGGATTGAATGGGTTTTGCTGAATGCCCTTCGAGAATTAACCAGTGATTAGACATAATAATGACAATAATGATACTTGTTTCACGAAATCAGTGATGATCTGTTAGAACTGATTTCGTCAGTTGATAATATCAAATTATTAGAACTACAAAAGTGGATTAAAAAGCAAACAAGCTACTTTGGACCATCTTAAGTGTAGCTCAAAGGCGAGTACCAATTTCTCCGGTTCCTCTTCCCGCAAGAACTTGTTTATGCATGAAAACACAAGCAAACTGGCGCATACCTCATTGGTAGGAGAAGCACCGTCAACTGTGACCTACGTACTTGCTTGGAGAAATCTGTTTGCTACCAGTTACTGCAGCTTTTCATCAAGAATCTCAAGGTGAATGTTAAATGTTACACATTCACTTGCGAAGTTTTGATTTCATCCGTCTTAGACACTACGTCATGGAAACTTCCCTTCAATTGTACTAGGAAATTACCAATTCAGTTTTGATATTTTTTCTTTTAAATTGCGAAAGCAATTTGCTGATTGCATAAAAACATAGTTATTTCCCTGCAACAAATGATATTAAAAATCCGGTGAACATCAAGGCGGGGGCTTAATACTAATTAACAATATGGGAGGCTTTGACACACATAGGAGCAATTTGCGTTTACATAGGTGGAAATACTTGAACTAACTACTGAACAAAGAAAACTGCAAATGTTTATCAGCTGCAACATAAACTGAAACAATCCTTATGTATTGTCTACTGAAGAAAAAAGCCCACCTTTACCCGCACCCGTGAAGGGGTATTGAAGTACGTCGTCACATTGCCCGGTCGCTGGTGTGATGCCGCTTTACCAAGTGAGCTGCGAAGCAGGTCATTTGTGAGTTAACTTAAGCCCACGATTTATGCTTCTGACAGTTAAGATCCGTATGTCTATTCTAAAACCACCTGTATGCCTGATACCTTTAGGAAAGTTTATGTAGGGTTGGCTGCCGGTCTTCCAAATCCTACCCTACTGAAATTATTAATCCTGGCCTTGGCAGGCAAATCACGCAATATCATATCAAATGGTTCTTTTTAGTTAATTCTCTATCTTTTTTCTATACATCAGATAATTAACAATTATTCTACGAGGGCGCGCTGGATATCGAATGATTGATAACCAACGAGGCACGTAGCGCCGAGTTGGTTATAATCATTTGATATCTAGCAAGTCCGAGTAGAATAATTGTTTTATTAAAAACTTAGCCACGATTAAAAAAAAATCAAGAAAGAAAGGCAAAAAATGAGATAAAAGAGAGAAAAAGGAAACAAGAATCGATCACATGACTGAACGAAAAAGGCTCCAAAACCTTGCGAAGTTTTGCAGTGTTTCATTACAAAGCTGAATGAATCAATGAAACTGCTCGAAAGTGAACGAAGTGGTACAAGTTTTGGAAAACAAAAATCTTTTAATTATTGGCTGTGGAATATGGTACGTGTTTTATTTTTCCTGAAACATTGTTGTAATCATCGTTCAAAGCGGATTGAAACTGTATGATTTCATCCCATTAGCTGCTGGAGTTGAAACGGAGCAAGTTTGTAATCCGTTCGCACAACGGAGCCACCATGTGCGTGTTTGATAGCACTGAAGACAGAACTAATTTGAACTTGAAGAAGTAATTTCTAAGCAGCTCAGAAGCAAGATTACTGTAGCGAGGAACATTAGAATTCACCATCATAGTTTGTTAAACGCAAAGCACAAAACGCAGTTTTTGTCGGTTTAGAGGCTGCGGACGGAAATTCCGTAAAAACAAAACAAAACTCAGACAACTGGGAAAGCGATTCAACTCCGTTTATATGGCATCCGATTTCTATCTGAACATTTGGACCTGTTGGAACACAGAGCTACAACGAGTGCAGGTTAACCAGTGTCAATTTTGCGTGTTATAGCCGAAAAAAAATTCGCCCTTCCTTCCTTCTTGGTAGTTTGTTTAGTACTTGTTTAGATTGCTTCATGATTTTCGTACCGACTCGCCATGTATGTGTGATAGTTTTCATTAAATGCTTCTTCCATATTTCACCGTGTCTTTCATGGTTTGTCTTGATATTTTGAAGTGGAAAGCCTTCTTGATAAAACCTACCGTTTGTTCAATTTCAATAATCGACTTGACGATGGATGAAAGAAATTAATTGCAAACACAACGCTTCATGCTTTAAAAATTTCTAATTCTGCACAGTTTCTTGTTGTCTTAAGAAATCAAGCACTATGGAACAATTTTGATTTGTGTTGCGCTGTTCCAATTTCTGCTTTATTTAAATTCGCTCCAAAGTGATTTTTCTCATCTGTTTTTCTCGCGGGATCGCTCGCGAGGAAAAAGCTTTCAGCTCACTTTGTTGATGAGTGTTCATTGACCATATATGGTCGCAGCAAGTATATGAGCTGATAGCCTAGCTCCGTTCAGCCAATCAAAATGCTAGAAATCCAATCTACCTAGTCCAGTTTTTAATAAGTATGTGCCCTCTACAGCTGCACCCAAACCATGCCCAAGTTTAGTCCAAAAGGCAGGACCCAAAATCTGGGCAATTTTTAGGCAAAAATGGCAAAAAAAAAAGCCTTACCCTTTTGGGCGGTACACACCTAGCAAACAGACTCCGAAATAACATCTTGCTTTGTTAACCGTGCGCCAGTTCCTCCCACGGCCTTCAATGTTTCGCCATTTCTCTTTACAGTATAAAGCTATACGGGCAAGCTGCTTTTACATAGTATTGCTAAATTTAACATCACAGTTGCAAGGAATCTGTAGTTTGCTTTCGTCAGTAGTTACTTCAAGCACCTTGACAGTTGACGCAGATAACCCTTTTATCTGGTTTTAAACCTATAACTAATGTAGAGGCCTCCCATATTGCTAGTGTTAAGCCCCTGCCTTGACGTTGACCTTCTTTCTCATCCTGTTTGTTGTGGGGGAAATGAAAAAGGATTTGTTTTCTTTTTTTAAATGGAAAAATAGTTTCAGCAATTGAGAGAAAAAAAGCTTAACTGAATTGAAACTTTTCCTGGTACATTTGGACTGAAATTTACATGAAGTAAATTGATTGATTTTAATGGATGGAAGGAGGGCACGGGGTGGGGAGTTTGAAGGGGGGGTGGGGCTGCTTCTCTTAGCTGTTTTATTCAAATTTGTCTTACATATATTTACCTGATTTTTACACGACATGTTAATATGTAGTTTTACCCAGTTTTTAATTTTTATTTCAAATGTATTGTAATGCGCATTCGAAAATGCCACATTGATGTTTGCGCAATATAAAACTCATTAAAGTTAAAGTTAAAGTTGTGTGAAACGAAATCAAACTCAACCAGAGCTAGTGTAATTTAAAGCTATTTAACATTTATCTCCCGTTGAGATTCGTGATGGAAAATTTTTAGTGTTTGGTAGCAAATATGCTTCTTCAAACAAGTCCGCAAGATTGCATGTCATGGTACGTATCCTAACACTGAGGTATGTACTCAGATTTTTTATATATATATATATATATATATTTTTTTTTTTTTTTTTTTTTTCATGCGCGATACGTGGGGAAGTATCTGGCGGGGGTAAGAATCGGGAGAAATTAATACCCGCTTTGGAGCCCCATTCCAGATTGTCCAAATTTGTTCGTTTGCTTTCTTTAGTCCACTTTTTAAATTCTAATTTATTCTAGATTTCAACTTGTGGCCTTAATAATTTGCAATCAATTAAACTGACGAAATCTGTTCCAGCAGATTATTTCTTGTTTACGTGAAACATTAGTATCATTATTATTATGTCTGATCACTGGTATCCTCGAAGGGCATTCAGCAAACCCAATCACTCCCTAAACAGAGTGTTCTGGAGACAAAACACAGCTGAAACAATGGTTCAATTCTTGAGGTTTTAAAGAATGTAAGCTACATTTGGTTACCGACTAACTGCAACAAATCAGATACACGGTTCATACACACAAAGACAACTCGGAGTGTAGTGTAGTGTCAATTTTTGATTAAAAAAAGCCCAGTAACACACTAAGTTCATATTCAAGCCAACGTTTCTAAAAATCAAATGGAACGATTTCCCTGAAATTTTCACACAAAGTAATTAGATAATATAACATTCATTTAAAACCAAAATGTTATTTCATCAAGCCTTTGAGGGCATACTTTTCAATAACAGATCAAAATTGTTTTGTTTTTGTTGTTTTTTAACACCTTAAAACTTCACCCGAAAATTTCTCGAAAACGCTCCCATAGAAATTCTTCAAATTTTGCAGACGTGAATACAAATATGTCAGGTCGAAGATCCAGTCGAGCGCTTTCCAGAAGTATCTCTTGGTGACAAGTAATTGGCTCTCATGCAAAATGGGGAATGAAGTCATTACGTTGCTATGGTAACTCCGATTTCGATGAAACTTACTTCATTTAAAACTTTCATCTTTCTCTAGGTCAGCAGTAACGATCGATTTTCTATTGGGTTGTTCACTGTGGCACGCTAATTGCTCAAAGTTGAGAGGTATCGTCACTCAAAAACTCGATCGAGCCACCTTAACCTACGATAAATTAAAGTTTTTATTAACGGATCAATTTGATCTGACCCACTTAGTGACCGACTGGTAGGATAATGGACTTGTAGAGTAATTGACTAACTGACTGACTGACTGACTGACTGGCTGACTGACTGACTGACTGACTGACTGGCGGGTTGACTGACTGACTGACTGACTGACTGACTGACTGACTCACCGACTCACTCACTAACTCACTGACTCACTCACTGACTCGCTCACTGACCAAGTGACTGACTCACTGACTGACTCACCAACTCCCTGAGTTACCGTCTCACTGATTTTCTGTTTTACCAACTGTCGTGCTGACAGGCACACTTACTTACTGACTCATTTACTCACTCACTTTTTACCGTGTAGCTCAGTGACTGCTCTGTTGACAGACTATTGTATTCATTAGCATCATATAAAAACTGGCCCAGATCTCTTATTTGATCATCCTAAAGCGCCTCTAGCAACAAGATACAGAAATACATTTAATCATGGAGATTACCTAGTTTAGCCCTAAAAATTTTTTATCTTTTTTTTTTGTTCTTCTAGGTGTTAATTACGACTTTTTCGGCATTGGTGAATTCTGGGGTTGTAAAAGTGAACTTAATGACTTTGGTCTCCAGTTTCGATTTTTCTACTATGAACGAGCGTCGCTGATTGGAGGAGTGGCACTAAAAGCAGGAAGGAGCATAGTTACAGTTATGACAATTAAATCTCACTATTCCCAGGATTATCCCATTTTAAGGCGAGTTTATAGTAGATATGCAAGTTCTTTGTTTGTAACAAAAAATCATAGAGAGGCACTGAGGAATGTGGCCATTGCGGAGTAAGGAATATTCGAATATTTTTTATCGCAGTTTAGAGGGCTCAAAAGCCAAAGCAACAATACAGTAACTATCAAATTCTGTTTCAGAACCAGTGAATGTTTCAAAGAAATGTGTATGTTTTTGTACCGTTGCACTTCTTAATAGCATTTTTGATATGCAAAGTGGTTGTAATTTGGGGATAAAATTTTGGGATAAAATTCAATTTGCTTTTGAGTTCCTGTTTTCCTTTATTTTTGCGGTACTGTCTATTGGTTTGCTAATAATTTTTTTTTTGAAACAGGATTGATGGAGTGAGATTGGATTTTGCTGCCAATGACACAGAAGCTCTTAAGATCAATAACGACACAGTTTTGTTAGACCGTCAAGTGAATTTTACTTCTGACTCTAACGGCAATAGTGTGGTACTAATCTCGCTGCAATATATATCAGGTAAGTTTCTCATAATATTAAAAATGTGCACACATATCCATAGTGCACTGTCACCTAGCAACCAGCAGAGCAATGAAACAATGAAAGGTGATGGCGAAAAAACTGCGGACTGAAGCGTACGTTGATGCTACGTCTGTCAGGCCGGGGGGAGACAAAAAAGTACGTCGACGACACACACCGTAAAAAGAGAGAATACACACGAATTAAACAAAACTCTTACTCTCTCCAGATAATTAATACACGAACTAAAGCACGAGGAATAGAGGGAGAGTGATTTGCCAACTCTAGTCGAGTTCCAGCGTCCAATGCCCTTGAAAAGAATGTTCATCCAAAGGGATATAGTTAATATGGTGCCACAACACACTTACGCGAGGCAGCCGTTATATAATCACTGACACGAGACTTGTGTGCTTAGTAATGTACCATTCAGATAACACAGTGAGGGAAAGAAAAATGTCGGGTCCTTCGCCTCACTCTGGTCTCATCTGGTTGAATTCCTTTTTCCAGGTGTTGCAATCACGATAGATGTCCGGCATAGTCGCGTTATGAAGAGGCAGTATCTGAATGTTCTTTATTCACCCACTGCTGCCTTCAAAGGTCGTACTCAGGGACTGTGCGGCTTCATGGACAATAATGCAACAAATGATTTCATGGGACCTGATGGGACACTTTACGAGGGCGCTGTGCAGTTTGCAGAATCATGTAAGAACTGCTTCGAGTAATTTATTTATTTATTTATTTATTTATTTATTTATTTCTATCTCTTCTTCTTCTTCTTCTTCTTCTTCTTCTTCTTCTTCTTCTTTTTCTTCTTTTTCTTTCAAATGAATTTTATTGAGAACTAATTGGGTTGTTCTGACCATTTACCAAAATATTTCGCTAATAATGTCGGAGATCTTGAGTTCGTGTTATCCTTATTTTAACTGCGAGTGAGCTCTTCAAAGTATGAGAATGGAACTTAACATAGAATGATACATTGTGTAGCAGGACTGCTCAGATAATTTCTTCCTTTCAAAAGATACCTGTTTTGATAAATTCAGGGAGAATCACTGATTGCAAGAGTGAATCTGGAACACGCGATTCTTGGTCATGGAATTCCTCAAACTTTTATCATGAAGACACAATGGACCTGTCATACACAGATCCCTCGTTCCAGCCTATCTACTCACTACAGGGCATTTCTCAATCTGTTGTAGAGGTAAGAACTTTCAATGCTGTACTTTTCTCGAACATGTATAGATAGATAGATACCTTAATGAAATACGTCGCAGCCTTATGTGGCTGAATTGTGTATTACTGTACATATAAAACCAAAAAATATATTAAAATCTAAAACTCTATACTATAATGAAGGTAAATACATTTAAAAATTAAGATTTAAGGAAAAAAGGTATTATCCAAGCTACAATTAAAAGCACTTATGATGCAATACAAACATTCAAGATTTATCAGCTTGATAACATGAAGCCGTCAAAAAACTATTCTTGAACCTATTGGTATTACAATGTGGGAGACTATACGTGCGCGGGCGACTTAGATTGAATCGTGTGGAAAATGCTGGCGACAAAAGCTTTCTCAGTCTATATCGGCTATCGCTATCTATGCTCTCCGAAGTGCACTTACGGATGTTGTCATGATGTTCTGCTATTGTGGCCAGGCCTAGCCTACTTAGCGCATGATGGTACTCCGTATATGGGCAAATAATACGTAACGCTCTTCTATGGATGTGCTCTAATTCATTCGATAAATACTTAGGCAGGGCATAGTGAAATACTGGAGCTGCGTAGTCTATGACGGGACGTATACATGCAGTGTAAAAACGAGAGAGGTCACTCTCTGACATATAGGTCTGACACTCTCTGCATATAGTTCGCGGTGCAAAAAAACTGACCTTGATACATGTGGACGCAATTTACGCCCTCACGTAATGAAGATTTGCAGAAAACTTAGTATTATCATTTCCCATTCATAAACAAAACCCGCATAGAGGTTTTTCCCACTCTTTCGTTAACGTAAACAACCGGCCAACCTAGCTGAAAAATTATTATGCCCTGAGCAAAGTGATTAAAAAGGCATTTAGTGTGGCATGCTCTCTTTTTGCAGGTGGCAACAAATACTTGCAAGTCTCTGGGAATTTCTGACAGTGATTTACATAGCTGCATTTATGATGTCGCGATTACTAACGACACAAGTTTCACTGACCAAGAAGGATTTAAAAAGGGTATGTTAAGCTTCACTCTTTACTTTTATGACATTTATTTTCCTTTGATCAGTCTGGACACAAGATGCTTCTGAACTAAATATTTTCTTTTTTGGATAATTCGGTAAGAATCAAGTTTCCCAAAAAGGGAATAAAAAATTTCTGTGTTTAAGGATTTTGTTAAGCGTATATTTTACTGGCTGGAACAGCTGGAACGCCATAATTCATGATTTGGCAGACGTAGCAAAGACTCTTGTTTTTATAAGTACTTCTAATATCAAACTGGTGTTGAAGTTGGTACTAACTCAAGCAAAATCCGCTAATATTGTAATAGGGTCCTGAACTACATGTTGACATTTAAAAAAATAATAGGCAAGTTGCAAAGCAAAATGAATATGTGTACGGATACAGTACCATGTAGATACATCCTCTCCAGTATGAGGTGGCTATATACGCAGCCTCTTCGGTTCATACTAGAATAAAGCCGATTGGTCCAAAACACTCTACAGATTAGCCTAAGAAAACGCCTTTTCTGTACTAGGTTGCCCAAACCAGTGCTCTGGTAAGGGCAGATGTGTCAATGGAACTTGTCAATGCTTACAAGGATGGAGTGGAGAGATTTGTGATAAAGGTACCTCTAAGTTGCCAATCAAAACCGTACTAACATTGTTGTTGTTGCTTTCGTTTTACTTCCGTAAGGTTGTTCCAGAATAAGTTTGTTCACCTCAAGCTCAACATTACCATACGCTAGAACCATACACTAAGTTTATAATTAGTCTTTCTCCTTATCGCCTTCTCTTGACTGGCGTAAACGTTCCACTAGTAAATGGGGGGGGGGGGGGGGGGGCTAACAATCCTGAGTGGCATTACTTGCAGAGTCATTGGGATACTTCTACACAAGAAAAATAGCGGCCTTAAGAGCTCCTGACCAGAAACATCGAGAATCCCACGACAGGAAGGAAATTTCGTCTTCTATTTTATTTTACCAAAAATACCCCTTTGGTAAACTATTTTCAAAAATCATATTTAAAAGTTCCTCCGCTTTTTGTTTTTTTCTAAAATTTAGATAAGTTCGAAATACGGCTAGAAGCTCGCTTGCGACCTCCGGAAACAAGGGAAAATTGTGCATTTTTAGCAAGCTCGTACGCAACAGTGGAAATCGTTCCCGTTTTACTATTTGGCTCATAGCTACACCATTCTTTCCTCTATCTAAAGATATAAAAATCGGACATAAATTTGTATTTTTAAACTGCTTGTTGACCTGTTGAAGATACTAACCTTGAAGGGTTCAGAGTCAAAGTGAAATTTGGGTCAACTTCAGAGGCCTATAACTGACCTAGCATATATTTCTCAAACCAAAAGTATACATCAAATGTAAGCTCAAGCATTCCTTTTCACTCTCTGAAAGTGTCGTCTTTGGCCCGCTAAAAGCAACGCGTCGAGAAAAAAAAAGTGTGCAGGGTATTTTGAGCATTTCGGTAGAACGGCCGCTGTCACGCGAGCCACATCGGTTCCACTAAAGCAGTCATAAAACAAGGTTTCACTGGCTCATTGTTTTGAATAGGTTAATAAAGTAAAAATATATACTTTTCATATAGAGGTAACTATGTTACTAAGGCTTAGGGGCAACCCGGTTTACTTTTCTACAGTGCAAATTTATTGACAATGTAACAATATTATTTGATTGATCCAAACTGATAAACCAAAGATACTCTCACCTTAAGACATCATCTTTGTGAATCTCTTGGTTCAAGTTATCACTCTTTTTACCAGAATTATTGGCTGCATTAGTCATGTTAATTTGTAGATTGAAAAAACAAAAGTTACAAACCCCGTCAAACTATGCAATCCGTATTGAAATTAGCATAAATGTGAGACATGAAATGAGCTGAGCTTTTCGTGATAGTCACGATGTAGGATAGCGTGACGCAGTGACTCAGAAAGCTGGAAGACCCAAATTGGCTTAAACCAGGAACCCTTGCTTAAAGATAAATGTTACTTTCCGGTAAATAGCTGTTTTGAATGTATATATGCGAAGTGACATTTCTCTAATGAGGGAAAGAATCGTAACGGTCATTTGCAATTTCAAATATTTTAGGGTCGGATCATTTACTGTTAGAGGGAGTGGTTGGAAAAAAACCGAAATATTCCCGCAAAGCTTTTGTGGAAGAAAGAGCGCAAAAACACCAGGGAAAGAAAATTCAAGCAAAGCTTTTAGTTACAAAAAATAATAAATTAATCATAATCGTAATAACTAAGCAGAAAAGTGCAAAAATTTAATGATACGTCTCTTATTGTCTTTGATCGGTTTTAAATGGACGTGTGAGTGCTATTTTAAGTCTCGTGGGACGACACATTCAGTTAACAAAAGCGCCACCACAAGAACAACTTGAAACCATTTCTTCTAGTAGGCTGATGTAGGGTACTTTCCTTCTAAGTTTTAAAGGAGTTACAATTCAAAGCGCTCGCAGTGAAACTGAAAAAAGTCCAAGTTTGCGGTTGCTATTCATGGCGCAGATGTCGTACTGGTCGTACTCGATGAGATGTTCCAGTTGAAACCTCGAGAGGATATCTTGCTTTGCGGTACTCGAAGTGGTTTATTTTTCAAAGGCACGGAAATCGTTTTTCGCTAGACCCTAAAAGAACGCAGTGGCTAATGCTGGGCCGTCACACACTCGCCATCGGAACCTGGCAATCCGCCTTATTTCCGCCCACGGTACTGCATCTGCGTCCACTTTCCTTCTTGATGAATGGCCAATATTAAACTTTGTTTTCGAGGTAGACTGTTTTTTATCATCGAAGCGGGAAGGCTCAACCCTCTCCCAAACCTACGAACAACGCCTGAGGCTATGTTCACACAGAACAGTTTCCAAATGGTTCTGGACCAGACCAGGTCTGTTCACACGGGACTGGTACAGAAATGGTCCGGTACCAGTCCACTTCTGGACCAACGTGAGAAAATCAGCTGTTTGTACCAATACGTTATCCACCGGGACACCCAAATGCGTGAAAGACGATCGAAGAAGGCTGAATCTATCGATTGAAAGAAGCCAAAGGCCTCTGGCCGGATAATAAATTACCCCATCCCTGCCGATTACAAAATACACAAAGCTTTAACCTTCTTCTTTTAGCTTTTAACCTTTTCAAGCTTTAAACCCAGAATTGCAATAAGTTATGCGGCAGTTATGCTATCACAGACAGTAGTTTGGTCTCTCTTTAAATTTCTTGGTGAAATTAATTAAAAACACATCTCTGATACACGCGATAGATTTAATTAGTGCCCAAGCCTAAATTACGCTGTTGGAACCAAAACGAACCGCACAAGGTGTTCACACAGTACCTGTCCAATATGGGACCGGAATTGTTCCTGCATTTTTGTAGGTCCAAACCCCGGACCTTTACTGGACCGGATAGACGGTACGGATGGCAGTTTCCGTGTGAACAGAAGACCTATCTGAACCGGAACCGTTTGGAAATCGATCCGTGTGAACAAAGCCCAAGGATTCAGAGGGCTCTTGAGATTTCAGCACAGGTGTCATTCCACACCTTCCTACGACGGTGCAAGGCCAAGCAGCGATCGGAAAAGATATACATAATTCTCCCGAATTAGCTACTTTCTTTACTTTCTTCTTGCGACAAAAAGCTTTGCAGCGTTTCTTCTACAAAAGCTTTCCAAATTAAACTTTTCTTATCCAACCACCCCTCTAAAATAAATGCTCCAACTCTAAAATATCTGAATCTGCAAATGACTCCTAGCATCCCTCCCCTCATAAAAAAATGAAATAAAATAAACCAATTTGACTACATTGTACAGCAAGAAAAGATATCCTGTCCAGGTTTCAACTGGAACATCTCACCGTGTACGACCAGTACGACATCTGCGCTGATGGCAAAGAACGGCAACCGGAAACTTGGACTTTTTTAGTTTCACTAAGAGCGCTTTGACTTGTAAACACCTCCGTTGAAACTTAGAAGAAAAGTACCCTACACCAGCCTACTATAAGAAATGGTTTCAATTCTTTTAACTGGATGTGTCCCACGAAACTTAAAATAGCACTCACACGTCCATTTAAAACCGATCAAAGACAATAAGAGACGTATCATTAAATTTTTGCACTTTTCTGCTTAGTTATTACGATTATGATTTATTTATTATTTTTGCAACTAAAAGCTTTGCTTGAATTTTCTTTCCCTGGTGTTTTTGCGCTCTTTCTTCCACAAAAGCTTTGCGGGAATATTTCGGTTTTTTCCAACCACTCCCTCTAACAGTAAATGATCCGACCCTAAAATATTTGAAATTGCAAATGACCGTTACGATTCTTTCCCTCATTAGAGAAATGTCACTTCGCATATATACATTCAAAACAGCTATTTACCGGAAAGTAACATTTATGTTTAAGCAAGGGTTCCTGGTTTAAGCCAATTTGGGTCTTCCAGCTTTCTGAGTCACTGCGTCACGCTATCCTACATCGTGACTATCACGAAAAGCTCAGCTCATTTCATGTTTTACATTTATGCTAATTTTAATACGGAGTGCATAGTTTGACGTGGTTTGTAACTTTTGTTTTTTCAATCTACAAATTAACATGACTAACGTAGCCAATAATTCTGGTAAAAAGAGTGATAACCTGAACCAAGAGATTCACAAAGATGATGTCTTAAGGTGAGAGTATCTTTGGTTTATCAGTTTGGATCAATCAAATAATATTGTTACATTGTCAATAAATTTGCACTGTAGAAAAGTAAACCGGGTTGCCCCTAAGCCATAGTAACATAGTTACCTCTATATGAAAAGTATATATATTTACTTCATTAACCTATTCAAAACAATGAGCCAGTGAAACCTTGTTTTATGACTGCTTTAGTGGAACCGATGTGGCTCGCGTGACAGCGGCAGTTCTATCGAAATGCTCAAAATACCCTGCACACTTTTTTTTCTCGACGCGTCGCTTTTAGCGGGCCAAAAACGACACTTCAGAGAGTGAAAAGGAATGCTTGAGCTTACATTTGATGTATATTTTTGGTTTGAAAAGTATATGCTAGGTCAGTTATAGGCCTCTGAAGTTGACCCAAATTTCACTTTGACTCTGAACCCTTCAAGGTTAGTGTCTTCAACAGGTCAACAAGCAGTTTAAAAATGCAAATTTATATCCGAGTTTTATATTTTTAGATAGAGGAAAGAATGATGTAGTTAGGAGCCAAACGGTAAAACGGGAACGATTTCCATTGTTGCGTACGAGCTTGCTAAAAATGCACAATTTTCCCTTGTTTCCGGGGGGGCGCAAGGGAGCTTCTAGCCGTATTTTGAACTTTTCTAATTTTTGGAAAAACCAAAAAGCGGATCCAGTATTAATTATGATTTTTGAAAATAGTTTACCAAAGGGGTATTTTTGGTGAAATAAAATGAAATATGAAATTTCGCTTCTGTCGTCGGATTCTCGATATTTCTGGTCAGGAGCTCTTAAGGCACTAGTCTAGGACAGTGGCAGCACCTCTATGAAGCTTGTTTCTCCTACATTTTTTGTCTTCATTGTGGAGAGCTATACAGCTATTTGTACAGCTGCATGACATACATTTACTAAACCTGGGTATTGAAAACGAACTTGCTCGCCAACAGTAGTCAACATCCGATGCTGACTACTGTTTACACTTTTCTCTTAAAATTCTTGAGGTCGGCCTGTCTATTAGTTACAATAAAAATCAAAAGATAGTCTTACATTTATAATAATAAAATGTTACCATCAGTTTGTTAGGAACTTTCCGGGCCATCATCATTAAAAAGGCTTAATTTTATACTTTCCAATTTAAAAGAGTCTTCTTGTTGACTTCATTTATATTTAATGTCGCAGTCAGCAAGGAATAATACTAAACCTCAACTACGTCGTGATTTTGGCAAAGTTCAGCTTACTTTCATCGATGCTTACATTGAAGTGAGCATAGTTGTCCTTCTTCTTCTTCTTCTTCTTCTTCTTCTTCTTCTTCTTCTTCTTATTATTATTATTATTATTATTATTATTATTACTATTATTATTATTATCATCACCATCATCATCATCATCATCATTATTATTATTATTATTATTATTATTATTTTACAGGTTCTTGCGCAAACTGTTCCGCCCTTCATGGAAATTGCGTCAAGGGATTCTGTGAATGTACTCAAGGATGGGAAGGACAAAGCTGTGATGAAAAAGGTTTGTTTTGAATATAATTATCTGAGCTATGCTTTTCCTCTTGCTTTGCAGTGTAAAACAGCAAATTTAAAATATAGAAATTTCAATATCTTTTTAGCTCACGTATTACTCAAACAATCATTTCGACAGCTACTTGCTACAATGTCAACAACTGTACAAGTCCTGTTCATGGTGTTTGTAAAACAACAGACATCTGTCAATGCCACCCTGGATATACTGGTAATTGAAATGTTCAGCTTACTTATATCTTTAGGGCGTTAACATGGTAAACGTTGCTGTATGATTGCACTTGACAAGTATGAGAGTTAACTAATTTATCGCTGTAGACAATAAATAGTTTGACCTACTGGGTCAAATGGTGAGATTTCACATACACATCACTGTTTCACTAAGGCAGAAAATTTCATTCGCAATGGTAATACAAAGCAATGATAAAACAAGGATAGTGAGCTTTGATAGCAAGTTATCTCAATATTTAGTTTTTTTCATAGTCTTACAATACATCTTAAGTAATAAAAATATTCAACGAAATTTAGCAAATTTAACTTTACCATGATTTAATTAATTTCAGTCAAATGCAGTAGTCGACAGCAAACCAATTAGGCTCTGATTAAATGCAAGTTCTTCTTCTTCTTCTTCTTCTTCTTCTTCTTCTTCTTCTTCTTCTTCTTCTTCTTCTCCTCCTCCTCCTCCTCCTCCTCCTCCTCCTCCTCCTCCTCCTCCTTCTTCTTCTTCTTCTTCTCCTCCTCCTCCTCCTCCTCCTCCTCCTCCTCCTCCTTCTTCTTCTTCTTCTTCTCCTCCTCCTCCTCCTCCTCCTTCTTCTTCTTCTTCTCCTCCTCCTCCTCCTCCTCCTCCTCCTCCTCCTCCTCCTCCTCCTCCTCCTCCTCCTCCTCCTCCTCCTCCTCCTCCTTCTTCTTCTTCTTCTTCTTCTTCTTCTTCTTCTTCTTCTTCTTCTTCTTCTTCTTCTTCTTCTTCTTCTTCTTCTTCTTCTTCTTCTTCTTCTTCTTCTTCTTCTTCTTCTTCTTCTTCTTCTTCTTCTTCTTCTTCTTCTTCTTCTCCTTCTTCTTCTTCTTCTCCATCACCTTTTAACAATTACACTGAAATCCCTCTCCATCAAGTGGGTTAGTAGTCTAACACTGTGATATCACAAACAACTATAGGTCTTGACTGCAGTATTGTTCCCACCTGTCATAACGTCTTCAACTGCACCGGCAATGGAGTCTGCGTTGAATTTGATGTTTGTAAGTGCGATAAAGGTTGGACTGGAAAGCATTGTTCAAAATACTCATGTGAACACTTGGATTACTGTTCTGGTATGTAGCCTTGTCTCTGTTTGACTAAGGTCCCAGCTGTAATTGCGTCAGTCTTTCCACACGTTTTTGTAAAATAGTACATTGTTTAACGAACAAAGTTGTTGTTTAGTAGCCATATTGCCGCATGGCAATAAACCTCTCCGACTTCTCCGAACAAATGTTCGTTTAAGGATAACGAAAAGAACGGTAATTTGAGAACTTGAAACTTACAACGTGATGTATGTAGAATAAACTACTCACCAACTCATTGATCGCATGATTGGTTGACTGACTGAGTGACTGACTCAGTGACTAACTGGGTGACTGACTGACTGACTGAGTGACTGACTAACTGAATGACTGACTGACTGACTGACTGACTGACTGACTGACTGACTGGCTGGCTGGTTAGTTAGCTGGCTGACTGGATGCTTGGCTGACAGGCTGACTGGTTTTCTGGCTGACCGGCTGTCTAGCTAACAGACTGACTGTCTAATTGATTGGTTGGTTGGTTAATTCGATGTTTTATTAACTGTTTGCTTGATTAAATAGTTTGTTTGTTTATTTATTTTCCTCGTCAAGGGCGTGGCCACTGTGTGGATTTTTACCAATGTGCCTGCGACGATGGCTGGACTGGAGCAAGCTGCGCTGTTCCTGATTGTTCAGATGTCAATCAGTGTTCAGGAAAAGGAGAGTGTGTGTCCAGTAACCTGTGCCGCTGTTACCCAGGATTCATGGGGGTCAATTGTAGTGAGTTGCTTGACTGCACTGATTTTGCAAACTGCAGTGGACACGGAGTTTGTGTTGCTTCAAAAACGGTGAAGCCATCATGCAGGTAAATACTGTTAAATTTTGCCCCTCCTCCAAACAAATTAAGATTGCAGTTCTTTCTGGAATTTGGAGTCATCCTTATAAACTAGACGAGATATTTCTTCTTCCTTGAAGCCCCACCTCCTTCAAATGAAGATTCTGGTTGGGGGCCTTTAAAAAGCAAACCAAAGGAGAGATAAAAAGCAGGAGCGTCAGCGGTTCGCAGTCAATATTGCTAAGTGTTTTCTTAAAAGACTCTAAGCTTGGAAGTGTAATAGTTAATTTGTATACTAGGTATCATTTGTTGCTCTTCTGATCTAGAAGGCAATGTGAGAAAAAAATATATCTATCCATATAACACGGCCGAGCTGGACAATATCGTGGATTTTTGTCTGTTTTTTTTAGGGGGTTTGTTTGCTTAATTGTTTGTTTGTTTGTTTGTTTGTTGTTGTTTTTTTTGTAAAAAGAATGCTAAATTTATGGGCGATGTAGCAGCTGTCGTAAGGACTTCCACGATTAGTCCGCTAAACAATAGAACAAACAAAAGAAACAAAGAACGAGGCGTAAAAACAATAGAGCTGCTACATATAGCGGCCCAATGAAAATACAAGCTTTTGAGAGGAGCTACACTACCGAAATTTATTTTTGTAAGTACTTGATCATTCATGAACTGACGCATGGAAAAACAAGGGGACGATTGCAAGAAAATTTTTCTTGGAAGGTCGATGCACCATCAGTATTAACGGATGTCTTCTAAGACCTATGGGAATATTTGAAAAAGTCCTGGCAATTCGTTCCAAACACACACTCGTTAACAGTTTTCGTGCTGCGAAAGTCATTTGTACCTAAACAGAGTGAATGCCTTTTCGGTTTTGAGAATGATACTAGACGTTCTCAATATTTCCAATCCTGTGTAGTTAGCCGTATATGGGTCGTGAGTTTTGTGTCCCACGTCGTACCTTTTAAATCACCCAACACATATATAGTTTCAAACCAGCTTAATGGTTTGGGCATTTCATCTGCCCGTAATCTGCCCGTCTGTTTATATGCAAGCAAAAACCACCAAACTATGTGTATCTGAGACAAATTTGGTAAACATTTACATTTCTAAACCATTTTGGTATTCTTGAATTGTTTTTTCTTTCGGCATGGAATCAAGAAAAAAAAGAGCCCGATATGTGGTTTTATTTCTGTTCATGGCTGTTTTTTTTCCTTTCTCCTTAAAAAGTTGTTATGCTGGCTACACTGGTCCTAACTGCAGTCATCCCACTTGTAAAACACTGAACAACTGTTCTGGTCATGGCATGTGCATAGAAGCCGAGCTCTGTAAATGCGACATCGGTTACAATGGTACTGATTGTAGTAACTTCTCCTGCGAAACTCTTAATTCTTGCTCAGGTGAGGTGAAAAATAGTTGTATTCAAGTCCCCTAAGGCTACAAAAACCAGAGTTAAACCCTGTTGATTCAGATAACGAGACTTGGCCGACCGCTGACACTCGTTAACCTTTCCGAAATACTTTCAGCTAACCACGACTTTGTCGAGATTAATATTTTAATAACTGAGATTAAAATCATTCGGCCAATCCTATTGCTTTTTTTCACAAGCGTCTTTTTCCTTCTTATTTTGATGAAGACGTGATTGTTGTTATGGTTGTTGGTATGATGTTTTAATTGAAAAACATATTAAAATTCTATTTGTATATAAAAAGAACGTACTTGACATTTACAAGGAGTGGAATTTGTCTTCTTGTTGTTGTTGCTGTTTTGCCAGTTTGTTCTTCTTGTTTTCTGTCGTTACAATAAGGTGTTAACTGGATAGTTACTATTTTCTAGGACACGGTGCATGTGTTGGATATGATCTCTGCCACTGCAATTCATCCTGGTCAGGTCCAGCTTGCAACATTCCAGATTGCAATGCTGTTAACAACTGCTCTGGTCAAGGAGACTGTATTCTTCCAAAGACGTGTGTGTGCTATCCGTCCTTTGATGGGATATACTGCGATCAAAAGGCAGAAAAAAATATCGACACGCCCAAATTCGATAAACCATTTTATAACGCCACCATCTTGGAAAATTCTCCGGTTGGAACTCCTTTTTTGAAAGTTCATGCCAATGATTCTGATCCGGGAAGAAATGGCCGAGTGTTTTATTCCCTGGCTGGTGACAAGGGCGTCGGTAATGTATTCGCTGTTGATGCAAAAACCGGAATAGTCTACAATGTACACAAACTGGACTATGAGACCTTAAAGGAGTTTTCATCGAACATCACCATTATTGCTACAGATGATGGCGTTCCACAGAGATCGGCAAGCACTGTCGTGCAAATAACAGTTATGGACGAGAACGACAATTGCCCAAGTTTTACTCAACCCGTGTCAGAAAAGATTGAGATTTTTGAAATGAAAACTGGAGACGTTATTACTCAAGTTTCTGCCTTTGACTTGGACAGCAGAATAAACAGCGACATAACATATAGCATCTCGGAAAATGATGCGTTTTCAGTCCACCCTAAAACTGGGATTATCACTGTCAAGTCTACTGCAACTCAAGCACTTTACGACCTCACAGTCTCTGCAGAAGACAACGGAATACCACCCTGTAGGACGAAGACCGTGTTAACTATTTCGATTAGAGGGTTCACTACAAGTCAGCCATCAACAGATGCTCCCAGTTCTCATCCCACGACAAAGACGACAGAGAAAGCCACTAAAACTAAAGCACAAAGCTCTTCCACTGAATTCACGGAGCCAACTACAAATTCAGGTAAATGTTACAGTGCACAAACGCCCAGATGAAAAAAAATACGTCATCTGGAGTAATCACCAGAACTTACATACTAGAAAATTTGTGGAATAAGAAACGGACGTGAAATCAGTAATTGATTGTGAGAAACATTGAGTGGAATCTTGCTGATTTCTTTTAAGGGGGCGGTCTGGGTAACGTTTTAGCCCTTTTTCGTCATTGTCTCCATTAGATTTCATTCAATCTTAAAACGGTTCCATAGAATCATAATGCGAACCCCCATAAATCTGTGAGATTTTTTTCTAGCGATTTTTAAAGTGAACTTAAAGAAAAAAAAGGGGGGGGGGAAGGGAATCAAAACGTTTAAGAAAATTAACAATTGTGAAGAATTAAAGGTAAGTGAAAAATAAAATTTCAGGTTAATAGTTAAAAGATGAAACCAAAACCGTCTACAAATGACAAAACTTCATCCTTTTTTATTTCTTTCTCAAATCTTATCCTATTTCCTAGGAATTTGCCGAGACTGCCCCCTTAAGAGAGAAGCATAAATAATTCAAGAAAATATCACCTATTGAAATACATTATATCTTTGCTGGAAACGGTCATCCACTTTGCTCACCCTAGCCCTCTGAAACTGGCCACATAGAAAAGAATTTTTATTGCAATACACAGTTGCTCAAGTTTGCAATTAGCTTTACTAAAAAATACAACATGTGAACCTTGCAATTTTTTTTGTCCAAGTGTGCCCAGTTACCCAGCCTCATGATGAAATAAAATT
Source organism: Siderastrea siderea (assembly GCA_964030785.1). Lineage (NCBI taxonomy): Eukaryota > Metazoa > Cnidaria > Anthozoa > Scleractinia > Rhizangiidae > Siderastrea > Siderastrea siderea. The sequence goes on from OZ034977.1 coordinate 21,358,978, forward strand.
TCTAACACATTTCCTTTGTTTGCTAATTTTTATCTCTAACCCTTTATTTTGAATATTTCTATCGTGAAGATGACGGAGGTGATTTTGAAAGCACAACCTGGTCTACCACGTTGCATTTCCCAACAGAAGCCACTGCAGTGCGCCAGAAAAGCCGAATCTACATCGTCATTGGTTGCTCTGCCTTTGGAGGCGTCCTGGTACTAGTAATAGTAGCATTGGTAGTCACAAAGTTCGTTTGCAAACGCAAAGTTAACCACGGTTTCCCCGTCCAGGGAACTGGTCATATTAACAGTGGTTTTGAGTTGTCTGACCTGTCCAAAACAAAAATGTAATCAAAACGTTTCTTAGCATAGAAAGCAATGTTTAAAGTTGATTTAGATTTACTGTAAAAGCATGTGACGTAGTGTGGTGGAAATAATCGTTACATTATGCAGAAAGGATGTATGTTTTTTACATATCAGAACTGCCATACACTTAATTCAAGCCTAGGATTCACGACAAAACAAACTAAGCTAAAATAGCGGATTTTGCAGTGATCGCGCTAAGGACAAAACCGAATTGATTTGCAGTCCGTTTAATGTTTCAGTATACAGTTTTGCATTAAATATATTAGTGCTAGATCTGTAACTAACATCTTAAGCAAGGGTGTCTTCTAAACATGGACAGATAGTCCCTAAAAATCTAAACATTTATCTTTCTCTAGATAAAGCGTGTATAATATAACAAATTTGTTTTAGAGGATAGTGTAACATAATTTAGCAATCCATATAATCTATATGAAGACTGAAATAGATGAGAAATTAAAATCAAGAGAAGTATGTTCCCTTGGTGAAATGCCTGCAGCTCTTAGACCGTGTTGGTTCCTGCCTGGGTAGCACTGACCAATTAATGAATATCAAACAACAGTTTGCGTAACATTATACCAAGTAGATAACAGATCTTTGCAATTGCTTCTATATTGCATATCATCGCAGAGTCAACAAAACTCAAACATGCACAAGCTTCTTTGGGTGACCGATCTTCTGTATGAGATCCTTCGCTTTCTTTTTAAGTGTCAAAAAAAAGAAAATTCAGAGGTTGGGCCTTTAGAAAAATGAGGGTTTTGTGGTTTGAAAAATCACCAAAATGAAGAAATAAAAATGTTTAACAGTCAAGGGACAGCAACACAACAATTTGATCTGGTATTACCCTTTTAAGGCTGTTTCCAGGTAAAAACGTGTTGAAATATTTGTTGTCGATGAGACCTAAAAATACGAGTTCATGGCCGTTAGGGTCATGGGCCCCTGTTCTCGTCCATTGACAACAAAAGTAGTGAAAACGTTTCTCGTTAGTGGACGCCAACCGATCCTGGTATTTAGTATAACTTCAACTTGCACAGTACCAAACATGTGTTTTTTTACTATTATTATTGACAGTCAAACTTCAAATCTTACAGTTGTACAAAGCAATTAAAGACTAAATTTAGCTTACTCATTTCGACTAAAGTAACTTATCGTATGGAAAAACGCAAATAATGCCTTGTGTAAGAGTAACCAATAGAGTGTCATAAGATAACATTGTACCATATCATCTTCAACGCATCTATAACTGAAGAAAGAGCATGAGTTCAACAAAAAGCCTGAAAATACTTTATATCCCCTTTATTGAATAGTGCAACCAACGCTTTATAAACCTTGCATGAGATTACACAAGATCGAAGTATTAGTTAATTCCATACACTTAGATTCACTAGACCATATAACCGGGGCAGGAAGACAACATCTGCTAGCTTCTCATTTTTTTTTCCACACGTGCGCCACTAAACTGTCTTCGATTCTCATCCATATAACTGAGTCGCTAATTACGCATTCTTCTGAGTTGCTTAAGTGAAGTACACGGTTGGAAGCAAAATCCTAAGTTTAATTTTTAAGTTGATAAAAGAATGAGGACAAAAATTTCATTTAATCTAACCTTTGCTGTAGCAACACAATTGAAAGTAGGTGTTGTGTGTAACGTTTTTCCTATTAAAGAGTCAAATGGCGTCTGCACATGCGTAGTAGGGATCTTGGGCAGCCCTAGCTGTAACACCAACACTAACCCGTATGCAACATTGGCTTTAATTCATTTTTTATTCTTTACTACCGGGTAACCCTGAACTCATTCACTTTGTAAAATGCGGTCGCACTATCAAGTATCGCTCAAGATCGAAAAGGAGAAAATCAGACGCTTTCCTGCCAGACGTGCATTATTGCCAACTCCCTTGCCTTGTCTTTGACAACAGATTTTGTCGATTAATCAGTCCACCCCGATCTTGCCAAACAAGCAGACGTTAAGACGATTTACGTTCGGCGTCGTATGCACGTATACTTTCACATACACTAAGTTGATTTCACGTTCTAGCCCATGTGACTGTTCAGAAAACAAGGCATCCTTAGATCAAGACTGCACATACATGGACTACGGTTGGCAATTTTTTTAGCCCATTTCACAGTGGAGCAAACTGCTCGAACACAAAGGAACGCTACTGCTTCCCTTAAAAGAAAGCATTTGTTTTTCGGTTGTTTTGGGACAGCGCAAAGTAGACGAATGACTAAACTGCCTGCCAATCCCAGTCTAAAGAGCATGAGGGGGGTCCATTGGAGCACATGTCATTTATCCTGTCATAAATTGCCTTCTGACAAAAGTCCTCAATAACTTGAAGAGATGTTTACATAATACCGGCAGTGTGAGTTTTATTTTGGAACGAAGTGGTCAAAATGAAATTGAAACGGACAGTGAAACCGAGTTTACATGACACCGGGATTAATTTTTGTGCTGGGGTGATAAGTAACGAGAAGTTTAAGATTTTGACCTGGTACAGACCCACAGCAGAGAACTGGGGTAAACTCGTAGAGGAATGAACGTCGTACCGGTACAAGCAAACTCATATCCCACCGTGATCAGGGGTGGTTGATGGACCCTAACCCCCTTGGGTTTTTTGTCGTTACAATATTTCGGAAATATCTCTCCTTTGGTAGATAGCTTGTGATGTGCTCTGTAACAAGAGGTAACTGTTATGGGCTGCGCCGCTGCTGGGGACCTGTGACGTCATCCGAAATGGCGGTCAAGATGGCTGCCACCTTGGATTTAACACATCATTAGAAATTACCCCAAAACGGCGGAATTTATAATATTGTCATGCTAGACATCCAGAATATGACAGAAGTAAACACTGCTGTTTTTTTGAACGTGTATTTTTGTTCAAAAATGGCTCGACCACATAGCGCTTATGACGTCATATCTCATACCAATAGCAACCGATTTTCATCAAAGTTTGCTATATTGTGTCGCAGAGATATGCGTACAACCACGTAAAACGCGCAAAGGGTGCTGATATCAAATACTCTTAAAAAAAATGAAGAAGAACCGTATGGAGGGGTGGTATCCCTCCCCCATCTTGTACGTCCGAGGGTCAACACCACATCTACCAATCTGTTTCTCGGAATTTGAGATTTACAGATTACTTTACAAGAAGAAGTAACATTCTTTCAATAACAAATTGGTGCAATTAGATAACAAGAATTGCTTAAACAAACTCATTTCACTTTAATACTAATTCAGGTTCCCTTAAGCTTATTACACTTCTGTTTTAATTTAACCTAATATTGTTCTTTGTTTGCACGTTTGTATTTCAACAAGACGTTCCGGTTTAATAAGGTTCTCGGCTAACATTGTGGCGTTTAGCAGTGTACCAACAAACGTCTTGTGAACAAATTAAAACAGAGCACGTCATTTCTACATAACCATAACTAGTGAAATTTATTAACATTTAGAGAATAAAAACGTTACAACCTTTCATCTTATTTTGCTGGGGCACATTTTTGGTCTTATGTGATTATGAAGCATACAATGTACTTACAGTAGTCTCCCGCAGTCTTGAACTATCAAGTAAGATGTAAAATTGCTAGGAACAGTGAAGTTCGAGGTAGCGAGAATGGTGTCACATTTCCGATTTTTATGTATGTTGCAAGTCAAGGCCGCAGGCCGTTGTTTCTCAATCAACGCACGTAAAGGTTACCATAAGGTAACTCATGTAGGACAACTTAATCACAGAATGATCAAGTCCTTTTTTCAACGTTGTTTTCTGTCGTTGTACAGCCGACATCGTCAACATAGTTACTGCAGTTCGATCTATGAGGTGCTAATTTAGGCATCAGGAAGTCAAGATAAATGACTGAAAGATCTACAACTATGCAAAACCATGGAAAACGGATTCTATTCGGATATAGCAGGAGGTTTGAGAAAATCGGCGCTCGAGATAGTGGGAGTCTTCTGTAATATTTTGGACACTCGATTCAAAATGGTCCATTACTTATAAAAAAAGAGATGCCCCAAATTACACTTAGTGCCATCCCTTTTGCAGTTAATCGAACTTTTTGTTCGGTTCAGCACATTGATAGCACTTTGCTGCAATGCAGAATCATTGTGGTCTCACTGTCAGTACCTCACTACTCGTGAAAGTGACACATACGTCAGATTCATTTGCAGTTGAATGTTCTTTTTTATAAAAACAATTAATCATTGAACTTTGCTGCAAGATGGTGAGAAACGGAAACACGACGTTCAACTCGTAAATTTAGAAACCATGTAAACAATTAAAAAACTGCGTATATGGTAAGGCATTTTGTTCTTCCTGTACTCGCGCTCTCTTTCATCCTGCCGGGCTGGCCTTTGATGATCAAAAACCTGCGTTTGTTCCCTCTTCTGGAACTCTCGCGCCGTGCTGAGAGAACTGTTGGGTTTTAGAGACACAATTTTAACAGATTTGTACTACCTTAAGTGCAAACCAATCGTTGTATAATTGAGAACAGCTTTGTTCCAGGCATGGCTTACAGGAAACGACCCTTTACAAATTATTATCCTAGTTATTCTTGCTATCATATGCTTTAATGAATTAATATTTGCCGTAAATTTTTTAGATTCCGTTATTGATCGCTTTAATTTATTTCACTTTTTTCCTTGTCTTATGTCTGTTTTTGTGTCAGACTTCAATTATTTTATTAGCAAAGGTGTATAAAGGAATAAACCAATTCCAATTGTTCTTGTACTTCTATGGCCACCGCCAAGTCACACAGAACACACAACGTATACGTGAATTTACAGGGCCAATGTTAGAAGTATTCCAGTAACTTTCACCATCTGGTGGAGACGTAACTGAGTCTGCTGAATCTGGATCGAGTGTCATCATCATCATGGAGGTCTGCAATACCGTGATTCAGCTGTGTCTTTCTACAAGAGAAAATCAGAAAATATACCAGTCTTAAACAACAATTAAGAAGATGACATTTCGTTAAGAAAAATTGCCGTGGCGTTATGATGTTGTAAGGTCATTCTACCTAGGTAGTAGAACGCCTGTTAACGATGAAACTCTGGTCCAAAACGATTGAACAAGTATTACAATGCTGTGCCACCGTCAGCCTTTAAGAACATCCCAGTAACTTTTAATTAAGCAATATACCACACATTGCTATGGTTTATTGTCTCAATAAACCACGCGGGATGTTGGAAGAACACGAGAAGAGATTTTAAGGCACGAGCCGAAGGCGAGTGATTTTCAAGCTTTTCGAGTGTTATTCCAACATCCCAAGTGGTTTATTGAGCCGATAAGCCGTAAAAATGTGGGGTATATTGCTTTTATACAATAACTACATTTTCTATGTCGTTTACTGGTATAATAATCAATAGGTATTGACCAATCACAGCGCGCTCATTATCTTCAGGTATTGTATGACAAGTAATGTAACAGCTTTTAAAAACGATTTTTCACGAGTTTGTAAACTGGATTATTTGTAAACTTCTGGCAATTTATCTCCTTCTTGGTGCTATTATTTCTGACAAATTAACAAAAATATAGGAAAAACTGCAACAATACAGATTATTGTAGTAGAGGTCTACTTACAACATCTATTCGCTTGTACTGAATTGAAAAGTGACGTCATCCCCAATAAGCACAAAAGGAGCCCAGTATTTTACTTCTCTGAACTCCTCAGAGGACTCTCTCATGTAATTTCTGACTCTGTTAACAGCTTGGCTGGCGCTCCTGCCCTCCCGCAAATTTTGGTAAAAATGTTCCATGAATTCCAGAGTTGCTGCATCATTGATCTTCCATAGTGCCACCAAAACAGACCTCGCTCCAGCACCTAAAAAGGCCCGCGAAATGCCAACGACACCCTCAGCTTTTATCTCACCACGCCCACTATAACAACAACTTAGCACAACTAGTTTCGCCTGCAGCTTAACACTCAATACATCTTTCATTGTTAGCATGTAGTCTGCCTCTTTTGGCACTCGAGACTGCCGATTGATATTCGGTGCCAAAGCAATTTCTCCTGTCTCCATACGCCCATGAGCTGCAATGTGCACTATTTCAACCAACGAAAGTCGCTTCAGCACTTCATCTTTCGTTGCCGCTGTTCCAATGAGAGGTTCCGCGTTTAGAATTTTTGCAATCACCTCCACTTCTTTCCTGGCACCTGGCAACTGAGGTAATCGTTTTTCTCCTCTTTTCTTGGGTATATATTTAAGACATGGATCACCCACCAGCAGTGCCCCAGTGTTACAGTGATCACCTTCTGGGTAACTAACGATCAATTTCAAAGTGGTCAGGGAGGGAATCACTCGAATCCTCAAAGTCTCGGACAGGTACCTTGAATTCGAGTCCATGAATGCAGCGTAGGGTGCCAAACACAGCGGACCTTCTGGAACGATGATTAACTCAGCCCCATGAACCAAATCTACTATTGGATGTATTGCAATATCGTACAACGTTTTCAAACAATCTTCCCCCAGATCGTCTAGTTGCACTAATGACTGAAGATATTTGGTCTCATCGACATCTTCAGAGAGCTTTTCACGGAATGACTTCTTTCGTAAGGTCACTTTGACGCCTCCCCTTTCTTGTTTTTGAACAAACCAAAAGTAAATTTCTTTCTTGTCAACTGACAGAAAAACTACATTTGATGGAAGGCAAGCTGCTATGTCTTGTACAGTTTCTTCGAGTGTACTTGGTTGGACGCGAGTTTCAAATCCATAGTTCGATTGCAGAAGATCGTTCAATGCTTGGGCGCGTCCTAGCTCAGCAGCAAGCAGGGCATCCTCTACCTTGTCTTGTTTCAAAAGACATCTCCACACGCCGGTGTACACAGATTGATAAACTTCGCGTAAGCTTATCTTCCAGTCGTCTTGGGACTCAAGACTACACCTCATTTCATTCAAGGCCTTTACGCTGTTCTGATAACAGTCTTGTGCCTTTGGGATAAGATTTTGAGATTCAAAGCATGCACCAAGCCCGTGGTACGCAATTCCCTCTAGTAACCGGTGGCCCACTTCTTTAGCAATGTTTAGGCAAAGGACATAAGCGTCTATGCCTTTCTGAAATTCTCCGATTCGGCAGTTTGCTTCGCCAATACCAGCATATGCGCCTCCTTCTCCAACCCTGTTGCACAAATTTCGGTCAATTTTTAGTGAACGTTCGTGGTACTCTATCGCCTTTTTAAAATTTCCGAGGGACATATATAGGTTGCCAAGGTTACCATACGCGCGTCCTTCTCCAGCATCATCCCCCAGCTCTTTAGCAGTTTTTAAATCGAGTTCGTGGTTCTCTTTGGCATCTTCAAAGTCTCCTAAACTATGATAAATGCAGCCAAGATTGCCGTACGTGCGTCCTCTCAAGGCCTTGTCTTCCTCATCTTTAGCGATTTCCAAAACGCATTCGTTGTAGTATTTGGCATTTTTAAAATCTCCAAGAATTTGACAGACGGTACCAAGGTTACCATACGCTCTCCTTTCTGCGTCCTTGTCTCCTTCTTCTTTGGAAATTTCAAGGCTGAGTTCAAGATGATCTATGGCATCTTTAAAGTTTCCGAGGCTGGTACAGGAGAAGGCAAGGCTACCGTGAGCACGTCCTTGGCTAGCCCTGTCTTCCAAATCCTCTGAAATCTTTAGGCAGAGTTCATAACAATCTGTGGCTTTTCTGAACTCTCCCAAAGCGTGATAACAGTTACCAAGTCCACCATAAGCGTTCTTTTCTCCAACTCTATCTTTCGTTATCTTGACGATGTTTAAAGCCCGTTCATGGTAGACTAGGCTTTTCTTGAAATTTCCCAGGCTGTGATAAGCTGTGCCGAGGTTTGCACACGCGCGCTCTTCTTGGGTCGTATCTTCGAGTTCTTCTGCAATCTTTAGATGGTGTTCATGGTATTCTATAGCGTGCTTGAAGTTTCCCAGTTTGGCACAGGCGAAGCCCAAGTTGTCATAGGCGTGTCCTTCAGCATTCTTGTCTCCAATTTCTTTGGTAAGTTCTAGAAGGATTTTAAAGAAGTCTGCAGACTTCTGGAATTCTCTAAGACGACGATAAGCGGTCCCAAGGCTGTCGAGTGCTTTCACTTCTTGAGGCTTGTCTTGCACTTCTCTTGCAACTTTTAAATGGCGCTCATTGAAGTCTATAGCGCTCTTGAAGTCTCCAAGACCCTGATAAGCGCTGCCAAGGTTCACATAAGCGCACCGCTCGCCATTTTTGTCTCCAACGATTTTGGTCATTTGTAGATACCGTTCGAAGTAGTGTATGGCACTTTTGAAATCTCTGATACCGTAATAGGCGCTACCAAGGTTCTCAAACGCGGTTGCATGCTCAGCCTCGTCTCCCACTTCTTCGGTAATTTTTAGAAAAATCTCATAATAGCTTATTGCTTTTTCAAAGTATCCGAGAGCATGGTAACAGGTTCCGAGTCTGGCAGAACAGCGACCTTCTTCCGCTCTGTCGCCAATTTCGTTGGCAATCTTCAGATTGAGTTCATGGTATTCTATGGCTTTTTTGAAGTTCTTGAGGCTGTGATAAACGTTTCCAAGTTTAGCATACGCGCATCCTTCTCCATGTTTGTCTCCCAGTTCTTTTGAAAGTTTTAGATGTAGTTCATGATAGTGTAAGGCCTTCTGAAAATTGCCGAGACTGCGATAAGCAATGCCAAGACTATCATATGCAAGTCGTTTTTGAGCAGTATCTCCCCCTTCTGTAAGAATTTCTAAATGTTTTTCAAGATATGAAATGGCTTTCTGAAAATCTCCGAGACTATGAAAGGCACTTCCAAGTCTACCATAGGCACACCCTAGCCCTGCTCTGTCTCCCATTTCTTCAGCAAGCTTAATTTGGACTTCAAAACAGTCTTTAGCTTTTTCAAAATTTCCAAGGCTGTCATAGGCGACACCAAGACTCGCACACGCCTCTAGTTCGCCTGCTCTGTCTCCTAGCTCTTTTGCAATTTGTAAGTACAGTTCAATGTAGAATATAGCTTGCTTCCAGTTGCCAAGACTTTGATATGAACGGCCAAGGTAAGCATATGCTTGTTCCCTACCAACCTTGTCTCCCGCTTTTTTCGCAAAAAGCCAATTACCGGGAAGGTATCCTCTCCCAGCCCCTTGTCCCCCTTCTTCTGCGGTTTTTAAATAGCTTTGGTAACAATCTATGGCTTTACTGAAATCTCCGAAATCGTGATACGCTCTCCCCAGGCTACTGTACACACGCATTTCTCCATCCCTGTCTCCAGTCTCTTTGAAAAATTTCAGACCAATTTCAAAGAAGTCTGTAGCCTTTTTGAAATCTCCTTGGCTTTGATAAGCGTCGGCAAGCGTACCATACACACGTCCTTTTTCAGCTTCGTCTCCTAAGGCTAACACAATCTTAAGTTGAAGTTCGAAGTACTCTATTGCCTTTTTCAAGTCTCCTTGACTTCTGTAAGCATTGCCTAGACTGCCGCATGCATGCCCTTCTGCCATTTTGTTGCCAACTTCTTTTGCAAGCTTTAGCCAGTTATCGTAACTTTCTATCGCTTTTTCGGTATTTCCTAGATAGCGATAAGCGTTTCCAAGACAGCCATACGCGGTCCCTTCTGCGTCCCTACATCTCAATTCTTTAGCAATTTCTAGACAACGTTCGTAGCATTCTTTGGCTTTTTTGGCATCTCCATAAATGATATATCTGTTGCCAAGATTAAGATACTCATTTCCTTCTTGGGCTCTGTCTTTCACTTTTTTAGCAATGTTCCGTGAGGACTGGCCAAGTATCTGTTACAGAGAGTTATGACTTTTATTAATTTTCGCAATTCTGGCGTCAAATTATATTTGTTAGGCAAATTTTAACCCCGCATGGTTCAAAATAGCACGATGAACAATGCTGAACGTATGTTTCTGTTACGGCTCTTTCTGTGCGTTTTAATCGTTGTCATGGTGGACTTAAACCTTAACAGCGTTTCAAAAGTTGTCTGCGGCACGCTTTGTACAACAACAGCTTGAAAAGGTGCCTTCTGTTTAAAACTATAAAATGTTTATCACCGATGTTTATTCCTAAGATAACTGATGCAGATTCGTCTGTTTCTACGTTGTTGTTGTTGTTGTTGTTGTTGTTTTTGTGTGGTGAATACACCATATCTTTCAACAATGGCGTCAGCAATGGCCGACGTAGGGTCCCTGCATAAGGGCATACCTGTTCCTTTGAAGGTTGATCTACACGCTCTATCTTCAACTTCTCTGGTTCATTTTTTTCTTGTAATTGATGTACTTCATTTACAGATATGGCCCGTAAATCTAACAACTTTTTGGAATGCTTGTCAATCTTGCAAAAGGTTAAGGTATATAACGAATGATCTGCTTCAGAAATAAGTAAATAAAACTATTAAATTAGTTGATATTCTAGCTGGAAATTTTGCCTTACAAACCACATTTCTTTTATGGTAAATTTTATCAGCAATCATTTCATGATTCTCACTTTTCCTATGTTATTTAACGTCCTCTATTTATCATAAATCCTTCAGAAGTATTTGGCTAACTGAAAGTACCGAGAGGCCTTGAGACGGAATTGTAATTCTAAAAAAATGTACGTATCGCTTACAAAGCAATTATGTCATCATGGAAGAGCTTAATGGTAAAGGTGCTTCTCGAATATGGAACAACTATACCTTTCTAACTTAGTAATAGTTGTCTGCTCTTTAAACTGAACCGTGTTAGATGCCTATTCCGCAAGTACAGTTTCATTAGGTGTGGAGAGGTGGTCTTTATCTTGCTCCCCATTCAATGTATGTAATTTAACTAGATAGTTAAACTACTCATTTATTTATTTATTTATTTATTTATTTATTTATTTACTTACGGGCTTGCAGGGCACCTTCCTTGTGGTAATACGAACGTTTCGTCCTAGTAGGTTCTTTAAAGTCACTGGATGATTGACTAGTTGCTTAATAATGTCCTTTGTAGTGACGGAGAGGGTGTATGTTTTGACCGTGGTTTTCGTCGGGACAGGGGTAGGTTATCGCAATGCCTCCATGACGTTTCTATTTGGAGTTTTTAGGGATTTCAGCGGTTTTATCCAAATGTCGGCAACTGAAAATGACGTATAAATTTCAAGCTTTGGACTTCCTGAGGCTTTTTAAAGCTTTTTTCTGAAAAAAAAAAGGACGTTAATTCCCAGAGTAAATTACGCGCATGATAATGAATTTATTTGGTTATGAAAAGTCTGCATTTGAAATGTTGTTCCTGATATTAGGAGGGAACAAAAACGCCAGAATCTGCACTGAGTTAATTTTGTCGAATAAAAATATCTAGCGGTAAAAACAAGCTTAGACTTCTACAAGTTATTAGATTTATTCAAGAGAAAGCCTTATCCTAGGCCTTGGGCTTTTAGTTTGGGATTACAGGCTTTCGACAAGTAGTGACGCAAATATGCAGGTAATACAATTTAATAAAACGCACCACATTTTTTGATGTATAATACTAAAAATGCGAAGTCTGCAGGAGAATTCAGAGGTTTAATTCTAGTAACTACGGTTTGGCTTAAAGTCCTTGTGGATTTTCATTTTTGCTACATGTATTTGTGCTATTTCGAACACAGAAAGATGTTAAGAATTCAGCACCTCCCTAAACTAGAATGGCTCACAAATGAACTCCAGCTTTTTACAGCCCGTCTTTAATAAACCACACTTTTTATTTTTTCTTTACAATTCATGCCGTTATCCCCCATCTTGTTTTCTTAAAACGCACTTTCGTAGACCTAGCCTTTTTCCACTGTTTTCTTTTTATTGTTATTTTTTTACTTGTTATGCCGTTAAAGGATACTGCCAATCCCTTGTCGCACCAGGTGATGGCTTCTTGGAAGAGACCAAGTTTCACACAAGTACTTGCACCTAGGAAGTATCAAGTTTTAAACAGTAAGTTGGAGAACGAAAAGTTCTCAAAGGATATGTTTAAAATAGAATTGATATATTTGCTTTTCATTCTATTCCTGCAAGGACATGGCGATACAGACTATATCATTTGTTTGGCCGTTTTCTGTTATGTGAACCCTCCGATGTACAAGCAAAGTCACACACCCACCGTGGTGCATTAGGTTGGGGTTGATGGACCCCCCCCCCCCCCTTGGGTTTTCGCTATGTTGGCAATATTTCGAAAAGATTTCACCTTTAGTAGAAAGCCTGTTATGTGCTTTGACATAATTAAACATTTCGCTGCTTTTGGTTGATATTTTTGCATTTTTCACCTAACAATGGCTCGACCACCTGCTACTTATGACGTCATATCTCGTAATCATAGTAACCGATTCTCACCAAACTTGTGTCAAAATGTGTCTAAGGGATATGTTTACAGGTACTAAAAATGGTAGATCTAGATAATAATTCGTCTTGGAAAAATTCAAGAAAAACCTTATGGGGGGACGGTGGCATCTACCCCCTTCCCCCTCTTGTACGCCCAAGGGTTAGGGGTTTTGTTCTAAGAAATTATAAATCAGATGGATCAGAAGAAATGATCAATTAGATTGGAGCTATTGAGAAGTGTCGCTTTTTTTGTATTTTTTTTACAGCGTTCTGCTAGTAATCAACAGCACTTTACACGTTTACATTACACGTTAAACTTTTTGCGATATACGTTACACATTAAACTACTTACCACGGATGAGTTGCTAAGTAGTAGTAGTAGTAGTAGTAGTAGTAGTAGTAGTAGTAGTAGTAGTAGTAGTAGTAGTAGTAGTAGTAGTAGTAGTAGTAGTAGTAGTAGTAGTAGTAGTAGTAGCAGTAGTAGTAGTAGTAGTAGTTGTAGTAGTAGTAGTAGTAGTAGTAGTAGTAGTAGTAGTAGTAGTAGTAGTAGTAGTAGCAGTAGCAATAGCAGTAGCCGTGGCAGTGGCAGTAGCAGTGCCAGTGGCAGTAGCAGTGGCAGCAGCAGCAGTAGCAGCAGTAGCAGTAGTAGCAGTAGTAGCAGTAGTAGCGGCAGCAGCAGCAGTAGCGGCAGTAGCAGCAGTAGCAGTAGCAGTAGTGGTAGTAGTAGCAGTAGTAGTAGCCGTAGCAGTAGTAGTAGTAGTAGTAGTAGTAGTAGTAGTAGTAGTAGTAGTAGTAGTAGTAGTAGTAGTAGTAGTAGCTGTAATGATTAACTATGATTTCTATTACCGATTGTTACACAATTTCCGTTTCAAGTCAAGTTAGTTTTTAGGACAGTGAAATAAGAGACATACCTAATTGTACATGTACACGGACGCGAAAGAGTTTCAAGATCATTATAAGCTTAAATAGATTTCATCAAGAAGTTAAATAAGGAAAATATCGGGGAAAAGAGGTACGAAATTCACTATTATAATTTGCATGCTTTCAGAATACAACAATTAGTTTGTTATTGCAGTTTTCGTTTGATTTAATTCAATGATGGAATAGTACTTTCGCGTACGCTTTGTATACGAGTGATTGCATAATAACACATGTAATGTGCAGTTTTCGAATAGTTTGTAAAAACGTATTTTATTTCGCAAATTGACTTTTCAGAATTGACTTTTCAGTTCTTACGTTTCCAAGTGCTCTACAAGAATATCAATAAAGATTCGCAGTTAAGATGAGTGCTTGGAATCAGTACGTCTCTGCCTTCGTAAATCCTTTGTTTATTTAAAAATCGAAACCCGCTACAGTAAGAACTCTTTTAGGAGAAGAAAAAGGACCGCAAGAATAAGGCTAAGATACGTAATAGCAGGAAAACCAAGAAAGACATGCAAGATAACCAAGACGACCTCGAAGAAACTCGTGAAATTAGGACTAGACAACAGACCCCTAAAGGCAAGGAATTTCATATTCAGTTACTCAAAGATCAAACCGCATCAGCACAAAGGGCATGGAGAAAGCAATTGAATAAGACTGAAAATGTTCTTGTCGATTCCGAATTCTGCTTGAAACGAAGATGGAAATCCTGGTTGAAGTTCACGAACGTTTCGATGAAGCGCTCGAAGATAATTTTGATGCGAAACACGTGGCAACGCAGAAATTTGAAACTTGGGAACGCGAGCACACAGACGCGCTAAGAAGATCAAACCAAAGGTTTTCTGAGCTAAAACAAGACGACAGGAACCTTCGTTCTTCTCGCTCTGGTAGAACATCACGAAATCAGAGGTCTAGTAAAGCGTCCTCGATGTCAACTTCAGATCGAAAGGCCGACATGGCCGCTAAAGTAGCAAAATTGAAGACCGAATTAATATTCGCAGAAGTCGAAGCTGAGAGGACGGCAGCGTTAAAAGAGCACAAAGAAAAACTCAGAAGACGAAAGCTGAAAAAGGAACTTGCCGTAGGCAAAGCAGAAATGAATGCTGTGACTAAAGTCGAAGAGAACGAATTTGGCATGCGTTTGGAAGATATTTTACCGGAAGTCACAGAAAAGGATAACTTTCTTCAGAGCTACTTGAAGACTTAAGCAGACTCAGTGTCCGAGGGAAGCCAACAAACTCTACTGACAGAAGTCGAATCTTTATTACGCGAACCTCCTGTTGAAGAACCAAGAAGAAACGAAAGGAAAACCTGACACAGAGCTAGCGGACAGCGCTCATGCTAAAGAAGGTCAGTGGTCTACGAACCACAAAGGAGCCGCGGTTTCGTTTTCGCCGTATCACTTAACACCCAAACCTTTCGTCCCAGGATTTGTGGGCACATCTACGCCAAAGTCCGAGTCTTCAAGACTTCCTTTCTCCTCTCAATCAGAAACCGTCGATCCTCTTAAGAAGGCTACTGTTCGTAACGGAAATAGTGATTTTAGTCCCTCAAAACCCTCAAGTGAAGGTGCTCTAGAACGACTTGGCGATCTGTTGTCCCAACGACGTTTGCAAGAGGTGACCTACTACACTACCCCTTTTGGGTGAAATCTTTCAAGACAATCATAGAAGACCAGACGCATAAGGCTGCACAAAGACTCTTCTACCTTGGAAAATATACGGCAGACGAGGCCAGACAAGCGATCAATGGATTTTTATCCTTAGATACGTCTGAAGCGTATTCAGATGCAAAGAAGGTCCTGTCTGACAGATTCGGAAACCCCTTTTTGATTGCAGACGCCTACAGGAAGAAAATCAACGAATGGCCTAGGATCCAACCAAACAATGGGGCAACGCTGTGGAAATATTCTGACTTTCTTCTCCACTGCCAAACCGCTGCAAAGGAAATCCATTACCTAAAGATTCTTGACGACCCCGATGAAAATCATAAAATGGCAAAGAAGCTACCCCGACACCTGATAAATCGATGGAGCCGTGAGGTAGATCGATGGATGAACAAAGAACAGGACCGAGGTGATGATTGAAGTCCACAACACGGCAGTGCAGCCATGTATCCGCCCTTCTCCGCCTTTTGCAAATTTGTTAAGCAAGAAGCAAGAATCGCATGTAATCCTGTCATCTCTAGCAAAGCACTGAGAGAAGAAGAGAACAAGAAAGAAGAGGTAGACAGAACACTCAAGGGTAACAAAATTCTTAGACGAAGAAACTGCTTTGGTACAGATGCAAACGAGGTTAAGCAAGACATAGAAAGAAACAGGAAAGAAGACAAGCCAAAGAGAGAATCGTGCTCGTTCTGTAAAGGCCCCCACTTTATTGACGCATGCAAGGAGTTTACAAAGCTATCGCTCCCAGAAAGAATGCAATTCATACGCGCAAGAGGTCTCCGTCACGGATGCTTGAGATGGGGTCACCTTCGTAAAGACTGCCGTCAACGAAAGGACTGTGCCTCGTGCAGTGGTCCTCATCCAACCCTACTACACGATGATGCCTTCATTAAAGATAAGCAAAACACAAGCGGAACAGTTCCTGTGGTGACCTCTCACCGGGTAGAAGCCTCCCATTCAAAGAATCACGCCGAATGCTATTCACACTCCCTTATCGTACCGGTGTGGCTTCGTCATGAGCAAGGCTCTCGAGAAAAGGAACGTGTCTATGCGCTTCTGGACGACTAATCAGATGCTTGCTTCATTAAAGAATCAGTTCTGGAGAAACTGCAACTAAATGATCCTCAAGTTCAGCTTAAGTTGTCAACGGTCCTGGCGGAGGAAGTTATCACGTGTGAAAAGATAGTCGGCTTAACTGTACAAGGCCTCAATGAAGTCACCAGCATTTGCCTGCCAGGAGCATACTCTCGAGAAGATATTCCAGCCAAGCGAGGGCAAATCCCAAGACCAGAAACAGCACGCAACTGGCCACACCTCGTATCTATCGCAGATCAGCTTATGCCTTACAGAGAAGATATTGAGGCTGGACTGCTCATTGGAGCGAACTGCACGCGAACCATCAAACCGACAGAGGTGATACCTGGAAGGGAAGATGATCCATATGCGAAGAAGACTGCGCTTGGATGGGGCGTCATCGGCGTGGTTAACCCAATCAAGAACGAAGAAGATGACGGTCATTGTTCCTGTCACCGTATTGCCTCTCTGGAAGTTAATCCTAGCAACGGGAGAAGGATGTGTCACTTCGCCCTCAAGACAAAGGTAACAGAGATATTTCAGCCTGTTGAAGTGATGAAAATGTTCGAGAAGGACTTTCACGAAGCAAACAAAGATGGCCAAGCCCTTTCCCACGACGATAGGAAGTTCATCAAGAAAGCCAAAGAAGGGATTCATCGCAGAGACGATGGACACTACGAGTTACCACTTCCACTAAGACACGAAAGAATGATGCTTCCCAACAATAAAGAACTGGCCCTTAGTAGAATCAAGAAACTGAAGGGACGACTTAAGCACCACTCGACATATCGGAAAGATTACCAAGGATTCATGAGTGAAATCATCGAGAAGGGTTATGCAGAACGCGTTCCGTCAGAAGAACTGTCTCTTGATAGTGGTCGCATATGGTACATTCCCCATCATGGTGTTTATCACCCAGAGAAGCCAAGCAAAATAAGAGTTGTTTTTTATGCAAGTGCTGAGTTCAAAGGAGAGTCCCTGAACAACCATCTATTGCAAGGACCGGACCTTACGAACAGTCTGACGGGAGTGCTATGCCGATTCCGGAAGGAGCCTGTGGCATTTATCTGCGATATCGAAGGAATGTTTCATCAAGTGAACGTAAACGATGAGCATAGAAACCTTTTGAGATTCTTATGGTGGGAGCAAGGCGATATCGAAAGGTCGTTCGTCGAATATCGTATGACTGTACATCTGTTTGGGGCGGTGTCCTCCCCTCGATGCGCCAACTTTGCGTTAAAGGGGCTACGTCACGAGGATTTTGCTGGCTTAGCTCAATTCTGTGCTAAAATTCATTACCTAGTGCCTTTACTCATACACAAAGTGCTCCTGTAATACTATGAGAAAGATATCAAGTGAATCTTATCAGCGACAGCTCACTATAATAATTTTTTGGCTACTTTTAAGAACATAGCATCAAAACTTGAAAAAATTGGCCCAATTTTTTCAAGTTTCAATCCATTTCCATCCTTGCCATCGGCAGCAACAGACGACAGAAAATGGTTTCAGTGCCGTAAGATAGTCTTTAATAACAAAGCCAGACCATTATTTTTGGAATTCAGTTGATGCGAAGACACTTTTAGCCTTTTTGAAAAGATACAAAAATAGCGTGACATAGTCCCTTTAAAGACGACAGCAGATGACTTTGAAGAGGAATGTGGTAATGATGCTGCAGAATTTGCACGTCAGGACTTCTACGTAGACGACGGCCTGAAGTCCGTACCGTCAGTGGAACAAGCCATCGACCTTATAGAAAACACCAAGACCCTTTGCAAGAAAGGGGGTTTCAACTTGCACAAATTTATCTCAAACCGAAGAGAGGTAATAGAAGCCATTCCAGTGGAACAACGCGCCAAAGAAGTAAAGGAACTGGATTTGACCAAGGACCTCTTACCCATCGAACGAGCCTTGGGAGTACAGTGGTTCGTGGAGTCGGATGAATTGCACTTCAGAGCAGAGCTTAAGGACCGACCTCTAACCAGACGCGGAATCCTGTCCACTGTCAGCTCGGTTTACGACCCCCTTGGTCTAATATCACCATTTCTACTCCAAGGCAAGAGCATTCTCCAAGGAATTTGCAAGGACGGCGCACATTGGGTTGATCCAATACCTGATCCCGTACGAATGCAGTGGGTGAAATGGAGAGAAGACCTTGGAACCCTTGCAAGACTGAAGATACCGCGCTGTTATAAGCCCGTCGATTTTGGTAACGTCAAGTCAGTCAAGTTGCACAACTTCTCAGATGCAAGTACCTCTGGATACGGTCAATGCTCCTACTTGAGAATGATTAACCATCGAGGCAAGATACACTGTGCGTTGGCAATGGCTAAATCCAGAGTAACGCCTTCCAAACCAATCACTGTCTCAAGATTAGAGCTCACTGCTGCCCTGTTATCCGTTAAGATCAGCTCCTTTCTTGAGAAAGAGTTAAAGTTTGGTGACATCCCTGAAGTCTTCTGGACGGACAGCGAGGTTGTCCGAGGATACGTATCCAACGATTCAAGACGATTTCACACTTTTGTTGCAAATCGAGTCCAGTCCATTCGTGAGTATTCTGAACCAAATCAATGGAGAAGAGTGGACACAAAAGAAAACCCTGCAGATGAAGCTTCTCGAGGCTTTTAAAAGTGCTAAGGAATTGGTGAACAGTCCCAGGTGGTGGAGTGGGCCTGACTTCTTATGGAAACCCCGTGACGATCAAACTACTGACGAAGCAGCAACAATCTCAGAAAACGATCCAGAGGTCAAGAAGATTACTTCCTTTGCCATCAAGACGAAACCACTCGCAAGTCTTCTGGATCGTCTACAGCACGTCTCCGATTGGCATCAGGCCAAGAGAGCTGTTGCACTCTGCCTTCGCTTACAAAGAAGATTTAAGAAAGGTAAAGGAGAACAAGAGAGCACCGTGAACAAGACACCGCAGGGACAGAAAGGTGCAGCGAATCTCGAACCAGTCAGCGTCGAAGAGCTACACCTAGCAGAAATCGAAATAATCAAAGCATTCCAGAAAGAAGCCTTCCAACAAGAGCTTGGGTACCTTCAAGACGTCAGATCAAACCAAGAAAGAGAGAAATGCAGCCTCAAGAGGGGACCTATGAAGAAAATGAGTCCAATCCGACGTCTAGATCCCTTTATGGACCAAGATGGTATCCTCCGTGTCGGCGGCCGAATAAGACATGCCGATCTGCCTTTCCAAGAAAAACACCCGCTGATACTTCCAAAGAAAGGGCACGTTATAGAGCTGGTGATACGCCATCCCACGCTAACAGTCATCACCAAGGCCGTGGCATCGCACACGCGAGTATTCGATCATCGGGTGCATGGATCATTAGTGGAAACTCAGCAGTAGGGCATTACATTTCCAAATGCGTCAAGTGCCGAAGATATCGAGGAGTCTCCCAGGGCCAAAAGATGGCCGATCTGCCTGCAGATCGTCTTGAAGAAAATCCGCCATTTACTTACAGTGCTGTTGACTACTTTGGGCCGTTCTACATAAAAGAAGGTCGTCGAGAACTCAAGCGATAAGGAGTCCTGTTCACATGTATGTCGTCGCGTGCAGTACATCTTGAGACGGCAGCATCACTCACAACGGACTCCTTCTTAAGTGCCTACCGCCGTTTTATTGGACGCCGTGGTCCTGTGAGACAGCTGAGGTCAGATCAGGGAACAAACTTCGTCGGCGCGAGTAACGAACTCAAGGCAGCACTTTCAGAGATGAACCAAGACACGCTGACGAAAGAGATGGCAAAGACCTCTTGCGATTGGATCGTATTTAAGATGAACGTCCCTTCTGCGAGCCATATGGGCGGCGCCTGGGAGAGACAAATCCGTATCGTAAGAAGAGTGCTTAGTGCTCTCCTGCACGACCATGGAAGACAACTGGATGACGAGTCACTTCAGACCCTTATGATAGAAGCCGAGTCTATAGTCAATAGTCGACCGCTTACCACTGACGAAACCACTTGTAAGGAGACACCCGACGTACTAACGCCAAATCACCTGTTGACACAGAAGTCACAAGTGGTACTGCCACCTCCTGAAGTGTTCCAGCGGGCCGATCTTTACTCGAGAAAACGTTGGCGTCGGGTACAACACCTAGCTAACGAGTTTCGGCAAAGATGGCGAAAGAGCTTCCTTAGACAACAAGGAACAAGATGATTCCTTAGACAACAAGGGGAGAAGAACAAGAGCAGTTGCGTTCCTTGAAAGACCTAATGAGAAGTTAATTCTGCTTCTCCCGGCCGACTTAGACGAGGACCGGGGAATCCCCATCGAGGAGCCACACAAGTGATTAAGTGACACTAAGAGAAAGTAGTATACAAAGACATTGATTTTCGTTTTTGTTATTTGAGTAAATTGTGACTACAATTTAGGGGAGCCGTGTAATGATTAACAATGATTTCTATTACCGATTGTTACACAATTTCCGCTTCAAGTCAAGTTAGTTTTTAGGACAGTGAAATAAGAGACATCCCTAATTGTACATGTACACGGACGCGAAAGAGTTTCAAGATCATTATAAGCTTAAAGAGATTTCATCAAGAAGATAAATAAGGAAAATATCGGAGAAAAGAGGTACGAAATTCACTATTATAATTTGCATGCTTTCAGAATACAACAATTAGTTTGTTATTGCGGTTTTCGTTTGATTTAATTCAATGATGGAATAGTACTTTCGCGTACGCTTTGTATACGAGTGATTGCATAATAACACATGTAATGTGCAGTTTTCGAATCGTTTGTAAAAACGTATTTTATTTCGCAAATTGACTTTTCAGTTCTTACGTTTTCAAGTGCTCTACAAGAATATCAATAAATATTCCCAGTTAAGATGAGTCCTTGGAATCAGTACGTCTCTGCCTTCGTAATTCCTTTGTTTATTTAAGAATCGAAACCCGCTACAGTAGTAGTAGTAGTAGAAGTAGTAGTAGTAGTAGTAGTAGTAGTAGTAGTAGTAGTAGTAGTAGTAGTAGTAGTAGTAGTAGTAGTAGTAGACTTTATTTAAGTATCTATGTCTTTTTCGTTTGAGAAACTAATTGGGGACACTAATAGAGTACAAAAAGAATAGAAAAAAGGGGAAAATAAAAATATTTACATAATTATACAAATAAATAAATAAATAAATAAATAGATAGATAAAAGGTAACACACAATAAAAGGGGAAATTGAAATATTTCTCTGTCTAATAAATCGCGATGTAACGAGCCTATAGCTCTCCCTACCCACATGGTGTATTAATTCTCCTAGATTAGTAAGAGACAAGAGCTAGACAACGTGGAAAATAGTGTTCTATCGAATATCGCACGATGGAGAGAAATAATGTGGAGTACTGTGACTTATTAGAGCAGGCAACACAAGTAAGCATATAAGTCAGTCAATCCACGGAAATAGCTTCCCTTAAGGACGTTTGCGCCCAAAATATTTCCCTCGTTCAGATTTTTTCCAAACTTTTTCTGTAGTTAGATAATGACCAACTCAAGTCAGAAAAGTATGGTTATGGTGATGGTTGGTTATGTAAGACAAAATCGGCTTTCTTGTTACAAGGAATAAAATAAGTTACGTGGAGGACTCTAGATAATGCTGATTCATTTTTTTCATCGCAAATAGGCCTATTTAGTACATTTTTGTAGGTAATATCGTTTCTTCAGGTAATATTAGATCGCATTTGAGTAGAAGTAGCAATAAAGTTAAAACTTCTCACCTTCAGAATGTTTTTGTTTTTGGACAGAATGCAGAGAACCAGTGAAGGAAGTGATTTATCGAAAAAAGAAGGGGGTCACCGTGCATTTAAGAGAGTTTTAAAAGCACATTTATAGATACAAAAATACCCACCACCACTGTATTTGTCTATATTTCTTACTCAGCGCCCACGCTCGATGCATGACGTGGCATGACATTGCGCCGTGAATTACGTGGGCAGTAAGATTGCGCACAAACAATAAGCGCGAACGTCCTTAATTGTAGGTTAATAATGCAAAATTGTCATCCACGGGATGACAACTTTACTTTTCACGAGACACATAACGTCGAGACATATGTGTTCGACCACACCTTTTTCAATGGCTTCAGCGTTGGTTGGTTGCAGGTCAAAAGCAGCAATGGCATCTTTCAGTGTTTCCCCATAATTTCCTATCAAAGAGGATTTCAGTTAATACTACTTATTTTTACCATGTAGGCTTCTGCAAATTTGCCAATCAACAGTGGGGAAGATATGTTCTTAAAACAATGTCTTCTGTCACCTGTACCTCAATTATTTCTTACTCAGTTCAGGTCATTTACTTAATTGCATTGTCTGCTCTTTGGTTGCTAAAGAAACATCAAGGTGCTTAATGAAAACGTTTGACATCAATCAACCATGATCAAGAATTAATTTCACTCTCCAAAGGAAGACATTGGACTAGTTACAAGAGTAAAAATCAACTAACGCAATGATAAAATAACAAAAATGACAATAAAAGCTAAATGAAATAAATGTAAAGAAGATCCTCGCAGTTATTAACACATCTTATGCAGTTGCGAAAAGAAAGCCTGAAAAAGTCAGGCTTGCCGGGATTCGAACCCTGACCTCTGCGATACCGGTGCAGCGCTCTAACCAATTGAGCTAACAAGCCAGCTGGGAGCTGGTCATTAAATTGGTTCGTAATAAACCCGGAAAAGATGAAGATGAAATTATAAATATATGAAATTCATACATTTCGCAACTGCATAAGTTGCGTTAATAACTGCGAGGATCTTCTTTACATTTATTTCTTCATTCCGCAGTTCAAATGTATGAATTTCATATATTTATAATTTCATCTTCATCTTTTCCGGGTATATTACGAACCAATTTAATGACCAGCTCCCAGTTGGCTTGTTAGCTCAATTGGTTAGAGCGCTGCACCGGTATCGCAGAGGTCAGGGTTCGAATCCCGGCAAGCCTGATTTTTTCAGGCTTTCCTTTCGCAACTGCATAAGTTGCGTTAATAACTGCGAGGATCTTCTTTACATTTATTTCTTCATTCCGCAGTTCAAATGTATGAATTTCATATATTTATAATTTCATCTTCATCTCTTCCGGGTATATTACGAACCAATTTAATGACCAGCCCCCAGTTGGCTTGTTAGCTCAATTGGTTAGAGCGCTGCACCGGTATCGCAGAGGTCGGGGCTCGAATCCCGGCAAGCCTGATTTTTTCAGGCTTTCTTTTCGCAACTGCATAAGTTGCGTTAATAACTGCGAGGATCTTCTTTACATTTATTTCTTCATTCCGCAGTTCAAATGTATGAATTTCATATATTTATAATTTCAAAAGCTAAATGGCTAATTAACGTCCAGACTACATTTGCATCGATGTTTTTTTTTTTCAGAAATATTTAATTTAAAAAACAAGTAATTCAGCTTAGATAAAAAAAAAAATTAAAAAAACTAGTCAACATATATCTGAAAAGATATGTCTTAATGTCGGTTTTAAAACTGGATAATGATCCCTCCCGCGAATATAGTCTGGAAGTGAGTTCCACAGCATCGGTGCTACAAAAGAGAAAGACCTTTCACCGTCTCTTTGCTCGTTCTCGCCCTTTGTTTTCTTCGCTCTTTCCTTTTCTTCGCTCTTTCTCTGACCAGAAAGGCTGCTCACAGGCTATTTCACCATAGCTAACTAACTTAACAGATAGTACTTCAAGTAAATTCCTTGAGTAGGATCTCAAATTCCTGGTCGGTATATGGCCGTAGCAAGTCTTAAATGTAGCCGGGTGCTAACCCATTCAGTGCCTTATAGGTGATAAGTAGTAATTTGTAAACGATACGATGACTGGCTGGAAGCCAGCGTAGTTGTTTCATAATTTACCGTATGTGGTCGTACTTCTTACTTCGTGTAATAAGGCGAGCTGCAGAGTTCTGTACGTTCTGCAGACGGTCGTAAAATGAGCCATGTCAGTTGGTTACTAATTACATACTCAATAGTTGTTCAACAGCCAAATGTGGGGAAGGACAGGCCCCTACTTAACCAAATAAAAGGCTAAAAATATCAACTCACCCAAGCAGAAATGGGCTGCTGCCCTGCTGCTGTACAGTTGGGCATTCAGTTCGTCATCCTTGCAGTTCACATTAATTCCTTCCGTGTAGAAGTGAATGGCATCGCTGAAATCTTTGTTTTGGTATTTATCATTGCCTTCATTCTTGTACACTTCTGCTATTGCTGAAAAAGAAAACGGTTAGGCAAGACCATTTAGATCCTCTTGACAACAAATAATCAAATATCGGAATGTCAAATAATGACGAACTTAAAATATATATTAACCCCTCATACTGGCCAAAATCACTTGGGAATATGACAACTCGAAATTTAAACGCGTAATTTAAAGGAAAAAGACATCCACTGCTTTTTCGTGAGTTTTTCTCCATCTATTTTCTTTCAAGTCAACATAAAACAACATTTGTCGTGAAAGGGGGAAGAGGCAACAAAAATTATTTGCGGTCAAAAGGGAGGAAGTTCTCAGAATTATAGCATTTTTATCACTTGGGATTTATTCTTGTTTGCGGAAATTGTGGGTGGTGGGTGGAAACGGCGCATGCATTTCGAGAACGATAGCTCGTTTAATCAGCAGGGGTGTGCTTGCGTGAGGGTGAACTCTACGACCTTGCATATTATAAATACTGGTTGGAAGCATGAATTTAGAAAGGCATTTATTCTCCCTTGGATAGAGACTGTTTGCCAAAAATAGCTAGTAAATAAGATACTAATTTGATAATTTTGGATAATGTGTTGATTTGACTACCTATGCCTTAAATGTACAAATACAATTAGTATATGTAATCGCATGAGGCCGAGTAGAATTAAGGATAAATTTTCACGCGTATTTTCAAAGTTTTCACAAAATTGCCCGAGTCGCGCAGCGACGAGGGCAATTTGTGAAAACTTTGAAAATACAAGTGAAATTTATCCTTAATTCTACGAGGACTCAATGCGATTACTTGTTTATAACACAGAGGGC
This sequence comes from Siderastrea siderea, assembly GCA_964030785.1. Lineage (NCBI taxonomy): Eukaryota > Metazoa > Cnidaria > Anthozoa > Scleractinia > Rhizangiidae > Siderastrea > Siderastrea siderea. The sequence continues at coordinate 21,384,211 of OZ034977.1, forward strand.
AAAATTTTCGGAAAACATTCCTACACGTTGAAACACAATCAGCCGGCCCTCAGAATAAAAGTACCCGCTCGTAAACTGTTCTAAAACAAGCATTTCAACTGTTGCTCAGCGCACAGAACAAGAAAGACTGACCATTATGTACATCTTAAGAGATCAATACAATTCTAGTTCATTGACAAAACTCAGTTAGAACTCAATTAACTCAGTAAATTTTATTCACCTGAGTTGCGAAGCTTCCTCTCGCTGGAAAAATTATCGACCACGTCGCTCCAAAGTTTTCAGTAGTTTTAAAACAAAAAACAATTTGCTGTTTCCCGTAACACATATAGTTCACCTTTTGCAATTTCTCTTCAAGCAAACACCCGATTTCCATACCATTTTTACCAACCATCTCGGTTTAAAGTCAAACTTTGAAGCGATCCTTGTGTTGAACAACTCAAAATCCCTTCTTCGTTTCAAGACGCCTACAAAATGCAAATGGCGCGCTCTCGAACTCAGCCAATCAAATGCGAGTAATTTTGGTGCTTGGCCAATCAGGAATTAGTAATTTTGCCCTCGTCCGAAAGAAAATTAAGGAAAAATGCCCTCTGTCTCAACCAATCAGCATTCAGTAATTTTGCCCCCTATGTTATAAAGGCAGAAAACTCCAAAATGGTCAAAATGGTTTCTATGAAAACATCAAATTACAAGGACAGTAATCTTAACATTAGGAGAAGTCAGACTTTTGACATCAGATTTCCCTCCCGGTCTGAATACTGAGAGATAAGCCAGCACATTGTTTGATTGGTATCTTGGTTTTTCGCTCTATTAAATGTTAAATTATTGTGTCATAAAATAGTGTTCAGTAATTTTCTTACCTTTTAAACTATTCTCATCGAAATCCACCTTTTCTTCAGAAGACGGTGCCACGGTGCCTTCGTCTATTGTTGGAGCTGGTGTTTCCGCCATAAACAATCGAACAAGGTAATGTCTGCAAATGTTGAATGCCAAGTGGACTAAAGCCGCCATAAACAATGGGACAGGGTAATTCCTGCATTGTTAAATACAAAGTGGACGTAAGCGGAAAATATTGAATGATCAACTTTTCACACTCTTCCAAGACGCAAACGCAATTTTACATCCCGGAAAGTGTAGTATCATTTACCATTTTACCATTTCAAATTTCTTTAAGAACTCACGATCTACAAGCAAAATCCCATTTTATTTACTACTGGTTACAAAAAGCCGAAGCTGTTCCCGTCTCTTACGTCGTAGGATTGCGAAAAATATCGGAAAACGAAGGCGAAAATAGAATGGACGAAGACAAAGTCAAAAGTAGGAGGGCGCTTTTCCCAATCCAGAATTTTTTATTCTCAAGTTCTTCCTTTATATTGGCTTGTTCCAACCGTGTTGGATACTTGCTAAGGAAAACATACAACATTAAAGCGAATATATGGCAGGCACTTGTAATAATTATGAACAATGACAAGAATAATAGGTGAGTGGCATCTAACGTGTTTATCAAGGAACTTAACACCGAAATTTGCATTATTTGAACTAATTTGCTCTCACTTTAACGATTTCAAACTGGTGGTTATTTAGCATTTAATAGAAAGAAACTGTCGACCTTTGTTTGTTTGTTTGTTTGCTTGTTTGTTTTAAAGTAAGTATAAACTAAATCAAACTGAAGTAGGACAGTGTTTTGTTTTGGTGCTTTTTCTTAAGACAAAGGACGACTTAAATGTATATCATAATACCTTCCAAATTTAAGTGATGCAACTTTGCAAACAACTTAAAGTCCTTAGTAGTTGTTGTTTGTTTGTTGATATATCTTTTTTTTTTCAAATTGGGTTAAGATCAACGAGTTCCTTTTGAAGATATGACACCTCAATAAGACAACGGACGCGTTCAAGGTCAAATATTTCGCATAAGAATAAGCGAGATAATGTATCGCTCAACATAATTCCCAGGTCAAACCATATTTGCACCAGTCGGTTAAAGATATTGATATTGACTGAGTATTTCAGTAGTAGCTACAACATCATGACTATTATTGGAAATTCTGCCTGTTTGTATCACTTCCAGATGCGGAATACCACCAAAACGGAATAAACTAAGTTGCAAATTTGATAGAACGCATAAAGATATCTTACTTACCTTAAATATCTGTTACTGAAAAATACTCCTGCCTAGCTTTACCCTTCTCAAGTTAACTTGTAATAAAATAAGGGAAATAAAACGCAACATGGAGGATTTTTGCAACCTAGCCTGAGAGAAGTTAGAAGTGCAAATGGTTACCAACACTGAATACTTCACACGCATGAGTAGTGACATTTATTAAATTCCTAAATACGGTTGACGTAAGTTATAAGTGTGGCCTGTAAGAAACACGCGACGTTTTTCAGTCGTTTAAGTAACAATAAAATTTGTTTTACGAGTTAGTGTTAACACGTTGCTCAATACTAGAGACATGGTCACAAAAGTTAAAAGGATTACTGAACACTGAAAGAGTTGTTTCAATGTATTTAGTCAAATAACTTTACATAAGAGGTACATTCCATCGCTCATTGGCAATTGTCGGTACCATGAAATGCACATTCCATGAAATAAAACTAGCAAAATATACTTTGGAAAGGGAGAAAAATGGAATATTTTTAAGGTAGATGAGATTAAACTGGGTCTTGAAAAGCATCATAGATCAGTCCCTGTCACCTAACAAAACAGAAATCAGGCGACAGTCAGCTTTGAATACTCAGCAAAAGTGTCTGTTTATAGGTGATATTTCATGCTGTCATGCTCGACAAGTCGCCTTACGCGATGATGTAAATTATTTGCTTGTCTTATCTGCATCATTTAAAATAAGAATAAACAAAAAGGGTTTTGTTTATAGAGTATGTCATTGGTGACCATTTTCACAAAATCGACTCCTATATATACTCACAACCAACGGGGCGGGTTGCGTTAAGTTTGATAGATCAGAGTGAATTTGAAGGAAGTTTTCACTTCATCACAGCGTCCTTTTTGATTCCACAGTCAACTTATTGAAATTGCATTTCGTTACAAGCAATCTGGGACATCAAAGTTCGAGTCCCAGTCAATGTGCCAGCAGCACAACATATTTCAAAATGGCGACGAGCCTTATATGGGTAGACATTCCATTAACACATTTATTTTAGCGGAAAAGGTCTGAAAACTAATTCATCTGACATTCCGACACTCATCACCATAATAGCTGCAAACAAAATGGCCAAAAAGATGGTTTCGGCGTCTAAGGCCTTTTCCTTCTCGTTTTCTTTCGAAATGTGTCAATACGATGTGTTCTTCGTTCGATGGAAAAAGATGACAAGGCAACGTTGGAAATATTTTCAGGGCATAAATCGCAGGTTTTGTAAGGGGCTTGGGTACACATAAATCACAGGAGTTATATCGCTTCGCGCAAATTGGCTTCATCGATGGGTTTATCTTGGTATCGACGAGTGTTTGTGGAAATGAAGAGTAAAACGAACGATGGAGGGGATTAACTACAGTCGACGTTCTCGTAAGCGACCCCCTCGGGAATTCAGGAGAGTGGTCGCAACTAGAACGGATTGCTTACAAGAATGCACGTTATGGGCTCTCGTAAGTGGCTGTGTGATGAAACAGTAAGAGGTGATCGCTCACAAGATTTTCTAGTATAAAGCTTGGAATATGTTAATAGTTGCTAATAGGATTGTAATATTAATATTGAAAAGAGGTTCGCGGATGTTCAGTTCAACGAAACATAAGCGCTTAAGTTATATATTACTTTAAATTTGATCGAGAAGTTAACGCTTTTATTAAACCGTTGATTGAGTGGTCGCTAACGAGAACAGGCAAAGGCCATTTGAAAATTGACAAAAGCGGTCGCGGTCGCTTACGAGGCCTTTTAATTGCAGAGTTTGAGTGACAATGCAAAATGGCGTTTTTGTGCCATTTTGGACAACAAACTCCCAGTTCTACGCTTCTTATACGAGCTCGATAACGTGACGTGGCAAAATTGACCTACCCAGTGGGCTTAGGAGCTCTCAGTGAGCAGTGTAGAACTGGGACTAAGCAGTTTTTCAAAATGGCCAGCGAATTAGCGCGTATATCGAACTCACTCAGGAAATGGAGGGAAACAGAGGTGTTAAGCTGAAGACGATGCAGAAATCAACGACATAACATAACAAGACTTGCGGCAAGGTATTGCTTGAAACCATTAACTTTAGTTCTCGATCAATTCATGTATGCGAAACCATATGTCTAAACATTCAAGTGATGAGGATAAAGAAATGATCACTAAGGATAAGATGTCTTGATATTTAGACAAATTCTCTTTACTAGTGTCATGAGAAATGTATGGAGAACAGTAAGGAGAATATGCTTTTTATATCAGGGCTTAAAGGGTTGATTTTTCTTTCTTTCTTCCTCTCTCTCACTCTCTCTCTTTTTTTTTTTTGGTGGGGGCGCGCTGTTGTAGTGGTTAGCGCGTTGGACTTCAGATCTGATGGTCGCTGGTTCGACGCCCAGTCCCTGCCATCGTGTTGTTTACGTTTCCTTAGACAAGATACTTTGCCCCACATTGTCCCCACTGTCTCTCCTCACCTAGGTGTATAAATGAGTACCGGGGACATACTAGGGGGTAACCCTGCGATGGACTAACATCCCGTCCACGGGGGAGTAGAAATGCTCTAAGTTGCTTCATGTTACGGAAACCGGGATAAGCTCCGGCCGTGTGGGCCTCCTTGGACCGAGTGCGACTTTATCCTTTCATCCTTGTTATACGAGGAGATGAAAGGTCATGTGAACCAGGTTGTTTAATGAAAACAACATGAAGAAAGTCTTTATTGACACTCAGACTGCAGATTTTACAGTGTTTGATTGTTCAGCGAAAATAGTTAATGTGGTCAATGTTCACACATGTCGGCGAAAGTAACTCATAACAAGAGAAAAAGGAAAAAAGTTCCTCGGCATCAAGAGTAAGAGAATCTTGGAAGTTCGTATCATATTAGGTCCATCGTAACTTTTGCTGCAAAAAAAGGAAAAAACAGTTGAACAAAAAAGCCTAACAAATCATAGTTGTTGCTGTTACTTAGGGAAGTAGACATGTTACAGTTGTTCATGCACAGTATCCAGTTAGGCCCTATAACTAACAAAGCTCATGAACGTGGTTCTTTCATGATGATAGTATTGGCCAATACCGTAACCCATCTCTCGATAAGCGGGAGAGAAGGAGGATGGAACACCAGCGTGATAGGCAATCTCGTACTTATTTATCATCATCATCATCATTATCATCATCATCATCATCATCATCATCATCATCATCATCATCATCATCATCATCATTATTATTAAAATAAAACAAAACAATTTGATTAGTATTGTGTTTCCTTTTGTAATGAATGAACGAACGACGAAAGAACAAACAAACGAACAAATGGGGTAACTTCAAACAAGTCATCCAGTTTGCAAAAATTTTATCAAGCTAACCAAGGTCATCCAAAGAAATACACAAACTTTTCTTTTAGTCCATTGCCTCAAAAACCTTTACCTTGTTTTTGTCAACAGATTTGTGTCAATTACCAGTCACCACCCCATCCAGACCTTGCGAGCATCCACTATAATTCAGTAACACAATAAAACAAATAGGCATTAGCCACTTTGCGTACACTAGGGTTAATACAAATTGAGATCAAATTATCCTCAGATCAACAGTGCACATACATGGCAATGATCGTCATTTTCTAGACTTTTTTTTTGTTTGCTTTGTTACCTTGTGTGTAAGGGGTACGTTCTTGCGCAGCAAGCAAAGGTGAGAGCACATAAAATTATTTATATTGTTGAGTGTTTGCTAATTGAATTTAAGAATAGCTGATTATCATGCGCTTGTGGTCTTCTGTATTTGTTGCTCTCTTTGTGGGTAATCGTGTGTACACCCTGGAGAGCACGAAAACGCTGTATAGACCGAACTCTAAAAGAAAGTGTCGAGATGTAATTGATGGTTCTGATTATCAATAAATCGAGGGTGGTTAATATTCTATTCTGTTCGAAACATCGCATGGTTGACGATTGCCGTTATCAGTTCGCGTGTGACAAGACAAATGTCAATTACCCGCTTTTTTCTTAGCCTTATAGTAATTAATCCGTAAAAAATATTATGTTTCTGTCAGCTCACTAGCCGTACTCAAGAGAGGATGAACAATATGGGGGAAAATATCACAAATTACTTGAGTGAGAAATACTCTGGCAGTGCTAAGTTCAAACTGCAATTCGTCCAAAATTGCTTTTGACTTTGTTATGGTTTTCCAGTCGCGTGCGGTAGTCATTATTGACTATCTAAGCAAAAACTGTTGAGACTTGCAAGTTCTTTTCACCAGTACGCTTAACCTTGATGATTAGAAATCGCAAATTCTATCCCTCCCCTAGCCTGCAAACGCAAACGTATTTTCGGCTGTCGTTTCTCTCCGCCAAAAAATTTGCGGCGGAGAAAAACGACAGCCGGAAATACGTCTGCGTTTCGCGGGCTATCCCTCCCCCTTCTCCCTTCTTTATACTTGATTCATGTTGTTAAGCTCTGAAAAGTGAAAGATATAATACGCGTGAACCTTTAAACAACCGGGGGGGGGGTGGGAGGGGAGGGGAGGATAAGACACATTCTTGTGATTGAGTGGTTTATGTATTCCAGGAGAGCTGAGGGAAATTAGACTTTTTCTGTATCCATTAGTTTCGTTAAGGGTTTCAGTTCCGACGATTTTTTTGTCTTCTTAACAAAAAAAAAAAGATAATGATAAGTTTCAGTTTATTTATATTTCGAATTAATCATTTAAGATCTGAAGTCCACTGACCTCTCTCTGCTCGCCAGTCGCATACTTGGCATTCCACTGTACAGTAAAAATGTAAAATATAAGTATCACTACACCTCAATTTGTAGAGGCACAGTTTACGCGTGTTCGTTCAGCCTGTTGAAATTTCAAGACCCCCTCCCGATTGCCTCTTTTTCTCTCGCTGGCTGAAGTATCTAAAAAGGTACTAAGTATCTGTAATCTATGACGAAAGCTTACAAAATGCTCGGAGTCTGGTAACCCAGGGATGGGCTAGCCTGATAACCAACCCAGGCAAAGCTCCGGCCTTCAAAAGGGGCACGGGGATGAACACCTTCCAGTTAGCGGACACTACTGCAACTATTTAAATAATTGTGAAAGTTTCAAAAATACTATTTTGACAAATACCGTTATTTTAATCAAAAATACAAAACTATTTTTACCGAAATAAAGCCAAATACTTTCATCCTCCAATCGCGAAAATAGTAAGTTATGCAATCACAGAAAATTTAGTGCATGTCCTTCTTTAAATTTAAGCCTCACATTATTTCTGAGCTCATTCGTTTCAGACCTTCCACTTACTCCCCACAATCTTGTCAGCTCGAGATCCTCTAGTTCTTTTTGGCTTAGTTCAACTTTGGCACTGGTTGAGTCACCGGGATTTGTCTGATTATTACCGAGGGGAGTGTCTTCTGTTGCCTGTCAATCGGAAAAAAATAATGATGATGATGATGATGACGATAATAATAATAATAATAATAATAATCTCATTTTTATTATATAAATTTTAGGCTTGCATTGGTTTTAGGATTCTTTTTATAGGATTTCTTAAGTTTGTACTAGTTCAGGTTAAGGATATTACCAATTTTTTTAGTGTTGAATTCCTGAACAGCAGCATATATAGGTTGCGCTTTGCGCCCTATGTGGCTAATTTTCTATGTATTTATACGTTGAACACGGCAGATAATAATAATAATAATAATAATGATGATGATGATGATGATGATGATGATGATGATAACAATAACAATAATAATAATAATAATAATAATAATAATAATAGCATAGTATATCCCAAACCAATGGATAGCCAGCGCCAAATAGTTCCCTTTTTATTGAGAAATGGTCTTAAACTCGCCCGCATAATCCAGAGAAATGCCCCGAGTTTGAGTTAGCCTGAGTAACCAATCAGACCGCGCGAAAAACACTGTCCACTTGTTTGGTATATACTAAAGTGTTCAATTAGAAATGAGATTCTGTCTTAATTTCAACCTTGCAGTTTAAAAGAAAGAACTGGTAATATATAGATTTAGCCAAGCCTAAAAGCGGAGCCCCCCTTTTTATTTTGTCTGTTTTTTGTTTTGTTTTCACTGGCAGTTATTAATTTATGAAAATACTCTCATTCAAGTCGTTAAATTAAAAAAAAAAAAAAAAGAAAAGACAAAAAAGAAAAAAAATTCCTGCTCCCGTGGAGTGTCGAACCCGGCTCGTCAGCGTGAGATACCGGTGTCTAGTCCACTAGGCCATGAGCGTTTAACACTACTTTAAAAGTTAATTTTAATACTTATTTCTTTCTTCGTGACAAGCTGCCTATCAGCATGGTGTTTTTCCTGCAAAATGTGTTCGAAACGCCGTAAAAACCATGGTTGTGGACAGGAAAAAACCAAAAAGCACTAGTCTGCTATATTTGGCGTCGAAACCGTTGCGAAAAGCTGTGAACTCAAGCGGTGTGCCGACCGAGTTTGAACAGAACCCACGAGGCAAATTTGAACTTTTTGCCTGAACTTTATCGCCTAATTTCTTTCGCCTAAATTGAACTTTTCCCCTTCCACCAAAAAGACAACTGAGTGTTCTTTTGAACTTTTCTTTTTTCCATTAACAAATTTGTTTTTGACTTTTGTTGTCTTTGCTTGTTTTGCTACAACGCGGGTCAACATGCGATTTCGCGCCAAAAACACACGGGATTCAGCACAGGGTTATATCCAGTGTATGAAGTGTATTGGCATCCCTGTGGTGCGGACGGACGGACGTACGGATGTACGGACGGACGGACACGTGACTATAACGTCACTACCAAAATTTTGTGGCTTGACAGGTTACCAAATTTCCTTAGCAATGGAGCTCCGCTGACGCGCTAGCGCGCTGGCTCCGCTATTATTCTACAGTATAATTAAGTTAATTTTACTTTGACCAAGGATCTCGAATACCCGTACGTTGTTGTTGTTGCGACAGCAGAAGGCAGTTGATATGTGTGCTTTCTCTCCAGAGGAAATACTCATATCAGCTACCTTCTGTCATTGTCCAAAATTCACCTATCCAAAATCACCTGTCCAAAATTAACATCACCTGTCCAGAACCAAACTCACCTGTCCCAAATCAAGCTCACTGTCCAAAATCACCTTCCTTGCAACTTCAATTTCGTCTAGCAAGGATGGCTTTCTTTTATCAGCAATTTGGTTCTTGATTTGGCGACACTTTTCCTTCGACTCTTCCTTCTTCTCAATATCATTCCAGCGTGGTGTTATCACCGAGCAAGCGGATTGAATCTCCTCTGCGAAAGACTTCCTTCTTTTGTTCTGAGCAGACGGGGTCCCTGGGAAAGAGTTGTGCTGCTTGATCTTCTGACGACGTTCAGAAGCTTTCTCCTCATACTCTTTGTTCTTTGCATGTTCATCAATAAACGTTTTTGCAATCATCAGGTTATCTGCTAACGAATTCCTCTTTTCAGTTGTCTGCTTCTTGATTATCTTTCTTCTTTCTGCATTTCTAGAGTCCCGCTTCTTGTCCTCTGCGATTATCTCGTCTCGAGACTTGCGGCTACTCTGGTTTGGGGTGCCTTTAGATTGGGATGTCCGCGCCACTTCACTATAGCGAGGCTGCCCATAGCTTTCTCGGGCACTTCCTGATGTATTAAAACGTTATGCGACTGTTAAGTAATACATTTTGTTGAAATTGTACAACTCTTGTTTGCACCAACTTTTCACAACCACAAATAGTAATCATTGACAAATATGAAAGCTCCTCTAAAAACAAGTCTAAGACTGTTTTTCTTTATAATCTTTTGTTCGTTTATTTACTTGTTTTGTACCTAGATGACTACATTATTCTACAAGCATTGCTTTCAGCATTTATTACATAAAGTGAATTCAACGACAAGGTCTCAAAATAAGACTCACTTTGAGTAAATGAAATAAAACCGTGAGCAAATTGATTTTTATACTAAACTAACCGACACCGTCTAGAACATGTTCTTCCAGCTGCTGGTTAGTAATTCCTCTGCTAGCCAGAAAGGGACTATTAGTGGCGAATTAAATAATGAGGAACATAAACCTTTTGGTCCAGTTATTTATAAATCAACCTGCTGACAACTAGGCTCGATTTCCAGCCGTTTGAGGGAGTCCGGTGTCATCCTCCTCCCAACAACGGCCGTGGTGTGCGCGCACTAAACGGCTGGGGATCGAGCCTAGCTGACAACAGTTTTCTGTTACTCCTTTCATGTGGTTACTGGTGTTTACGCCAATGATATGGATATCAAATCAATCATTGATTATGTTTTCACCAGCCGAAAAGGGTTATTGATCAAGTGAGCTTGCCTTAGGCGTAAACGGACGTTCGCTAAGCGGAGGTGAAATCGTTATGTCATTTACTGCAAATCGGAACTTAACGTTCAAAAGAAAATTCACTAAGAGCTGCAAACGTTCACGACACTTTTTCGGCCAGCCGTACAAAATTTCACCTAAATAAAACAAATAAAATTAAACATTCTCAAAGGTTTGGTGATCTTTAGGGGAAGTTACGTTTGAGCCGAAAGTTCGTCATTTTCACCGAAATTAGTGTTTTTACCTGGTGGCTGAGGGATAGGCGTTGCTGTTTGTTCATTCTTAGGAAATTGAGGATTGCTGACCGAACTTCTACCAGTAAGAGACTCTGAGGGGACACTGCTGTCAACTCTGATGCTTGACAATTCACCGCCGCTTCCTCCTGTTTCCACGTCTTCGCTTGCCGTACGACTCAGCAAATATTCGAAATACTTTCGTATGGGCCTGTAAAAAGAACAATGAGGTGTATTCTTCACGAGCCTAGAGCCCCCTCCCCCCTCCCCTCCCCGAGCTACACCCAGTTTCGCATAGTCCCATTAGCTGTTTGCTAACCCCGGGTCCCTGGAACGGATGGGATAATGCAGTCCTTCTCTCTACTGTTATTTCTGAGGGTGTAGTAGTGTCAGGGTAAGGGATCAAGTCTCTCGAGTGTCTCAACCAAAACTCTTACATGAACATCTGGTGGAGGGGGGAAACCCGCGACAGACAAGAATCCCATTTCAGGTAGAAATATACGTTGCTTCATGTTTTAGAATTCTGCACAGGCCGTGTTGGCCGGTTTCGGGCATGGTGCAACTTTTCCTTCTCGTACTACTTTCTGAACAGTTGATCACCTGATTATGGCATGTACGTATTTTTTCGAGTTCTGATTGGTTCGTTATGTGGTTTTCTGCTGCAATCAAATAAATAAATAAATAAATAAATATTAAATAAATGAATAAATAAATAAATAAATAAATAAATACATAAATACATAAAATGACCAAATTGTCTACCAAACATCATACATCTAGCGACATGGTCGTCGTCATTGGCTTTCAAAAGGTAGTGTGTTTTCCCATTTACACTGACACTATAATTAGCAAAGTTATACGTAGCTTACCAGATTGCCAACAAGAAAATAAGACCCATCAGAATAACGAGCACCGTTCCTCCCAGTGTAAAGGCAGTACTTAAAGTGGTAATTGCATCCGTTAGACTTTGCTGAATTTCTTTCTTCTTGTCCGTAACGCCGTCATCGTGACTCCTAACATGAGACATGTCAAAACCTTTCCAGCGGACATCAGAGGCTGGCACCGAAAACGCTTTATTGTGTTTTGTCTGAGTATTTCGTTTAGAACTGTCATGGAAACTACTTCTGTATTCAGGTGCAGCCCGTCGCTGTCTTGAAGAAGCCCCTTCAGTCTCGTCGTTTTCATCTTCAACATCTTCACGATCAGGCATACTTTTAGATTCGTCAATGGGTGGTCGCTGCTTGTTGGAAGTGTCACCAGATCCTGAATATTTTCCGCTTTCTTCATCTATTCCGGACTTTCTTCTTTTATGGGGCCGTTCTTCATCATCTTCCTCCTCAGTAGAGAACTCTTCCACCGCCGTCACCTCGGATGTCGGGTGAGGTTTATAAGTTGAAAGCCGTTTAGACAGCCGTTCAAACGAATTTACCTTCGTGTCCATTTGAGAGTTTTCGTTCAATCCACTTGGTTCTACGTTTTCTTCTTCACCAGCAGCACGTTCCATCTTCTGGTTCAGTAGATTGTCAAAGTCACTTAAAGAGCTGTCAGTGGATGGTAGCTCCTCAGTGGCTTCCTCGGAAGACTCTCCGGAACCCCATTCGCCTGCCTCTGGGTTATTTCCTGTAGGTACTTCAGCTTCAAAGACTTTCTTTTTAGACAGCTGGGAGGCAGCATTATTGACTGCGGTTGTTATTTCATCGGCATGATAAACATCTTGGTCATCAATGAAGACAGTTGCAGTTTCCAATCTGGTCTTTTTCTGAGACTCAGAGCCACTTTTTGTTAAACCTGAAAATACCCTTTTCCTGGCCTTTTCTTTCTCTTTCCCTCGCCTCTCGCTTTCCCATTTTTCGATCTCGGTTTCTAGCTTTGATTTCAGAAGGCGCCCAACGTTCTTGGAAAGACGTTTTCTTGCTCTGATATTCTGTAACAGATTTTTCATTTTACTTGATATTTCTTTCCCTTGGCTTTCCTTTTGTGAATCAATCTTTTCCATTTTTTCGGTCTCAGTCTTTAACTTTGATTCGAGAAGGCGCCCGACTTTCTTGAATATATGTTTTCCTGCTCCAATATTCTGTAACAGATTTTTTATTTTACTTGATGCAAACCAAATCCTTTCCGCCGCCTCCTCTGGGGCATTTGTAGACTTCATCTTTGTCACTGATGGGTTCTGCTCGACAAAATCACCTTCGGTCGCGTCCGACGTCTGAGAACCAACACTTTTTTTTGCCATCTCTGATAAAATTTCTTTCCCTCTGCTTTCCTTTTGTGAATGCAGTGTCTTTCCCTTTTTTTCGCTCTCGATTTCCAGCTTTGATTTCAGAAGGCGCCCAACTTTCTTGGAAATATGTTTTCCTGCTCCGATAGCCTGTAACAGATTTTTTATTTTACTTGATGCGAACCGAATCCTTTCCGCGGCCTCTTGTGAGGCATTAGTAGGTTTTCTCTGTTTAGCTGTTGAGTTCTGCTCGACAAAATCACCATCAGACCTCTGAGAATCAACACTTCTCTTTGTTAATCCCGAAAAACTGTCCTTCCTTCGGCTTTCCTTTTGCCATTTATTCTTTCCCACTTTTTCGCTCTCGGTCTCTAGCTTTGATTTCAGAAGGCGCCCAACTTTCTGGGAAATAAGTTTCCCTGCTCCGATACTTTGTAACAGATTTCTTTTACTTGATATTTCTTTTCCTCGGCTTTCCTTTTGCGAATCCGCCTTTCCCATTTTTTGGCTCTCGGTTTCCAGCTTTGATTTCAGAAGGCTCCCAACTTTCTTGGAAATATGTTTTCCTGCTCCGATAGCCTGTAACAGATTTTTTATTTTACTTGATGCGAACCGAATCCTTTCCGCGGCCTCATGTGGGACATTAGGACGTTTTCTCTGTTTAACTGTTGAGTTCTGCTTAACAAAATCACCGTCAGACATATGGGAATCAATGCTTCTTTTTGTTAAGCCTGAAAAACTTTCCTTCCTTAGGTTTTCCTTTGGCCAATCTGTCTTTCCCATTTTTTCGGCCTCGGTCTCTAGCCTTGATTTCAAAAGGCGTCCAACTTTGTTGGAAATGTGTTTTCCTGCTCCGATATTCTTTAACAGCTTTTTTATTTTACCTGATACAAACGGAATCCTTTCCGCGGCCCCCTGTGGGGCATCAGTAGGTCTTCTCCTTTTGATTACTGAGCTATGCTCAATGAAATCACCTTCAGTCATGTCAGACTCTGAAGGTGTCAGAGGAAGAGTGACTTCTTCCTTGTGATTTTCAGATGATAGCGAATTTGAATCTCCTGAAATACAACAGAGAAAATTTTTGTTGTTATGGGAACATAAGTAATTGCAAGGGGAACAAACAAAAAAACAAACAAACAGAAAGCGCTATTGTGAAAAAATTCATTGCACATAGTTTCAGTGCATTTTCAGTCGTTTGTCTGCATTTCTGGTCCAAAGCACACAGATAAATTAAAAGACAGAATGAGCCTTTCGTCCTTCCTTCCTTTTTTTTCTTTTCCGCACCGCTTCTGTGACCAAAACAAAACGCAGCTGAACCGAATGTGCAGCGATCCGAGCCAGTCAGAGTTACTAATTATAAGTTAGTTGATCTCAAGCACGAAAATCAAATCGTGCACTTTTTGCATCGTGTGGCAATTGAGGGCTATTAATTGTGGTACTCGAGGAGATGCCAGTGCCAATGAGGTATGGACCATTATATTTTTGGGTGGGGTAGGCAGTTTTATTCTGCAGGAATTTGTTTTCGAGACGAATAGCTTTGTATGAATTTTATTTCACTAGCTTGCCGGATACATTTCTTAAACTGCGTGTACAGAACAAGCCGCGCGCTCAGCTCCTTGTTGTAGTACCCGGTATATGTCAGTTGGTTCGAAAGTCACGACATCTCATTTTGTTTCAAAGTCACAATAGTCCTCATCTCTAATATCATTCCGGCCAGTCTATTATCCAGTGTATACATCACTGTTCACTGTGCAAATATCTTGAACTTGAGACATCTGTAATGTCTTTTGGTCAGTCTATTATCGAATGCATACACCACTGTTCACTATGCTATAAATCTCTTGAACTGTAGACAGCGAAACTGCGGAACCTATAGAGCTTGCCATGACACGTTCAATTAGTTTTCCTTTTTTGAGTTTTTTTTTTGTAGTATTCCCTGGATATACAAAATTTGTCTTTAATTTACTATTCAAGTGATTCGAATTCTTTTCCAAAACCTTTCTTTCCCGAAATTATCCGGAGTGAATTGTCGCTTACGCCAGCTTAAACTTGGGGAGAGGGGGGGGGGGGGCACATTTTGCCCGTGCTGACTTTAACGAATTACAACTTTTAAACGGGTAGACGAAAAGTCCCCAAAACTCGTGACTTTTCCTGGAATTTATCAGAGAAAATTTTCCTGTGTCAATGACGTGTCTATAATGATTGACGTTTCCATAGCAACCGTCTACTCAGGAGGTATTTTGACTATTTTCTGTCTTTTTTCTTTTTCAGTTTCTTCCCCTTTGTGCTTGTTTTGATTAAGTATGTTTCTTAGAACAAATTCATATATTTTTCGATGTCGTCATTGTCATTTGTATGACATGTAGGCTCGAGATTCAAGATGGCGGCCTCAAAATTCAAAATGGCTGGTTTGTGACGTCTTTGTGACGTCACGACTCGTCATAATCGACACGTCATAAACCCAACCCACAGGCTCAGAAACTCAAAAAAAGCCCAGGCAAAATAGGGTTAATTTCGAGCTGAAACCTGCTATCAGCTGTTCTGCTCACCCAAGAACCCCAGAACGAATAATATTTTAATACCTTGTACACGCATACCTGCATCTCCTCTAGAACCAATAGCTCCTCGACTTTCATGCAATGAGCTTAGAATGGTGCCAGATTTTATTTTCGTGCGTGATGAAGCGCTAGTGGTTCCCATCGCTCGATACACCGTTCAGTTGCATTTTGGTTGCAGTATCAATTAATCGCTATGTGCAAAAACATTTGTATTTTTATGCCAAACAAACTGAATTGAACAATGCAAAAGAAAAAAAAAATCAAAATACGGCGAAAAAGAGTGTTTCACGCAGACCATATGATCATTGTAAAATGATAAAATTTCGCGTTATTTATTTATTGGTTCGCAAGAGATGAAATATTCATTGAAATATTCTTGACCTCGCATCCCGCACCCCGCACCCTGTACCCCGCAGTCCGCCCCCCCCCCCACCCTGCACCCCGACCACGCGTTTTTGGAACACCCCGGAATATCATAAGCCTGACTCACTAATTAATCAATAGAGTTCGTCTGTCGAAGGCACTATCGTGTGATAGGTCGCTGGAGGAAATTTGATGTCCACAACAAATATTAGCCCGAGAACGTAGTTACAGGGCTTACATGAAGTTTGAACATCAAATTTTGGATGGAACCTATCACACGTAGGGCCTGAGACAGAAGAATTCTATTGGTGTTATTGTACAACGCTAAAGTTTGAGCGAAAATTGCCAAAAACGGGCACTATGCGCTAATAGTCGCCCACTAAGGAGAAACACTATCGCGTCACATGATTAATTTTGACCAATGGGAGCACGCCAAAATTTAGCTTTGTATTATAATTAGCCATATAAGCTTCCTTTACTGTCGCGTCGTCGTTGTTTTTCTAGCGGTGGGTGAACGGAGGGCGGAGGGGTGGTAGGTGGGAAGAAGCTTTGTTTGTGCTTTCGCCGCCCAAACTCTTGTGATGTGCGGCCACAAAAGGGAATTAAAACGCTCCCCCAGCACTCAGTAATATCCACGAGAAACGCAAAGTATGCAGGCTAAGTGAACACATAGGAATTATACATATTATGACCACCATATGATGCAAAAAATGACGTTGTTGAATAATCTAATACCCAGTCTTTGTTTTAGTTTCTTAGTTCTCATGTTGTTCTTGCTAAATCTCGTCCGCTTTTCTACAGGGTATAAGTATGAAAATCGACCGTCAGCGAGAAAGGACCGTTAATTTCAACTCTGAATAAGCTGGATTAATGGCTATGGGCTTTTGTTGGTAACCGAGGCGAAGAGTGACTTCTCAGTTGATTCTCAAAAAAAAAGAAAAAAATTCTCCATCAGATCCTGAAGGACGCAACGACAGTGTATAACAATTGAATATGGCGATCGTATTTTTACTCTCATTCAAAGGTATAGCAGTATGCCTATTATTAAGCCACAAAAACAATAAACTCACCTTGGGCAAGAAATGCCAACGTAAACGCGATCAGAAATATCCAAAAATATCTCATTTTTTATCCATGGTCAAGCTCCGACATCTTGATAAGACTTCGAATTTCCCTGGATGAAGAGTTTAATTACTGGTACGTCATAAAGGTTGATTAGTAGAAACAGGATGCGTGCGCTCGCTTATTTGACCTGGCAATCAGTCGTATCCAGAATCTTCAGGTTTCTTGGTCAGCGGGTGGTCGTCGGAAGAGACTCCAGCGTACAGAAAAAATACGTTTTTCATAGGTTGTTTACGGTAACAATGAAAGAATGCACACTTTTTCACTGAGGGTGCTTTCGATTGGGAAATCTGAATTTCGATTTCGGATTTCGAATTTCCCTATAAAACGCGAAATCCAAAAAGGAATTTCGACGAACCGAAATCCTTTACCAAGACGGACTATAAGAGGACTTAATTGAAATCCGCCCTGGAAAAGGATTTCGGTTCGTCGAAATCCGTTTCTGGATTTCGCATTTTATTGGGAAATCCATAATCCAGATTTTAAAATCGAAATCCAGATTTCCCAATCGAAACACCCTTAAAATCGGAATCCAGATTTCCCAATCAAAAGCATCCTTTGACAGGTGCCCTGACTCCGAACCGGTAACCGCGCAGCATTTTTGCGGTAAAACATTCCACTCACTTTACTCCAAATTCTTCCTCCGTCCTTCCGCTGAGCAAGAAGCCCGCAGACTCTAGTTTTTTCCTGCGGAAGAGAAGAGGCTGGGTCAACCCAACCTGCAGATAGTTTTAATTGACAACTTTGTGGATTTGACGAAACTAAATATTATTAATTTACTTTTTTTTTTCGGAACATTAAGGAATATGATGGCGTTGGACTGCGAGTAGTCTCCTTCTCGTAAATCTTTTTAGTGCAAGTACTGAGAGCGTAAGAGTAGAGAAATAAATCACAAGATAGGAATTTTTCCCACAAATTTAGCTACCTCACTTGTTGAAATATTTTTGTTTAGTGATGCAGGCAGCACGGACTGGGGAAGAGGACGAGACGGCGGCCCGCCACCCCATTCTCTCCTCCATTCTCTTCTGTTTTAGCGTTATTTTCCCTACCGTGAAGCATGTTCACAGGCCAATCATTGTCAAAGATTCTCAATCAACGTCGCACATTCAGCATGTGGAACTCAGTCCCCTTGGTAAACTCTATAGCTTTATCTAGAAAGAACGTTGAACTGTAATGAATGCGTGCCCTGATGTGTGCAAACAAAACGACATGTAATTAATTCATTTGTTATTACTCTGGTTTGAAATTTCTCCGTGGGCACGAAAGCTCCACGAAAGCAGTAATTTGAGTTCCACAGGAGAGCACGGGAAAGCTGCGAAATTCAGGGCTGCCTGGCGTCATCCTCGCGCGGGTCAGCTACGAGTCCGCCTCTTGTGACCAGCGGCATTAACCGCGGGCTACATTTCTGCGCTTAAAATCAAGATGGCTGCGACAGAGCTGAATAACAACTGCGCATGTCAAAAGCGCGCGCTAAGGAAAACTGGGGACGACAAGACAAACCATAGCAACAACATAGCAACAAACTGGTGGTCTTTTTAAAAATTTTGACACCGCGAAGATTGTCACCTTCGATAAGAGTTTTGTTGCAAACTTAAGTTTCAGACTTCTGCAAAGCCTTCTTCTGTTGTCGAGACAAATTTTATCTTTTGCACACCGAGGTTATTTTTCAGAACACCAGATGAAAACGTCTCTCAAAAACTCCAGTCCGCGAAAATGCAGTGATTGCGCACTGTGTTGCTTTTATACAACGTGGAGGGAAACTTCCGGTCACCAAACCTGCTCCTGTGTAAGAACACCCAGTCAGGGGAAGAATGTAAAGGCAAGATGACGAGGTGTACTCCAGGAATGGTAAGAATCTCGCTGCATTTTCGCGGACTGGTGTTTTTGAGACACGTTTTCACCTGGTGTTCAGAAAAATAACCTCGGTGTACAAAAGATATAATTTGTCTCGACAACAGACGACGGCTTTGCAGAAGTCTGAAACTTAAGTTTGCAACAAAACTCTTATTGAAGGTGAAAATCTTCGCGGTGTCAAAATTTTTAAAAAGTCCGCCATTGTTGCTATGGTTTTATATTGTGGTCCCCAGTTTTCCTTGGCGCGCGCTTTTGACATGCGCAATTGTTATTCAGCTCTGTCGATGGCTGCGAAACCGGCGAAAGAAGGTAAAATTGTTTAAAAATCACTTGTTAATTCTTGATCGGAGTGTTTCTGTAAACGTAGTGTAGTTTTACGTTGATAATGTTTTCTTGTTTAATATTCTTGTTTCTGGTTTCCATACATTCGGTTATCCTTAAATAAATAGCAAGTTGAGAGGCGATCTAAACGGTCGCGATCGATTTAACACATTCTTTCTCGTTTTAATTCATTTGAAATGGCGAGTAGTATGATTTTTAGCTCTTGCCAGGGGAAAATCTGCAGATCTGCAAGAAAAAAAACCTGTTGATTAAATGATACCTGACCTATCTGTAAGCTTTTTAAAGCTCTTCCAGGAAGTGTTGAAAAATTAAATCAAGGTAAAAACTTATTTGTACGTGGCAAGTTTGCCCTCCGATTAGTGAAGTTTGTTTATGCACGATTGTCGTTAGGGATTTACGTGGCAGTCGCGCCTCACACCCTCTTTATCTTAAGGGTAATTTTCAAGGCCTGCTAGAGTGATATTTAATTTGTAGGCGACATAAGAACTGGTCTGTAGCATCCAAACTAAGTTTTGAACATCGTGTGAACTTTGGAGTATTGATGCAATACAGCAAAGGCCCTTCGACTGACGCGATAATTTGCATTTTACAGGATAATTTAAGTGCCTTTTATTTGTGTCTTTTGCATAAGTTCTTTCAAACAGATGTAGAAGATTGGTAGACCAAATAAGGTGGACAGTGTTCTTTTATTCTTAAACTACATCACTTGAATAATAAAGGTACTTGCAAATTGAAGCATGGGCAAATGTGTTTGTCTGAGTACCACAAAAACGTGGCAGAAATATTTTGCATGTTTAAGCAGTGAGTAATGATAGCAAAATATAGATGTAGAATAAGCTGAATGAGGTTATAGCAATGTTGATTAATCATCCCAGCTGTGATCAGCCACACTTGGTGTTTTTGTTGTTCTTCACTTAGTGTTCTTCATGCAGTGAAACCTTTATAAATAATCTACAGTTCTGTATTTATTATGATCATCTGATGTGATAACTGGCAGTAAGCAAAGCAAATTATGTTTCCCAAACAGGAACAATTTGCGATGAAGGTACAACTTGCTCTACTAATTACTGTAAGTGGGGCAGTTGTAAGGTGCAGTTCACTCTTCTTGTCAGTTGTAAACTCATTTGGTACAGCACTGTACCTGGCCTCATATCCTGTTCAAGCCTGAATGGTTTCAGGCTTTCTTTTTACAACTGCTTAAAAGTGGCATACATAATTGCATGCATCTTCCATGTTTATGATTTCTAATCAAACAACTAAATATTTATTTGTCTTGTTTCTCTGACTAGAGAGTGGCTTTTGTAATCTCAAGTACATCAGTTTGATCACCTTGACGGTACAGAATGCATCACTTATTCTCACAATACGGTACTCACGCACTCTCCCTGGGGATATGTACATTGCAACAACAGCGGTGATGTTTGCAGAAATCTTCAAAGTATTAGCGTGCTTGTTGATTATATTGGCCGAGAAACGCAACATTCAAGACTGGCTTCAGTTTTTGTACTCATCTATTATTGGCCAGCCATGGGATACACTTAAACTGTCCATTCCAGCATTAATTTACACAGTGCAGAATAACCTGCAGTATGTTGCAATTTCAAATCTGGATGCTGCTACTTTTCAGGTACTTATCACTACTTTAGTAACACAATCACTACTCAAATACATTGGGCATGTTTTGTTTTGCCTGTACCATTGTCGAATTAGAATACTTGGTATGTTTTGGCCTGATGTTTTTTTATTACCTGTTCTCATTAGAACTGGAATTGAACAGTTCGCAGAGCAGGAGGTGATGAGTCCAAATTCTGGTCCAATTACCAGGGCCTTAATAATTATTAAAATAAATGCTATAATAAATTATACTGGCTGTAGTCAGCAAAGTGTCTGTCAGTTCAGGTGACTGCATCCACCTAGTTAGGCGGTTTTGTTAAAACACTGTTCTTTTCTAATACACCTTCTGGCATAAAATTAGTAGGGATTTGTAAAGCAACCTACACCACTGTTTAAAAAGATTCATACGTGATGCTTGTTGTTGTTGTTTAAGTAATGTTTTTTTCCCCTGTTTCCTTCAATTACAATAAAGTAAAAAGTTCCAGTTTTGGTATAAACATGCATCTCTTGCATCTCTTATAAGATACATGAATCACAAGTATTTTCCAGAAATACTGTCACACACATAACTACACAGCTCCAAGCTGCTTTGATTTTTGCATTTTGCATAGGACCTTTAGTTAACTCAAAGACCACTTCCTTCCAAGATTTTTCCCCCTCTGATTTGCACATCTTTTGCACGGGGAGCTCTTGCAACACGTGGCAGATTTTTATTTTTATTTTTATTGAGCTACATACACACAAAAAAGGAGTACAGCTAAATTACTAGAAAAAAATATAGCAATAGAAAAGCTAAATGAACAGAGAGCATTACTACACAGCTCCAAGCTGCTTTGATTTTTGCATTTTGCATAGGACCTTTAGTTAACTCAAAGACCACTTCCTTCCAAGATTTTTCCCCCTCTGATTTGCACATCTTTTGCACGGGGAGCTCTTGCAACACGTGGCAGATTTTTATTTTTATTTTTATTGAGCTACATACACACAAAAAAGGAGTACAGCAAAATTACTAGAAAAAAATATAGCAATAGAAAAGCTAAATGAACAGAGAGCATTACAAAGACAAAAAAGTTGAATATGCTATAAAGAGCTTAACTAACATTGTATGTTATAAGCTTTACATTTTTTACTTCAAGATAGAGAAAATAAAAGTTTGAGAAGAGGGAATACCTTAACAATATACCTTTCTAATAGGCTTACACAAATATTCTAATTAACAATATTACATTACATTTTGACTTATGTGACAGTACTTATTTATTTATTTATTTTACTTGAAAGGTTTGTGAAAAAGAAATTACAAGGTGCCACAATTTTCAAGTTTCCATTGTAGGAAGATCTTATTTGTAAATTCATCAAGATTAAGGTTTTTTCCAAAGACCTTTGGCTGTTTCACAATCAAGGGTACCTTTTGGTCGTCAATAAGGGTCAAAAATAAATTTCCACATTTCCACAAATAAATCTTTTGTGCAAGAAGCTTGGCATCTTTGGCACACATGCCTGAAAGATCTTCGCACAAACTTCTTTTTTTTCCAGCTAAACAAAACACCCCTTTCAAATGACCTTCTGGGGGTACGGACGCTACATTGTCAAGATAACAGTGTTTTGACTTGACAGATAAAAGGTTTAGATCCTATTCCAAGCACATTTTGATGTAAAATCCTGCAGTTTGTGCTTCATTTATGAAAGAAAATAGTTTTTTCTAACTCCACTTAATTGGTAGGAACCGACATGGTCGTCTTCCAATGAAACTACTAAAGTGGGGGAAATTTTTTAAGAGAGCAAGAGAGTATTTTACTTAATGGAGTAAAAGCAACCTCAGTGACATGTAATGCTTCATATTTTCAAAAAAAGCATATCATTGGAAAGAAAGAAACTATAAATAGCCTTCAATTCACTGATATTGAGGCACAAGTTTGCCAAGATCTAGCTGTTCTGAGGTACGGGGGGTACCCTTCTGGGGTACGGACACTACAACATCACAGAACTTACCACCTGAACTCTAATGGAAAGCAACTAATAATAATAAATATATTGAAATACACTCTTTCCAAATGAAATATAGTTATTCTATAACAAGAGAAAGCATTTTGTGTATTTTTTAAAGCATAGCGTGTAGAAATGGCACTTGACCATGATAATCAAATGTCTTCAGGCATACAAGGCGGGGTGGATGCCACCCCCTCCCATAAGGTTTCTTGCCAGTTTTATCAAGAGGATTTTTTTTATCAGTACAGGCCATTTTCAGTAGCTGTACGCATATCCCTATAACACATTTTGGTATAGGTTTGGTGAGAATTGGTTCCTATGGCCATGAAATATAATGTCATATTAGTAGCAAGCTCAAGCCTTTATCGAATAAAAATGCATGTTTTCATCTCTTTTCTGTGAAAAAAAGCACAAAAAGCAGCAACATATTTACATCATATTTTTCATGTCTAACGTTAGAAAATTTTAATTTCCTCCCTCTTTCGACGTCTTTTAATTCCTGAGTAAAATCCAAGATGGCCCCCATCTTGGCCGCCATTTTGGATTATGTCACTGGCCCCCAGCAGTTCAACAACACATAATATTTACCTCAATCTTAATTTATCTTTCACTTTTTATCAGTAGCTTAACTACAGTCAGTTTTGTGGGGCATATTGAGACAATGTGTTGCTAGGAATGGTGATGGACACCTTGTAGGGGGATGGACACTACAGGGGGATGGACACTACATTTGGCAACAAATCTTAATATATTTTCTTACTTGTTGAAGCCAGCAATCACATTTATATGTCACTTGTATATGACAACTGTAAGCAAACATGATGTGCCTTTGTTGACAGAGGGATAACAGTAGGGGGACGGACACTACAGAATTTTCCGGAAATCCTAGGGTGTGTGTTTAAGCAGTCAGAGAGAGAGAGCTGATAGACGTCACTTGCAACAAAAAATTTACACATTTTATAAGGAGTATTAAAGCCAATTTTTTATGTAAAATCTGTTGAGTTTTCACATTTTTTAATGGTTTTAATGAATTTGAAACAGTAACCATATTATATAAGAGAAAATCCATAAAAATGGTGAGTTTGGTAATAGATGCCAATATTAAAAAAAAAATGGCCTACTTGTTCTTCAATTCAACGTTCAGTAAAAAGGAAGATGATAGATGATGTTCTGGGTTGATTGAATATTCAAGTAAATAATTTTTTTCTTCAAAGATTCTTCCTTTTATTTGATACTACAATATGAATGTCACACCGTAACAGTGTAATTGGCCTATTTCGTAATTACATAAACCTTCGTATCTTTGGCAAACATTAACCGATTTCCAAAATTTTTTTGTTATGTTCAGCACAAGTTTCTACTGCTTACAACTTTAGAATGATCTTTCTGCTTGTTATAATTTTTAAAGGAAACCCTTGTAACACTATGTCGAGGAAATGGGTACACTTGATTGTGAAACAGCCGCTTACAGTTATAAATATACTGTTTTTGGTATACTAGAAGTATGTCTAGGCTGCGTTTTTGGAGAGGAGTTAAGTTACAAAGACTACCGTTTTCCGTAAACATATAATGAACAAATTGATTGCCAGAGAGATCCGCCTCTGTATTGTGTATGCCATTGAACCACCTAAGGGTAAGGTTGTAAAAGTGCATTGAGTTGTGACAGTTTATAAAGGTATGCCTGATGGAGTCCGGATTTGAGCAACGAGTACAAAGATCATCATTAGCCATGTTGTATCTTTTCAACTCTTTTCTAGTTGTCATACTTCTATGTAACAATTTAAAGGAGAACTGTCTTAGTCTATTATCTTTAGAAAAGGCGTAGATGCGGCTAAAGCATTTCTGCCGACACATGGCAGATGTGAAGCCATTTGCTGCTCCCTCCACATGTCTTTGCTTACTCTCTTGACTCTACTTGGTGCAAATCAGAGGGAAAAAACTGTGGGCAGTGTTCTTTGAATGATATACATGTAGCCTGCATAACAGGCGTTATTGAGCCGAGCAAGTTATTTTTTTCTGAGCCACGTGAAGAGGGAGATGTGAGCGCGGAGCGCGGGACACGTGCCAGTGGTGTTGATTGAAATAACTGTTGGATGCTCCTTGCAATGCCATAATCTAGGGATCATGTTACTTTGACAGATAACGACATTACTTAGAATCAGGAGCATATCACGAAATGTAATAGGATTCTGTTGAAATAGAATAAAATTGTTGCAATATTGATTTAATTATTCGGTTCAATAATCCACTTTTCAAAGGAAGAATGAAATAAAATTATTGAAGCTGAAAGTCAATCCGTTAGCCGAACATTGATTGGACAAATGCATAACATCATGCCTTAGGCATGTGGGAATTTGACAGGTTTCCCTGACCTGTATTCCAATGGTCATCTGATTTTAAAATTTTTCTTTGTAGCCTGCCAGGGCTGTAGGGAAGGGGAGGGAAGGGGAGTTGTCTCAGCATTTGAGGCATCAGGTTTAGGACATATTTCTCTATGACCAAAGTGAAGCCTGCCTGAAAATAAAAGGTGATGTGGTACAATAAAAATTCTGTGGAAAATCAGTTGTCAGGGAAACAAATATTTTTCCACCTCTTCATTCTGGTTTACTGGTAGTGCTGCAAATTAATTTGATGTTTAATATTTAGTACAATGTTTTATCCTTGTTTGAAGGTGACTTACCAACTGAAGATTCTAACAACAGCACTGTTTTCAGTGTTCATGCTGAATAAAAGCCTTGTCAAGCTTCAGTGGTTATCACTGTTAATGCTGTTTGTGGGAGTCTCAATTGTTCAACTGCAGCCAACAAATGAACCGTCACATAAAACAGAGGAGCAGCCATCTCTGCAGCCTGTGACACAACAGAAAGTTTCTCAGAACCCATTTCTTGGTCTGGTCGCAGTTATTTTGTCCACTCTTTGTTCTGGATTTGCCGGTTAGTTTCATTGTCTTTATTCTCCTTCTTTCACTTCAGATTATCCTCATCTGAGTGAAACAAGCGTACAGCTACACATGCAGCTGATTTTTACCATGCCTCTTTTCATTGAGCTGCTCTGAATTATTTTTTTTTGGGGGGGGGCTATTGTCAAGTTAGTATAATTGGGTGATCATCAAAATAACAGTCAAAACTGGTACAGTGTCAATAGACTGCAAGCCTGTTTTTAGTTGTTCAATGTGTATTATTGTGATCTGATGATGTTTAAATGTTGTCAAAATGGATTAAAATGGATTCCCCTTAACGTTCAAGCAATGAGTGCAAAAAATATTTACTAAGAAACTACTCATAGCACAGTAACATTTTCAGCGCTATTTGAAACACCTCACCTAAGTTCACTTCTCAAAGTGACCTTGCGATGAATTCTCAAGCATTCTCGAGAAAATTGATGTCAAATCTCGTAAAAATATGCTAAAAAGCAGGCGCCATTTTGTTTTGAACTGACACAATATGACTTTTTATTTGAAATATGGATAACTTCAAATACAATTTCCTCTCGCGGGTCAGCCTGGGGGCAAAAGTATCAATATGTGCTTCTTATCTGAGCGTTCTCAAAATATGACTGTGCTGCAAGTATTGTTTTGGTAACTTAATTTTTGCACTTACTGTACATGTACTGCTCGAATGTTGAGTGGAAATCTTTTTAATATTTTGTCGGGATATTCTGATATCAGGGGATAGATTTGGATGCAGTGTTCTTACCAGACCGCGGCATTGCGGTATTGCCACACTCTTTCAGGAAATGTCGCACTAGAATTAGCCCAAGGGGTCCCAAGGGGGTAAAGAAAGAACAAAGACGGCCTTATGTAACATAAGTACATTTCTTTTTAATTTAAACCAAAATTTTATTGGTTGTGGCGTCTTCATTCAGACATTGAACATTTATTATCAAAGAAAGTATGAGGTATATTGACTCTAACCAGGACTCTAGCTCAGAGCTGAGTAAAACGTTAACTGTATCTAAATTGTGACCCGCTTTTCTCCTTCATGACCCCTTTTGGCTTCTCTATGGGTCCTGCGGACCCCAAAGTAGAAAATCCTGGTAAGAACACTGTGGATGCACATGTAGATATCCTTGTACATGTGCATGTGTAGAAATGTGTGTATGATTTGCTTTGTAAGCCTGTGGCAGCAAAATATGAGGAAGAGGTAATTTGTTTCAAATGTGTCTATCCTGGGTTCTGCAAATTTACATTTGTATACACAGGGACCGCACGGCCTATTTTAATGTGTGTACGTGTGTGTGTGGGGAGGGGGGGGGGGCTAACTTGATTGCTCAAGTGTGAGGGAGGGGGAGGGGGAGGGGGTGGAATGACAGTGTAAATTACTTAGGACATGTTTTGGTGGCCTAATCTGGACAATATACTATTATAGTTTTCTCAGTTTGGAGATGATGATTCCTTTCGCTGAGCAGAAATTAAAATTAAAATGAAAATTAAATATGAAATCATGGGAAAACCAGGGTACTAGTTAACCGTGCAACTAATCACTGACAAATGATTCCTCCAACTTTATCATAATGTTGTTTTTTTTAATGGCACCAAAAAGTGAGGGGGTGGGGGGCTAAAGCCCCCTCAGCCCACCCCTCAAGTGGTCCCTGATACATGTACAATGTAAGCATAGCAGGAAATTCAAAACAACTGGTGATCAACAGACAGAAGCAGTGATCTTCTGTATGTGTTTCCCTGTACTTCTCCCAGACTCTCATTTGGATAAAACCATGATAAGCCAGGCTATAACCAGCTGAGAAAATACAGCAAATTTGATGATGCAAAACAATATTTTATTTTGTCATTCAACTGTAGGGGTATACTTTGAAAAGATCTTGAAGGGCTCACAGATGTCTGTCTGGCTCCGCAATGTACAGCTGGGTATCTATGGAACACTGATTGGTCTGATTGGTATGCAAATCAAGGATGGTGACAAGATTGCAGAGAAAGGTCTCCTCTTTGGATACACCAATGTTGTGTGGATTGTCATTTTCATGCAAGCCTTTGGCGGCCTCCTGGTTGCAGTTGTAGTGAAGTATGCTGACAACATTCTTAAGGGTTTTGCAACGTCGCTCTCTATTATTGTATCATGTGTAGCCTCAGTATATTTGTTTAATTTCCAAGTCAGTGGTCAGTTCTTGTTTGGTGCTGCATTAGTTATTTCAGCCATATTTTTGTATGGACGACCACAGAATCAAGTGAAGCCTGTTGATAGCAAACCTCCTTCCATAGCAAAAGTTTAGCACCTTTCACCTCAGTGTTGATTGTCCAAGAGTGTCAAAATAGAATTTTAGAACAATTCTAGAATTTTGCTTCGGAAAAATATAAAAAAGGAAAAAAAACTGTACTACAGGCGAGTATGTAGGGTACTTCTCTAGGTCTTTCTTTTGAATTGTTACACCTTATAATCTATAGACATTACAGTCTTAACTAGGGTGATTTTACTTAACCTGTGAAATTATAGATACTATTACAAATGTACATGTAAACTATCATGCACTATTTAAACAATAGTTGTTGTCAAAGGCATTATCGTGTGATAGGTTGCCTGAGGAAGTTTGATGTTCGCAACAAATATTAGCCCAAGAATGTAGTTCAAGGGCTTATATGTGACCTCTCACGCGAAAACGTTCCTAACGGCTAGCCATTTTGAAACCAATTGCCGTTCATATGCCGTTCATCAGCCGTTCGAACGGGATGGGAAGCCGTTCGAACTGTTCGAGCTATCCGTTAAAAAAAAATCGCCAGCCATTGGAACGGCTCAAGGTATCCATTCCAAAAGAATTGTCTGCCTTTTGAACGGCTCGAGCTATCCGTTCAGTTTGAGGATCAGATTTCCATGGGAACGTTTCACACATACATGTAGGGCCTGAGACAGTCAAGGACTCTATTGTTTTTTTTGTACAATGCTTAATTTTAAGCGGAAATTGCCAAAGACGGGCACTATATGCTAATAGGCGCCTGCTGAGGAGAGATGCTATCGCGTCACGAGATCGATTTTGACCAATGGGAGCACGCCAAAATTTAGCATTGTACTGAGAATATGCACTACTATTACTTTGGTTTACTTTGTTACTATTAGACACTAATCATTAGATATTGTTTCACAGGTTAAATACTGTAAAATCACTCTGCAATGTATCACAACTATATAAGCATACCCACAAGGACAAGGTACATGTTAAGGAAAATGTTTTGATCCTTGTGCTTGTGTTTTCACATAGGCATGAAAGTGCTGTTGAGCCTGTTGTGTTTGTGCTAGTATGATCACCAGTAAATGAAAACTGACAGTGAGTTGTCTCTATGAACTGAACACACCAGCAGGGTATCAAATGTCCAGTATGTATTTTCAGATGAAAAGTCCTTGAAAATGAACTACAGTACCTATTTGGAAACAAATTTCTGAGTAAGACTTGCACATGACTTGTAATCTAATTCTCCTTTATAAGACTTCATTGTCATGCTGAAAACAAAATGCCACACTGCACTGCTATTAAGTTTCATGTAATTAAAGAATTGTCCATTTGTTTTCTTGTTGTTTGTGGGTATCATAGTTCTATGCTTTAACAGTATTGTGTTCTCTTGATAACAAAATTGATGTGTCACTACTGTGATATGGAATTTACATAACTGTAAAACAATTTTGGTCACTCATAGAGCTTAAGCCTCAAGCCCTAATACCAACATGCCTTTTTTTATGTCCATCTTGATGTTCTCGATGTATGTATTGCTGTAGCTTATAGTACTAGTGGGTATAATTTCCTTAAACATCAAGAGATTCCATCTGTTGTGATCATTTGCATGGACCTTGTTTCATGCAGTGGTGTTAACTTGTGTACATGTTTTAAGAAATGATGATGATCCTTGCAGAACAACAGAAAAAAAAATTAGGCTTGAACGGGATCCATGACCTCTGCAATACAGGTCCCATTTAAGTCTGAATTTTTTCAGGTTCTTTTTTCAAATGCTTAAGTTGATATCTTTAACTGCGAGGGTCAACATCATTTCTTATTTCATCGGCAGTTCACATGTATGATTATTTCATTTATTCGCTCTTATAACTGTACATGTTTTAACCAAGTAATTCTATTTTTGGGAGAAATAAGAACAAATAAGCTGATACATGTCACTATTGGTGCTTAAAGAGTTAAGAACTACAATCTAGCTAATGCCGTGATTTACTTGCAGTTTCAATTTGTGAATGGAAACCACTTATGAACACACATAATTATATACAGTAGTGCTGTAGTGCAGGATGTTAGGGAGATTCAGAAGGGAAACCTTTAATGCAGTTAGCAGCAAACTAAGGTACATGTAGAACATGGGGAGGAGTGTTGGGCTCTCAAATAAATGTGATATGGGTGCTCATAGGAAATTTTTAAAGCAAATACTGTAAGGTGTGTCAGAATCCTGTCTTGTCTGCATAGTTAAATTCAGGACTAAGATGTGCCAATTCTGAAACGTTGTTAAACACTGTCACATTTTTTAAAGATAATTCTACGTACAGCAGTGATTTATTTTGGATTTCAACAACCTAAGGGGTGGTTCTAGCAAGCACACACACCACATTTATGTCATTGGAGCCCCCCGCCCCCCCAAAACATGCAGATTGATCAGTCAACTTATGTCTTGGATAATGTGGTTATGGATTAGAGCTAGCCCATAATAATTGTAGGTTAGGGCTATAGGTTAGGTTTACCCTATAATATATTAGGGTCTTTGCTTAGACTAAGCACCCCAGTACAGGGAATTGAATTGAAGTGTTGACTGGTTCAAATGTTTTCTAAATACAGTATTGTTTCACATTTAGTTGTAAATTTTCTTCATACCTAGCTAGTAATTTTCAATGCATCATGTCTTCTTGCCAAAGCAAATGGTGCCATTGTAATGCTGGTTGCTACAGCTGTACATGTAGACAAGGATCGAATGTGGGTATTGTAATCAGCAATAGGGGAACTTACAGTATGAGAACCATGACAACAAATGGCAAGACAATCCTTTGAAGTGAGGTGAAAGTCAGTGCTCAGGTCATTGTCGGATTTGGACGGTGGTTTAATGTCATATAGTGTCATGTAGTCAACCTGAAAGTTTGCTTGCCAAAAAAAATGTGCAAAAATTCATGCGGTCAAAATACCATTGTACACACTTTTGCTGTCCTTTAAGTTCTCTATTGTGTTCATATTTTGAGTTGTTCTTGTAAATAGTATGTTTAAGTGTTAAGGTATTTAAAGAATGCATTCACAGGGTATACATAGTTAGATGCATGCGGTTTAGACAGGCACGGAAAGGGGAGGGAAAGGGGAAAAATTATTTGCATTGCAATCTTGCATTTGCATCTTGGCCTTCGCGCTTGCGAATAATTGTTCCCCCCCCCCCCCCCCGCCCTCGTTACTCCCCTTTCGGTACCTACCACACAGACCAGGTTTTAACAGGTATGTGTTCAGGAACAAAATATTTACTTACATGTATACTTATGTACAGTCATGTAACATGGCTGTCATGTCTCTGCACAGTTTTAAAAGTAATATTTATTTGGATTTTCACATCAACTTTTTAAATTGCACTCTATGTTTGTAAACCATTCATAGACACTGATTCTAGTTTAGCATGGAGTTTATCCTGTGTATTTTCCAGAAGTACAGAGGAAAAGGCTTTGGCTAAAGAGGGAAGAATTTGTTTTTTAATTGTGAAGTTGGGAGAAGAATAAACTGCAAGTAATTATGGTAATTATTCCAGTGACTTGTTTTGTTTTCTACTGTTTTGTTTGTATGCTTTTTCCTAAGCTTTTTTCTTTTGTTTGCTTGTTTTTTGTTTACAATGTAATGTTCTCCTGAATGCCCATATTTTGATTTCAACAATGAGAGATTTTGGTGCAGAAGATGGAAGTTTGGAAACATTAGAGCTGGGAAATGAGGTTTTGAAAAAAAAGAAAAAAGAAAAGAAAAACACCTGTTGAGGGAGAGATCGGTAGAATTTGAAAGTTTCTTTAAACCCAAGGTACAGGGAAGCGTTTCCATAAGTACTTTCAAGTTCTTGCAATCATCCTCGAGTGCCCTGACCAGTTAATGTAATGTGACCATGCACAAAAAACAGCCATTTTTTTTCATTTGTTATATAAAACCAACAAAAAAAAAGTTATGTGACTTTATGCCCATGTACGGTCAACAAATCAGAGTGGACACTTGTAGGTCCTTCGATCAAGGAGAAGTAAACTTTTGATAAATTTCTTCAAGAGAGGAAGGGTTAAGGGAACTAAAGCCAGCAGTATTTTTGTCAGCACTTCTCCACAATTACTCCAGATGACACACTTGCCAGGTATAACAGAAGCTGGGGGGGGGGGGGGGGGTATAGTATACTATGCAGTATACTAGAGGGTAGGGAAAATTGCCATTTTAGTCATGATAAGAAAGGGTCACAAAATCGGCTGCAAAGTGAAAGAAATGGTGGCTAAAAGCAAAGTATTTCAAAGGGCACCAAATTTTGACAGAAATGCCAATGCTAAACACAAAAGCTTGCACCCTTTGAGCAACTGAACCAAAACGACTGAAAATCCGGGAAGAGCGTGGTGAATATAGGAAATTCTATTGTTTTGGCTTATCATTGAGGTATAAGAAACGGGTACCTTTTTTTTTTACACATTTGTAAAAAAAAAAAATTTAATAAATAAACAAATAAAATAAAATAGTATATTTATTAAACCTCCTGGCTGAGCTTCCCCGTGTAAAACGTTTTTTGAGTCCCCCTCCCCCTTGGAACAGAAGTGTTTGTGTGACTTCTTAGCCTTGTACTTAAGTTTAGATGTAAAGATGTTGTATTAACTACCCTCTGTTTTCCATCCTGGGCAATAAAATAAACTAACCAACTATGAGGGGTAAATGATTTCTTCGAGCATTATCACTAGTAATTGATCTAAAACGGTAAATGATGTAATCAGCGCGAGGCAAAACAGAAAGAACAAGGAACTTTATCACGGTGTTCCCCTTTTTTCCTCGAGAACTAGGAAAAAATAAATGAAAACCAGATTTCAAATAAATAAATGAAATATAAATAAACAAACAACCAAACAAATAAATCAGCTAAACGATAACTTTTAGTAAGAGAACGTCATTTTGCTCAAGCCTTCGGTCTTCGGGCGGGAAAAAAAGCCTAAGCCCCCCTCCTCCACAGAAATGAAATGGTCCTTTCCTACCGCTAGTTTCCCAAAGTGCAACTGGGTCACTGCTGTCAAAGTGATAGTACAACACGGAAGTAGAGAAAAACTTTCAAGCGTGCCGGGATTTATTAAAATTGCAAGTATGTCCCTGTCCAGTGAAATCAGAAATCAAGGAAACGAGTTTTTTCGTCGAGCATGTCGCCTGAACCCAAGTTCTTCGCCGCAGGAGGCTAAAGATCTCTACGAGAAAGCTTTGTCTTGCTATTATCAAGCAAAGGACAAATCAGACAATCGTGACGACGAGTGCTCCGCGGCGAAAAACATCGGCAAAGCGGCGTGGAGGATAGCAGGATTCCTCAGCAAAAAAGCAGAGAAACCTCAAACCATCATCTTCTATCTCCACGAAGCGATCAAGGGCTTATGTACAGCTTACAATCACAGCGAAGCCTGCAAGGATGTTGAGTGGCGAGCAGAAGTGTTTGAAACTCTCACTGTTTGTTTACAAGAGGTCATGAATGCATCTGAGGCGCTGGAAGACGCGGATCAAAAGATCGCGCAGCTAGAAAAGCTTTGCTCTTTAAACACTGTAGTAGAAGCAGCACCCGACATACAACTCGCTTTGGCCGTGCTTTATTTTCACGACGGAACCACGAAACTGCAAAATGGCGACTACAAGAAATGCTTGACACGCATGAAGGATTGTTACCGACCCATCGAAGAAGTGAAGCGGTTAGGTCGTTACGCGGAAGTGACGCGCGCGACACGCGAGATGTTGACAGAGGTACGAGTGCTTGAGCAGGACGTGTTCTACAATACGTGTTCAGCCTCGTCGATACAAGCGCGAGTACAGGGAGACCAGCTCCTGCAGGTGGCACTACAAGAACAAGAAGATCTCGACATGACTCTGATATTTGAAGTTATTGACTGGTACAAACAAGCTGTGGTCCTGGCGAGAGAGGTGGATATCGAGCAGGAAGCCATTACTGAAAGTCGTCTGGGCGTCGTCTACGACAAAGTATTGAAATTGACGTTGAGAGCTAAGCAATATTTCACTCACAGTTTTGAGCTGGCTGAGTCCTTAAAGCCTCGCATCTTCACCTCCCTCGAGTGGTACAAGGATTGTACTGCAGCGCTGAAGAGATACCAAGATGAGGCTCGCAGGAGAGATGAACAAGAAAGACAAAAAGTCCGGGCCAGTTTCCTGGAAGCACTGTCTGAGGAGCTTGACGACCTAAGAGCTCACAAATTAGAGGCCATTCCTCTTATTAAACACCTGTATACAAAGTACCCTCCCAAAATCACCACGTGGAAGAAACCAAGCGATGAAGAGATCAAGAAATGGGGATCAGTGGAATCGAAGTCTAAAGATTACAAGAAGATTCTTCTCAAAGCGCTGAGTGTTTATCACCCTGACAAAGTAGATGAAAACCTTTATGGCATGAAATGGAAAGTGCTGTGTGAGGAGATTACAAAAATGCTCAATTTTCACTACGAACGCACTAAAAACATCACTGACTGATCTTTGGACTGCTTCCCGGTCGGTCCATGAACAGATCTCCCGTCCGTTAGGCTTTTGCACATTATGAGCATTTTAGAGAGAAAAAAGCATTTTAATTTTTTCAGACAAAATTAAAATACGAATGATTTTCCAAGAGAAAACGAAGACTACACTGAAACACCTGTGATTCCTCAGTACAACAAAAAATTTTCTATTCTGGAGTAGTCGATTGTTTATAACCTTTTTAAAAGAACGAACAGAGTGATATTGTATTAATTAACAATGTTGTTATAGTATACATTGTTGTTAAAGTTAAATAGATGTTAAGGACGTTTGCATTTATTAAGTAAACATGTGCATAAAAAGCATTATCCGACCATTTCAGTGGCGTTTCTGTGTAGCTCGAGCATACTAGTGGGAAACTGGCATTGATCCAGAGCGGGGTCTTAGACGGCGCATTCAACCAGATCTGTTCTTTCTTTCTATAATTTTTCTGTTTGTTTTCTCTTCTTTTTTTCCCCAAAGGTTCTAATAAATGCTTTATATTTGTGTCATTGAACTCTGCGGTATATATGTATTGGGAAATTTCAAGAAGCATTGAAACCCCAAAAAGTAACGGAAGGGACTGTTTGGGTTCGTCAACGGAGCTGAAAGAATCGCGACGATCGAGATGAGCGTCTGCGTAGCAAGCAAAAAAAAAAAAAAACGGAGAGTGGTTAAGGTATAATTGGACTTAATTCATATATAAGAGAAGTCTGAGTTCGTTTTCGGCGGTCGAGTACGCGAGTATTCTGAGCATCGGAGACCATCATTTTATTTAACTATCGGGTCAGCAGTATTTTAAAAGTAGTGTTGTAATTAGACTGGCCTACACTGGTCAGCCCCAAAGAGGGACACTAACACGGCGGATACATACTGTGACTTGTAAAGAGGTGAGGAGAGAATTGAATAATGAATAAAAACTTTAATAAATTTATCTGCTATTTATATAAGGAGTATCTTTTTTTGGAAAACCAAACCAAGGGCGCTTCCATTCGACCGAAAATTTTGGAATTTTGGAAACGAGAAAGAATGGTATGAAAATTTCCTAAGAAAGGTTTCCGAAAACTTCGAAAAATGTTGAATTTCCGAGTTACAAGTTACAGAAATTTATGGAAACTCCGGGAACAAAATGGAATGGTACTGAAGTTTCAGGGAAGAAATTTTCGAAAATTTGCGTAAATCTCGCAAGAAACCGAAAATAGTGTTCCATTCACCACTGGAAATTTAAAAAAAAATCAAATCTGGATTTTTTTAATAGAAAGCGCCCCTGAACACCCCTTTCTTTGCACGCAGACGCATGGGTGTCATTTTTGCCAGGTTGTTGCTGTTGTTGACGGTGGTACTGGGGACCGTTTGTTAACCCTATTGATATCGGTTTTTTTAATCTTTTGAGACAATGGGGAGGGGCGGGGCGGATTCCGCCTCTTTAACTCAGAAAATAATTTAAAGCTATGGCAACGAAACGTATAGAGCAGAACGTACTTTCAAAAAAGGTTTCCTTTGACGTCCACAACATGAGCTGATGTCGTCATATGACCAAAGGATTACCACACATTTCCAAAAGGCTGCCATCTTGGATTTCTTGAGTTTTTTTTTTCCAAATCCTCCGAAAGGCACTCGTATTCTCACTCTGAATAGGATTAATCCGCGAAAAACCTTTTTCCTCGTCGTTATCTAGATTCCCTTAGTACATGGTCGCGGAAAAACTCTTTTCAAATCTTTCACTTATTACTAAAACGAGCTTAGTAGGGTAGTAAGGTCTGTGAATCAAGATACGTCACATGCGTTATATTTTCCTGCCTTAGCGCGCAGTCATGAAAGTATTAAAATATTCCGTTAGTGTGGCGTTGTTCTCTTAAAAACACAGCTCGGTTATACAGCTCAGTATTCAGCTTTATTAGCAACTCTCACAATGGTTTATTTCGAGTTTTTACAATGCAATGCGAGACTTACAGTCCTAGCTTGCAGCTTTCAATTCATGATCAATAGTTAAAAATGCGAACGTATTTTTGTAAAACGATAATATGTTCCTTACACTCCTAGGTTGCAAGAAACCACAATATAGTAAAGAAGAAGAAAAAAGAAAAAAACGGCTATAATATTTTTTTATTAAAAAAGGCTTCAAAATCTAGACAAATTTTCCCAGCGGACTTTTTCTCTTCCGTTGTCATCAGGAAGGCTTCACTTGATATATAATGCACCAAACTAGGTAGCTACTAAAGAATTCGTAGTGCTGTATTATATTGCCACCGCTCATTCAAATTCTAAAGTCAAAATTGAGTAAAATCCTGTCGTTTTTGCTACCCAGCCGTCTAAGTTAAATCAACCGTAATTAGCAGAAATAACACCAAAATTGCGACACCCTGCTCCACTGACACCATCGATTCTATTAATTCTGCGTGGTATTCTGCACGCATTGCTTTAACGCGTACTGATATTAATGCTTGTTCATCAATTAAGGCTAAACAACATTTAAAAAAATCGGAATGTTAAAAACGTAACCTTAAAGAACGTGTTCGACTTGACCTCAATTAATCATAGACACTAGAAGTATAAATGACGCATATTGTCCATTTCGTAGGCTTCGTTGTCCCTGTATTGGCCAGAAACCGCATCAGGGACATCTGCCATTGCTTTTCGGTGCTTCGAAGCACTACGTTTCTTTTTCCGGTTCAGCAACATCTTGGCCAGAAGAATCGCAATGAGAACTACAAAACCTCCACAGGAAACACCAATTATAAACGAAGGCTTTTTGTACCAGCTTTCAGTTTGCGGATCCAGGGAAACTGGGATCCCCTCAGTGGACGGTCCCGTCAACAAGGTTGTCTCGCTTTTCTTGGTTGCTACAAGACGGGACAAAATGTGAACAAAGATGCACGTAAAGGTTAACTCTTTTTAGTGTAATCTTAAGCAAGCAGTCGCTAGTTTTCTTTCAAAGGAAATCCCCACTGTTATCTCAAATTAATGTTAAATTTTAGAGAAATCAATAAAGCCTAAATTCCAATTCTTTTAGTAAGAAAGTGGTGGGGAAGTTTTAATGTACCAAAACATTTGACATGAAGACCACCTTTTTTGGGGGGTTTGAATTTTTAGCAGGCTGCCATTTTGAATTCTTATGATATCACACGGTTCCCCACATTGTAAGTTGTATACAAAAGAAATTTCCTTCTTAACAATAGTGGCAGTCATAAGATGGCATACACATCCAGAATGGCTGCGGCACGGGCAATTTAAAAGCGAGCGAAAATGGGTGAATTAAACATAGATTTTTTCTAATCATTTAAGGTGGCTCCGCTGTAACGTTGGGCTCACTTTCGTCTGTAACAAACGATTGGTGAATTTTGGTGTTTATCAGCAGAACGTTGGGGAGGGCAGTAAAGGTCTCGGGAGTCCTAGTTTGGCCTACTGATTGATTCAGTCTTACTCGAGAAATATTTGCAGTGGATGCCAGGATTCATTCCAAAAAAATGCCGGCAATCGTTCCATGTTACCTTTATACAAATGTGTAATAACATACTGTTTGCATACTGATTTAAAGTTGTGTTTCTGCTGTTGTCGCAGGCTGGGAGTTTGCATGTTGATGATAAGAATTAAAAATACGTTTATTTTTTCTTTGACATCCTCAACACAATTTGATGACGTCACTTGACGGGCAAAACACGTCATGATTTCAAAACTTCTTCCGTCATGGACCCGCCATGGATTTCTGTTTTTTATATATTTAATAGATATTTTTTGGGTTTCAAACCCTTCCCTCACACGCAGGAAAAATGTTGCCTGCATCTGTTGCTTAAAACCGATAACCATGTCGATCATTTTGAATAAAACAAGTGTTGTGTGCCATGAAAAAGAGGAAGAAAAAAAAAACAAAAGCAAAAACGGAAGAAAATAAACAAATCCTACTTTCTTCGGTGCTAACTTCTGTTGTGATTCCACTTGTAGCTTCTGTAGTGGAAAAAAAAGGCAAATGAATATAAGTAATAAACGAATACACTGTTGACTTGAATATGAATCCAGTGAATTCAGTTCTAAGAAAGTAAAGGCACCTTCTGGATAACAAAAATATGTTACGGCAAAATATTATTATATATTCAAAACAAATGCAATTTAGCGCAACTTGATTAATATTTCTTAACATATTTAATTAGAGCAATATTCTGAAGCCAAAGAACCTCTTAACCCTCGGAAGTACAAGTGAAGTGACACACCCACCGTGGTACAAAGGGGCGGGGGGTTGATGGAGCCCCCTATGGGTTTTCGTTATGTTCGAAAAGATTTCACCTTTAGGAGAAAGGCTGTGACCTGCTCAACAAGAAGAGGTAAAAATTATGAGTTGCCGCGCTGCTGGGGGCCTGTGACGTCATCCAAGATGGCTGCCATTTTTGGTGCCATCTTGGATTTTACCGAAAATTAAAAATTGTCAAAAACGTTAGAAATTGGAAGTTTTGATGCTGGACATGTAGAATATGACTCACTAAACATTTAGCTACTTTTTGTAGATCTAAAAAGTGTAAAAAACATGCATTTTTCTTCAAAAATAACTTGAACACCTACTACTTATGACGCCACCAAACTTATGTCAAAATGTGTGTAAGGGATATGCGCATAGATATTGTAAACAGCAGATCTAGACAATAATTCGTCTTGGAAAAATTCAAGGAAAACCTTATTAGAGGGGGCACCTCTCCCCCCCTCCCCCCTTGTACGCCCGAGGCTTAAGAACGATTACATTGCGTATAAATATTATGAAGACGTAACAAAACTTTGAAACTCTGATCTTGTCGGTCTTTGCTTCGATGTGGGTTGAGTTTGTTACTGGTTCTGGTTCTTTCCCCAAAAGGATCCCATTCCCATTAGGTACGTTTTTTATTTTACATTTCATCACCTTGCACTCTTAAATAACTGTATACTACACAAGTGATAACGCAAAAACTCATCAGAGGCAATTGCTGCTTAACCCTATTCCACCTGGGCTTTTTTTGAGTTTCTGAGCCTAAGGGGAGGGCACAAAGTGCCCCCCCCCCCCCAAAGATCTCGAAAAGTATTCACGCTGTTGTGATGAAACTTGACACGTTTATAGTATGTCATTAGCTTAACAGATTGGGCTTATGACGTGTCGATTATGACGTTTCATGACGTCACAATGACGTCAAAAAGCAGCCATTTTGAATTTTGAGCCGCCATCTTGAATCCCGAGCATGCAATCATACAGTTGACAATGACGTCATCGAAAAATATATGAATTTGTCTAAGAAACATACTTAATCAAAACAAGCACAAAAAGTAAAGGATAATCTTTTTTCAAACGAAGGGGAAAAACTAAAAAAAAAAAGGATTAAAAAAGACAAAAAATAGTCAAAACACCTCCTGAGTAGACGGTTGCTATGAAAACGTCAATCATTATAGACATGTCATTGACACAGGAAAATTTTCTCTGATAAATTTCAGGAAAAGTCACAAGATTTGGTGATATTCGTCCAGCCGTTTAAAGGCTAAATAGGGTTAAATAGCAAATGCTTTCCTAAATCTTAGTAGCCAATAATAAGACGCAGAAATTACCAATCACTTCTAAGTTATAATCATAGTTAAGAAAGATATCAGCGCAGAGACTGATTGTCTTCGTATTTTACGTCTTTCAACTGTTACTACGAGCTCATCATCAACAAGGCACATCACGTTTGAAGAAATAGTTTTAGACATATGTGCCTAAAAACAGAAAGTGTGCAAGCGATTTTCAAACGCTGAAGAGGGGCGGACGAGAGAAGCAAATCAGAGAAGATGTCGCAGTTCAAAGCTCAACTCAAGCTACATCCTTCACCGGTGCAAACTGGAATTTACTTTCCTTTTAATAGCCACAAAAAAAGAGGCTTTTAAGACTATTTCCGCTCAACGTTCGAGCAGTAAATGCACAAGTTAAGTAACCAAAAATACTCATAGCATGATAAAATTTTGAATACAGTTAAGAACAAATTATCAATACTTAAGCTGCCAAGCTTACTGTGCTATAGAAAATTGAATTTGAAGTCATCCGTTTTTTTAATTAAAAAGACTCTTCAGGTCAGTTCAAAACAAAATGGCACCCGTTTTTAGCATGTTTTTATAGGTTTGACATAATTTTTTTTTCGAGAATGCTTGAGAATGTAATCACAGGGCCACTTGGAGAAGTGAATTAAAGTGAGATGTTTTAAATAGCATTCAAAATGTTACCGTGCTATTAGTAGTATTTTAGTGACTAACTTTTGCAGTTATTGCTCGAACGTTGAGCGGAATCCGTCTTAATAAAGAACACCTGACAGCGAATGCGGGTAGTGACAGTGGCGACTCTTTGCTCTTTGCACTAATACTTCTCTCAATAATAATAATAATGATGATGATAATGATGATGATGATGATGGTGATGATGATGATGATGATGATGATGATGATGATGATGATGATGATGATGATGATGATGATGATGATTGTTAAGTTAAGGAAAGTACCTTGAGTAGTAAATCCAGTAGTAAATCCTTTTCCCTCAGCAAACACATTCACGGTCAGCTCGATTTGGCGGGAACACGACGGTACGCCGAGGTCACGTGCGACAACGAACAGCCGATACTCCATCTGTATTAGGCGATTAACGGTAGTCAGTTCTCCATTTTGTTGGTCCACTTTAAAAGAACCATTTGGATTGCTAGCAGACAAAACGTTGTATATCACCTTTCCATTTAGTCCGCTGTCTTTGTCATTAGCAGACACCACGGTCAACAAAGTTCCTGGATGTGTATTCTGAGATATATTAAAATGCTTTTTCAGAGAAGAGTCGAAAACGGGGCAGTTGTCATTCTCATCAACAATATTGATGTACATGAACACAAAACTTGATTTGCGTGGTTCGCCGTTATCCGAAGCCATGACTTTCAGCTTGTGAAGTTTAGGCGTCGAACTTTCGTAGTCAAAAGACGACGTGGTGTAGATTTCACCCGATAAGCTATCGATTGCGAAGGCAGAGTTTGCGTTTGGGCTGTCCGCTATCGAGAAGAATAACTCTCCATTTCTTCCCGAATCGGCGTCACTCGCTTGCACTCGGAGAATCTTCGTTCTTATCGGGACATTTTCCGACAAAGACAAGTTGTACAGAGGTACAAAAAACACTGGCGCGTGAAGATTAGGTTTAGCTGTCGCGTTGCACGCCACACCGTCGTATCCAGGATAACACTCGCAAGTGTTCGGCAAAATACAAACTCCCTTGTTAGAACAGTCATTGAGTCTGGAACAGTTGGCCTCACTGCAAGCTGGACCATGCCAAAGGGAATCGCAGGCACATGTGTCAAAACCAACACAAACGCCGTGACCTGTAAAAAATGCTTATGTTAGAATAAAAATTCTTAAACCCATCAAGGGGCCTCTGAGATGTTATTGTTGTCCTTGTTTTATTTATTTATTTCAACAATATTTAGAGAGAGGTGCCCAGTTCAGCAAGGCTGGTTTGAATGGGGCTCTGTTTTGAAAAATAAAATGAAATAAAATGTAAGAAAAGGCAAATGAACTCGTTTTTTGGTT
This sequence comes from Siderastrea siderea, assembly GCA_964030785.1. Classification (NCBI taxonomy): domain Eukaryota; kingdom Metazoa; phylum Cnidaria; class Anthozoa; order Scleractinia; family Rhizangiidae; genus Siderastrea; species Siderastrea siderea. The sequence goes on from OZ034977.1 coordinate 21,426,124, forward strand.
GCAGACTGTACTCTCCCCCTTCTGCTTCCCTTCAAGAAAAACAAACAAACAACACCCTTTTTCTTTCCAGTAATGGCAGTATAATATGTTTTGAATATCTAGCTTGATTAACCCCCCTTCCCACCAAAAAATAATGGATGGATAAATAAATAAATAAATAAATAAATAAACAAATAAATAAGTAAAAGAGCGAATGAACAAATGAAACGAACGAATGAAGGAATGAATGAATCAGAGCTATCAAATTTCGCTTTGAACTTTGTTAATAAGCTTCACATCACACTTCTCACAAGGTTGTTAAGACTGTAGGTAAAAGCTTTGATTGAGATGTGGTGTAAAGGTATGAAATTCAGTTGATTAAAATCCCATTAAGTGCAATTTCCATTATTACCTGAACAATAATTTAAAGCTTCGCAGGACGCGTTAGCGCAGTCGGCTCCAGTGTATCCAGTTTCACATTTGCAAAAGTTTGCTTCTACACATCGTCCATGACCAGAACAGTTGTTTACAGACAGGCACGAGGCGATACTGCAGTTAGCGCCACTAAATCCAGCATAACACCTGGAAATGAGTAGAAACGTGTCTTCAATAGACATCTAGGGCATTATTTTTAACAATCTGAAAATGGTTAGAAGCTGTAAAGAAAACTCGGTCAAGATCAAACAATTTTCGTTATAGTATTCGAACCCTATTTTGCCTGGGCTTATTTTGAGTTCCAGAGCCTATAGATCTCAAAACGTATTAACGCTCTTGTGATGAAAAGTGGCACGTTTGTAGCACGTCATTAGCTTAACAGATTGGGTTTGTGATGTGTCAATTATGACGTTTCATGACGTCACAATGACGTCACAAACCAGCCGTTTTGAATTCTTAGGCCGCCATCTTGAATCCCGAGTCTGCAGTCATACAGTTGACAATGACGTCGACGACATCGAAAAATATATGAATTTGTTGTAAGAAACATACTTAATCAATACAAGCACAAAAAAGTAAACGATCATCTTCTTCTTACAATTGAGGGGGGCGGGGGAACTGAAAAAAGACTTTAAAAAGACACAACCGTCAAAATACACTCTTGAGTAGTTGGTTGCTATGGAAACGTCAATCATCATAGACATGCCATTGACACAAGAAAATTTTCTCTGATAAATGTAAGGAAAAGTCACGAGATTTGGTGATTATTCGTCAAACCGTTTAAAAGTTAAAATTCGTTTAAGTCAGCGCGGGCATAATGTCCCCCCCCCCCCCTCCTCCCAGGCTAAATAGGGTTATCAGAGTCTTTCATTTTTACCTGCAAGTGAGGTTTCCGCTCTGTTTGTCTTGCACGCAAACTCCATTCCCACTGCAGTTTCCTAGTAACGAGCAATCTGCTACGTCACTACAGTTCATCCCCTGGAATCCTGGGAAACACTCACACGTGTTACTCGACACGCACTCGCCCTGTCCAGAGCATTCATTGGCGCCTGCACAATCAGGTACGGCGCAGCTGTCTCCAGTCCAGCCTGGATTGCAGTCACACTTATATGGAGCAACGCAGTGTCCTTGACCTGGAGTATGCAAAATCGACATGAAAATCGGATTTGGTTCTGACTGCGTGAATGAAAGGTGCGCACGTGAAAGTGCACCCACGTAGTAATGTTAAATATTTCATTTGTTTTGCTCTCTTTTAATTGCTTCTTATTCTGACAATAAAAAGCAACTCAATTTAATTTCTGTAAATAAGTCCGTTATATCTCAACATAAAATGAATCAATAAGACAATCCGAGTGTTAATAGAAACACTGATAAGGAATCACAAAATAAAAAACAAAAACTTTGCTCCAAAAATGAAATGAATCGGAGACAAGAGAATAAAGTTTTTGAAGTCCTTGTTTGCCTTACTGTAAAACTGACCTTTTGCTACAAAAGAAGCACCAGTAATTGAGACAGTAAAGCAGATATTGGCAAGCTAAGGCGTTCCATAACACTGCGATTATCTTAATGTAATGGAGTATTTTTGTTTACTAAAACCTGTAATACTGTAATTTACGTGGGTTATTATCAAGTCACACGAGGAACAACGTACAGGACCCTTACCAGAGCAGTAATCGAGAGATGCACAGGAGAACTGGGTACAGTCTTTACCAGTCCACTCCTTCTCGCATTTGCAAACGTCACAATCAATACAGATGCCATGTGAAGAGCAATTCGAAACATTGAAACAAGTGGGAATGATACTGCAGTCAAGGCCTGATGATAAGGGGAAAGAAAGAACAAATATTAATATCGTATTTAAAATCGTACTTTGTTTTACATCAAAAAAATATATCTATTCGCCAACGTCAACTATCTCTTGGGGTGGCGGATTAAAAAAAAACAAAGCTACTTTTAAAAGTGGAAATGCACTTAGCAGATACAGCTAGTTTACAGACATTCCACTGAAATAATCATGAAACAAATGATCAAATTAAACATAAATTAGGCGGGAGGCAAACCAGTTGGCTATTTGCAAGTGTAGTCGAGGAGTTTAATAGTCAGCGGATGAATAATGTCTTCAAAGAGGTTAAATTGTTTTTAATTTTCCAAATGTTCCGAGACATTGATACCAAAACCTACATGATCACCGACAAAGAAGTGAATTCCATTACTTGTTATGGTTTTATCTGAATTTTCAATTTTCTTTATCATCTAAGTTAGGTTGTTTTGTTATTTTAATTTAATTACATTTTTAATTTACATATCCACATTTCACTTCTTTTGTTTATAATATACAGTATCAGCCTATAAGTTGCCATCTAGATGACGTTGTTGCTGATGGTGATGATGACGATGACGATGACAGTGATGATGATAATAATGATGACGGAAAGAAGTTAAAAAGTGTTGTGAAAAGCAAACAATGCTGGACACACCACAGTTGTGGGGGTGGGGTCGGGGGTTGGTCTCGACATCGTATCTCCTCACAATCTGAGAGCCTGAAACGAGCCCTTTATGTCAAAGGCGTTTAAGGAAAACAATATTTATCTCAAATTAGTCCTTTTGTAGGAAACAAAAAGAAGACGGCAGCCCACATATGCAAGTTTCCCCTATAAAGTTAAGGGCCCTCATATGCTTGTCAAGTGATCAGTTTAGCTTTCTTAATCAGCAACGTATTTTAAAGTTGTCGTGATTGCAATCCTGTCAACAAAGGACAGGCTAAAAATGTACTTCCTGTTAATTAAGTCTGAACAACTTGCCTATGTATCCGTCAAGACATCGACACTGATCTGTTCTCTTGCATACACCGTTTCTGGAACTTGTGCAGTTGTTAACGTTGTAGCACGTTGCTGAAATTATAACCGTAATTATTTCAAGATCAGAACTTCAAAACTTAGTGATAACAAGAGCCACTGATATTTTGTTTCTATATACATAGCTGTTTCTGCTTAAGGTGTTCACTTTAGGGTCCCATAAATACTTTGCACAATTATGAACATTATTTTTAATTCTTTTTTTTTTTGTCAAGGCCAAAACAATGTCTACGGTTTTGTCTAATAAAAATGCGTCATGAAACTCCATCTGCCTAGGCGAACTACTTTATGATATAGAAGTTTTCTTATGGCATTGAACCTGCTGAAAATATCCGAACAAAGTAATGTATTGAACCTCCTATGTGGCCGGGAGCGAGGTGTAGTGGCTGGCGCGTGGCACTTCAGATCTGAAGGTCTGGGTTCGAGGACCATGCAGTCCCTACCATCGTGTTGTTTCCTTAGAAAAGAAACGTTACCCCACAATGCATGCGCATCTCTTTACCCAGGCATATAAATGGGTACCGGCGATATACTGCTGGGGGTAACCCTGCAATGGACTAGCATCCCATCCAGGGGGAGTAGCAGTACTAGTACTCTCAGAACTTTGTTCATGCTACAGAAATCGGGTTAAGCTCCTGCTCGTGTAAGCCATCTTGGCTCGTACCTTACCTTGCCATTCTACTTTCTAATTCTGAACAACATTTTTTTATACCAACCCTTTTGTTTGCATGTCGCCCCTTCCCATCCGTCATCGCATTCGCAAAACCCTTTCAGGCATGTTCCGTGTTCGGCTGAGCAGTTTGCACAGTCACCTGGAAAAAAAAACTTACCAAGTCTGAGTTTTTTTTAGAAGAGAGCCTGCGTTCGAAATAAAATTATTTTTTTCTGTAATATATTGTAATATATCAAAGGGGTATCAGCGGCTCTTCGCCGTTGCCTACAATAAAAAGATACAAGGACTGTTTTTTAAGTATGACAAAACACTTAGATCACATTTAGTGCGACCAAAGGCTCTGCCAACTCAACAATACAAGATACACAGAGAAAGTCTATCTTGGAGAAACGGACAGAGGTCTACGGATTGCATGAACTCAGACCTCACACGTTTGTAAACATGATAATGAGGCCGCATACTATCCTCTTTAGGACAAGGTTAAGTCGTAGCCTGCGTAGCAAGAGTCTCCGTAAACGTTTTTCTCCGGTTCGAGGCATTTCCGTTTTTGGCCGCGCGTAAATTGAATACGGAAACGCTTGCTTCGCTGGCTTTATTGATCGCGGCCCACATTGGTACACGGGTAGGGTTAATTAGGACATTCACACATAATACCTAAAAAACACCAGTAGGGATAATGGAACTGCAATTCCAAAAGCATGGTTGCTCACAATCAAACATCCTAGAACGGGATATCGGTATTACAGGGGATCTCTGAGGGAAGAGAATCTATTTAGAGCAACGAATATCGAAATCCTCCAATCGGTAACGACCACAGCGACGATTGAAATGCACCAATCAACTTCAGCCACGGATCTTCTAATTATGACCCACAGCCGGTCGATACCATCGTCTAATGAAGACCGGTAGGGCAGCAAACGAAATGTCGCGATCCACATCCGAGTGACTAAATTGTGAGACAAAAAATTGACCTAATCTGTTATTGCAAACCACGAAGAATAACGTATTTCACGGCAATATTTTGTGTTGTGTTTTATGCCATTTCATAACAAGTGTTGTCACTCACCCAGTTGACAGTTGTCACCAGACCAGCCAATCATACATTGACATGTGGAGTTGACACATCGTCCTTTTCCAGAACACTGGTCTGGGCAGTCTGAAAAGCACAGCAATTTTTCGTATAAGCAATGTCTTACCATAATGAAATGTGACACGTGTGCTTTGATTGCCCAAGACATTTTCTATTGTTCTCAGTCCCCTCACCATAAAAATTCACAGGGGAAATTACCCGAGGTTACAAGGAAAAACGTCATTTTCCCCACACAAGCCTCATCTTTACCTGGACAAAGTTGCCTTGTATAATCACTATTGCTGACTTTTGCTGCTGTGGGAATTTACAATTGTTACAGTACCTTGCTGCAAAGTTTCTTGAGCAGTAAATGACGAATCATTTGTCACTGCTACGTCATAAATACAACTTCTCAGGATCGCATGTGATAGTCCAAGTGAAGAGCTGGCCGCGGTGGCTTTCTACATGGAAAAAGGATAATGTTGTGTCGTAAGAAGTAAGCTAGATTTTTTTGCTTATTTGTCAACGAAATCTAGGTTAGATTGATTTTCAACCTTGTTTACCACAGTTTTGGTAACATAGGTGACCAGGTATTCTCAAAAGCGTTTTGTTTGCTCGGCAACACCACCCGCCTGAAGATACGTACTGAAATCAGATGTCACTCCCCAGTGTGTTACCACTGACGACTTGCAAATATGAAGATATGTGAAAAACTGTTAATAGTATGTGAGTACTTGTCTCTTCAGGATCTATTAGCCACGTAACAAGTGAGCTGACAGGACGTTCGCTTAAACATAAATCAACCTGCTCAACTTCCTTTGACAGTAACGTGATTTATAGTTTTTAAAAGCCTCGATTCAACGGTGGTCTTATCACATTTGTGTTCATTTAAATAAAATAAAATAAATATTTCCATTTAAAATTAACTTAAACTAGAGCTAGTATTTATATAACAATACTATTCCTCTCTGAATGAAGGTCCTACCGCAACAATTGTATCATCAATCCCAGCCAGTGAGTACAAGGGGATATAGTTTGGATCATTGTAAGACGAGTCCATGACGTCATCACAGTGAAAATTAGATGAGTTCCATGACCATATCTCCTGACTGAAGTTGGTTTGGACAGCGGTAATACGCCCTATAGAAAATCACAAACTGAATCAGTGTTACTATAAACTAATTGCGATTTTGAGACGGCAATTCTGCATTATAAGTGACGGCTAGTTGGAAGTAAATTTATTCCGTATTAGGGGGAGACGCGAAGCGACAGAGCCCAAAACGGAGAATATATTTTCTTCCAAATCCGTTGATATAATGCAGAATTGCCGTCTCAAAATCGCAATTAGTTTTGTATCACCATTCAATCGTTTTTCGGGCAAAACAAACGCAAAACTGAGAATTTTCTGCACAGATTGCTAAATAAAATCTTGCAAATTGTCAAGCTTTGAACACGAATGTTTACACGCGCTATCAAATCTTTGTTTTGCAGAACAGTTAGCAAAATATTGACTTTTCTCACCATAAATTGGTGCTTTACACAAATAAATTCAAAGTAGCATTTTACGTTCGAGAATTCGACAAAATAGGTAAAATAACGCAAACTCGTCGACCTTTCGTTTAAAACGTTTTTACAGTACATAAAAACATGATTGCATGATTAGCGCGCACACAACAAGGCCTCGACAAAAACAAACTCTTAAAAACAAAATTAATGAAAGCACGTCTTAATTCTCGTCTTACCTTGGCTTTTCGCTAACATGGAATCTAAAGGTGAATATCGCTTTCCTTTATCTTTCAAACAGCAAAGTAATTTTACATTTTTGGCCGCTTTTTACGAGAAACTTTGAATTTCTGTTTTGAATGCAAGGAGTCTAACAAAAAAAACAACCAATCACTGGCTTGCTTTGAGACGTCAATATGTAGTTATATTGACGTCTCAGAAACAATCGAAAGAAACTGAGAATCGTAATACAATCTGCTAAACAGCTAGTCTACTCCACGATCTTGGCATCTGACCCCTCCCCCCCCCCCCCCCCCCCCCATCATAACAGTCCGAACCTGAACGGCACAAAAAAGACCCTGAATAACCTGTTGGTCCATAATCTCTTCGAGAATGACGTGATGACGCGTTTGAAAAGGAGTTTGAAATATTCTAAGGCTTATGACTGAAGGCATATTCAGGATAGCAGAGTTTGCTTGTTGGTGCTTCCATCACCGCAAGGATCTTTATTTGATTTCAGCAAAGCAAAAGTTGAACTTACAATTGACCACTGCCAACATATGAGGCCTTGGTAGCTCATTTGGCTTGAGCATCACACTAGTAGCGTGAAGGACACGAGTTCAAACCGCGTCCAAAGCCTCAACTATTAGTGACCATAGCATAGCGGCTTTAAAGTTACATAGGGGGGCTGCTGAAGCCTCCCCCCCCCCCTCCAGTAGCGGTCGCAGAAGGTCGAAAAAGCAAACCAATAATTCTGTAGTAGGCCATCTAAGCACAACAACTGTACCCTTACACTGGGGTGGTCAATCGCAATAATGATAGTACAGTGATTATGCTAATGATAACGATAATGATAACGACAACGATAATTATGGCTATGTCATAGCATACGTGGGAATGGTAGCAGTGGAAATGGCAAGGAACTAACTATGGGCCTACAGCCAGACTGATTTGACTGATAATAGACCGACAAATATTGCAATAACAAAGACAGATCGAAACGCTACAATCATGTTTTGAGTCTTTATAGGTAATAACAAATGATCGTTGACAACAGGACTTAACCGATCAATCAACTGACGATACACAATCCACCATTAGCGTCACCCAGCCGAAATCACCATGATGATCAAACTCAACCTACTTATACCTTGAACAGAATTGCTTAACGCTTAACGCATGATAATACATATTTAAATAACATACATGAGTCAGCAAACTGAATAGGATCATTATAATGCTCTCCATTTGGTCCCCTGAGATCATTGGAGGGATCATTGTCCATTACTCCGCACAGTCCCTCTGTGTGACTTTTAAAGGCTACTGTCGGTGTGAAGAGAACATTCAGGTACTGGCGGTCCATCGCGTGACTATGTCGCACGTCAATTGTAACTGTCAGGCCTGAAATGATCGGAAAAAGTTTGAATGTCTAGTTTACGTACGGTTTGAACCCAGTATGAAGATAAGATAAGAATTTGCTGGATTACAAATTAAAGACATTGATCATCCAAAGGATCGCAGCTAGCATAGGATATCTCTAAGAAACCATCTAGCCGAAAGGGAAAGCTAGCTCCACGAAATCATAGAGATTTGTTTTCCTGTCAATCAATTGCAATTTACGAACTGGTTTGATGACTATAATACTGTATTGTTTAGATTTTAAATGGAAAGAAGAAAGCTGTTATTGTGAGACACACGATTGAGAGCAGGTATAGGACTAGAGGCAAATACTATTTATTATAAGCATCGCAACCGTCTTGCATACGAACCAGTATTGTCATTAAAACCCCCAACGTACATCTCTGTATTGGAGCTGCTGTAAATACCTGAAAAGCTTCCAAACCACCGCCAAGTTGCTGATTAACACCTCTGGTCGTTTACTTAGACGCCATTCAAAAGCTCAAATCCTTATATTAACCTTACCTTATACGGAACATCGAAAGCTATCCAACGACGTTTCAACCTTTTCATTTTTTCCCCAAATATTGTAAAGCCTCAAGGGAAGGACAACTATTAAACCATCTTCCTGTCGCACCCAGCACGGTTACAAGTTATCAGTAGTTAAGGGTTATGAGAATTATTATTTTGATCAATAAAGAACATTACAAACCTGATTCGAACATTACAAACCTGATTCGAACTGCAACGACACGAGCATGATTCCGGTCTCGTCTGATTTATTGCTGAAAGTCTTTTGGATATCCATTTTTACACTTCCGTTGTCAAGTGTCACCTTCTGCCCAAGGTGAGATGATATGTTCACCAAAGTGCCATTGATCCTAAGTAAATAGATGTTATATATGTTTTTAGTAATAGGTTAGCTTTAGATCTTTGTAACGCTAATAATAATAAAGATAACAATAATAACGATGATGATGATAATGGTGATGATGATGATGATGATGATGATGATATAATGACGATGACAATGAAAAGGATAGTGACAACGTTACTGATACTGATATCGACAATGATTGTAAAAATGATAACTTAAATCCTTCCCTATTGTGTAAACTGGTCTAAATAATATGAAAAAGAATGAGTAAAAACAGAGGAGCGTTAGATTTTTTTCGAAGTTTAGTTGCATTGCATCTCGAGAATGAGGTCGAAATGAAAAAAAAAAAAAAACGTCTCCCGTATTTCTTTTGGTTAGCCCCTTCATCTGTTAAGCGCATGTTCCTTTTCCAATAAGCGTCTCATTAGGGTCTAAAAATAAGCCTTATCCTCTCGGATCTGTTGTATTATGCATGACAAGTTGTGTTGACATTGAATTCCAGCCGGTACTGTCCTTAATACATGGTTAAAAAAGAATTTCTACCTTGACAAATGTAGAAGCCCCCTCCCTTTATTAAACCCGCCTTTAGTCAGACCTAAAATTAATAAGCCCCCGAGAGAGGTTTATTAGAGGAAATAGGACACGCGTTATTTTTGCTGGTTAAAAGACCACATTTACCGTAGTTTCGGAAATTTTCCAATGTTTGTTGTATTCAGAGACATAATTGACAGCATACTCTGTCCGACTTTAACAGCCACGCCTCCTGTAAGCGAAGCCCTCTGGTAAGCAAAGTAACGGAACTGTATTCCAAAGTCATTGAAGAGACTTTTACAGCCCCAAAATTCACCAATGCCGAAGTAATCAAACTCGATACCTACACAAAGAAAATGAAAAAACTAAGAAAATAATAATAATAATAATAATAATAATAATAATAATAATAATGATGATGATGATGATGATGATGATGATGATGATGATGATAACAAGGTTCTTGCGGCGCATTTAAAATAAACCTCAATGTGCTTACAATAATCATTAAGACTAATTATATACAGCATTCACTACTAAAAGGAAATGTTTTCTAACGAGTCTTAAAAATAGAAGTAGATTCGGAAGACTTAATAACATTTGGTAAGCGGTTCCAAGTTGCGGTACGTAGCAATTAAGGGGGCAATTTCGTATTTTCGAGAATCAAACACTCTCGCTTCCTTATCCCATTGGAGTTTAGATAATGGTGTCAACCTCTTCCAGCATCATGGCCACTCATTATTATTGCTAAAGAATCTCAGGAAAAAATCTCGGTCGTCCAAAGATTTTTTTTCTTTTAATTGAGGGACTAACACAATAACTGACGAGCTTCCGGTGGTTAAATAAATTTTTCAACTTAGCAAACTTTGTAGACGTTAAGTAGCAGCATCTTATTTTACAATAACTAAGCGAATTCTGGCGCGCTGGTTGGCTAATTTTTATTGTCAATGAGAGTACAGACGGATGAAACACGTAAAGCTGACGCAATCAGCAAAAGTTTTGTCAAACTTTTCAGCGCTGCATTCTTGGTGAGGCGAGAATTGTAGCACCAATCTAGTTGTCTTCAATGAGAAATTCAACTATAATTTATGGGTTAAAACTGAAGAAACCATTGCAACCTTAGAGCGACAAGATGAGGGTGTTTGTTGAGGATTCGGTCCCGAAAATCGGCGGTGAGCGGGAATTTGTGCTGTCGATGAAATTTAATAAGTTGAACCGTGTTTTAGCGGATTATTCTGTGAACAGTTTTCACTGGAATAAAGGTTAGTTTGGCAATTCGAATTTTTCCTTGTATTTCTAGCCTATTCTTACTAAAGTTTTAATTTCCGAGCCGGTGATTCTCCGAATTACAGCGATCAAATTCAGATTCTGCGGCAATCGAATCTTCCATTGACTCTTGCATTTCTTTCCTTCATCGTTTGAAAATCAGTTTTGGCTTTCTGTTATTGCAAAAAAAAAAACAAATTGACGTCAGTTTTTGCGTCTGTCCTCTTATTGATGATAAATTTCGTAATAACTTTGTCAAGGTTTGTTGTAGATCCAACTTTGACAATGTTATGACGAAATTTATCATCAATAAGAGGACAGACGCATAAAAAACTGACGTCATTTGTTAAATTTAGAATGGTTTCCGTTGATCGGTAAGGTGAGACATGAATAAGATAAAATAGATTTGAAAGTGCTTGAAATGTGAATGTATGAAAAGACAGCTTCTTACCGTCTAGTGTCTCAAGATGAGGGTCGCCCCAGTTTCTCCACGGTCGTCTTCTTTCGCAGCAGGTGCCAGTCCACCTGACTGAGCACACACAGCGAGACCCGCAGTCGGGCAAAGCAACTGCTACACCATTACCGGAACAACCAGCTAAAATAAAATAATGATAGAAGTAATGAATGAATGAAGGAAGGAAGGAAGGAAGGAAGGAAGGAAGGAAGGAAGGAAGGAAGGAAGGAAAGAAGGAAGGAATGAGAACAACAACAACAACAACAACAACAACAACAACAGCTCACATGGACATCCCGGAACATCCGGCTGGGAACATCCAGGTCCTTTCCTTCCCACTACGCAGTTCGGGTATTCACCACATGGTGGATGTTCTGGACATTTGTAACGCTTGTTCACAAAGACCGGTTTTCTGCCATCCTTGCATTTTCTAATATAAGAGAAGACTGCATGACTTAACCCTCGCACATACAGGGGGAGGGATTGCGGAGTGGATGCCACCCCCGATAAGGTTTATTTTTTGTTTAATTTTTCCAGCACGAATTATCATCTACAGCTGCCGTTTTTACTAGCTGTGTGCACATACCTTGGAGACATTTGACACAAGTTTGCTATGGTTACGAGACATGATGTCACGATTAACAGGTGGTCAAGCCAGTTTTGAAGAAAAATGAGTGTTTTTACCCCTTTTTAGGTGAAAACAGACCAAAATGTTGACAAAAAGCAGCTAAATGTTTAATCACGTCACATTTTACATTTCCGGTATCAAAAATGTTCAATTTTCCTACGCTTTTGATAATGTCTGATTTTACTTAAATCCAAGTTGGCGGCGATCTTGGATCACATCCGCTAGGAGCCCAGTAGCGCCACAACCTATAATAAATACCTCATCGTAGGCCTTTTACTAAAGGTGAATTATTTTCAAATTATTGTAACATACCGAAAACCTAAGGGGGGGATCCAGCAACCCCCTCCCTTAGACCATGTTGGGGTGAGACTTTGCTTGAACGTCCGACGGTTAAGTGAGGCATGATGTTTCCAGGTAAGTAAAAGTAAACATACGAACGACTTTTGAATAAAAATATTCACCTCGACTCTTTTGATAGCTGATTTGTGTCTTGCGTCGTTTTAGGTTCGATTGAAGCGATTTCGGGGAACATGATTTCCACCCTTTCTTCTCCTGAAAACAATGGAACTCAAATTCCTTGAAATGTTAAAGTGGCACACGAGCGAAGGGGATCCACAAGGCGGGAGCTTAACCCGATTTCTGTAGCATGAGGCAACTGAACGTATTGCTACTTCCCTTGGATAGAATGCTAATCCAATTAATACACCTGGTTGGAGAGAGACAATGTGGGGTAAAGTTTCTTTACTAAGGATACAATCCGATGACAGGGACTGGGTCTCGAACCACCGACCTTCAGAACTGAAGTTAAACGCTCTAACCATTACACCACCGTGGCCCCATCAAACTCCTTGAAATATTAAAAATTAAATGAAGACATCAATAGAAAAAAAAAAGACGTCGAGGTGCGGAATTTTATTGAAAGATCGTTCGCAGGTTTTCTTTAATGATCTGTGAATAGGAAACTTTATTTTCCCGTATAATTCCTTATATTTTCGCTGTTTCGTAGTGGTTATTCGTGACACTCGAATTGCAACCTAGAAACCTAGACATAACAGAACACCGCCAAATTATTAGATTAAGGATGCTTTGCAATAAAGGCTTTTGTTGCATTAGTACCTGACACTGTTGTAACAACGCAGCAGGTTTCTTCTTCTCGAAGAACAATAATGTAACAACGATGAAGTTAAGAAGCAGTTTCTACCGGCGAGCCTCTAATCAGTTATTTATTGACAGCTTTTGGGTTCGTAGGATTTGGAAAGACGCCCTGTATGGCGTTGTATCTGTATAACGTTGCTGAATTTCCAACTGTCTTGTTTTCTTCCAGAAGTCATTAAAATTTTCATAAGAGCACTTCTTATGATATAGTTAGAGTTCATATGATCTCAACTCCCAAATTAATATAGTGTATTTCCAGAGACTTACGGTGGGCATCTGCAGTTTCCATCAGGACCCACAGTACCCTTTTTTCCATTCGCACATTCGCAAGGTGGCGGCGTAGTTGGGGGAGGAGTTGTGCTCTGGGTTGTTGTGCGTTCAGTAGTTGTACTTCCGGTTGTTGGCGGGGGAGTAGTTGGACAACAAGGCTAAAAAGATCACGTAGTAACATTGTGAACCTTCATGAAACTTGAAGTAAAAAAACAAAGAAAATAAAGCAACGCAAAATAAGTAACAGAAACAGAAAATATGTAACATTCTGCGGAATGTTCATAAACAATCTTTTTTCCCTAGAAAAAGTAATATGTGTAATTTCATCTTCTGTGCCACTGAACGGAACAGTTGACGATGAAACTGACAGTTGCTGAATAGCCCGAAAAAAATGTGCTGTTTATTATGTTGTGTGAGACTGGCCATTTCAATCCCCGCTATGAAGCATTAGCTCAAAAGAAGATGATTCTTTGCTGTAATGAAGACAAGTAACACACGTGGATTTACCTCAGATGTTCCACAGGAGAAGCATTTACTGAAAATGTGATAGAAAAGGAAATTTTGGTGAATTACTTCTTACTTCTTCAACTAAATACTGGTGACTAGCAAAAATATTTAGGAAAGCAAAATTTGGAACTCTTTTATTACAGGTAATTGCATTTAGTATGGGGGAGAGAAAGAGGTAACGAAATGTAAGCCTTTTTTTCTATTGGTTTTGTTTACCATTGTGTTAGTTTTGTCGGTTAACTTAATCTGGAGATCCCACATTTCTAGCCCTTAATGATTTCATCCTTCTACTTTTTTAATAGATTGCATTATTGTATTTAAATTTATATAACAATTAACCAATTCCTAGACTCATGTCACGGGTGTATTTTCGTCCTGGGAATATTTAACACGTACACATAGCCCCTTTAGGAAAAAAAACGATACCGAAACAAACTACTCGCTCCTTAATCTTGCTTATCATAACACTTAAATTCCTTTAACAAATTACGTCCTTCACCTCTTTCCTACACTCGCAGAAAAGATCGTCCTGCTTAAAGCTAAAATTTCGTAGTTCTTTTTTCCGAAGCCAACTGACAATTTCCCAACAATTTCGGAAAATCCATAACTTAGTTTGAACTCGTTTGGCTTCCTCGAATTTTTCACACAATTGCTGCTACAGGGTGTGATGGCAGCTTTCAGCCCATAAGGAACCTCAACACTGAGTCGAAGGATTGACCAGTCGCTAGAACCTGAGCTATGTCCACGGCGATAGCCAACTGCAATTAAATAAAAGTGATTTACGAGCTCAGCAATGAAGGCTATATTAAGTTATGAATATATGAAATTCATATATTTGAACTGCGGAATGAAGAATTAAATGTAAAGAAGATCCTCGCAGTTATTAACGCAACTTATGCAGTTGCGAAAAGAAAGCCTGAAAAAAAAATCAGGCTTGCCGGCAAGTCTGATTTTTTTTTTTCAGGCTTTCTTTTCGCAACTGCATAAGTTGCGTTAATAACTGCGAGGATCTTCTTTACATTTAATTGAAGGCTATATTATTGGACAAGACGTTGCCTGACTTTGAATATTGTAGCATGAAAGAATTTTTCAAGAAATTCCAACCATGCTATCCAGAATGTCTTGATATTTAAGAAGACAAAAAAATGACACATAAATCCATTACATGATGGCTCACTTCAGCCAAATATGTATTTGACCTTGTACTTATTACTATTTTTTTTATTATGATTATTTTGATAATTATGACTATTGTTGCAGTTTTCTTGGAATAAATCTAAATGCCGTGGCTAATCTTTGCTTTTTCGTAAACAGGTCCTTTGCTTTCAACGAAAGCCTGAATGACAAACTTGCCGTAATGCAAATGTCAGATCCTTTGGCTTCGACGACAATCTATTGGTCGTTATCAGTCACAAGGAAAAGGACAATGGTTTGGCGGATTTATATTTGTGTATATGTGTGGCTTAGGATAGTAAAGGGGATGAATCGGAAATCGTGAACATCTAATATTCCATTAAAGCAGCCCCTAGATGGATGGATGGATGGATGGATGGATGGATGAAGGGTATGAGAAATGCCACGTTGCCTTAGCTTCCTAAGCAGTCGTTTTCAGGGGAGTGGTATTACCCTTCTCCTACAAGGAGGGTAATTCGACTCCCCTAAAAACGACTGCGTGGGAGGCTAACGTTGCCATAGTGCTTTGATGGAAGAGATTTATACATGTAAGTGTACATCTTGAGTATTTTTACTTACGGAATTTAAATGCTTTTTTCCAAAACTTGTTGAGCTTATTCACCAATCTTCTTAACACCTTTGGCTTACTAGGGAATCTGAACGTGAGCTTTGGGATCAATTGGCTGTCTGCAGTAAACCCTTTTTCGGCTGTAACTCGACCAATGTTTAAACCACGATTAACCTCGAACTGTAAACCAAATAAGAATACTAATATTTAAAAAGAAACACTAAATTTTGAAAAGGTCGGAATTCTACATCCATTTCTCCGAGTTTTAGGGATTGTTCTTTCTAATGCGCGGTTAGCTACTGGCACTAGTTATGCACGTGTAATAATAATTTCTGTTCATCCTCATACATTTGATCAATCTAGCGGCACAGAGCGATGGAAAACTGCGCATGGAAAAATATCATCCACAAAAATCCCTTGGTAGCAACGCCAGATCTGAAGTTAGGGGTCACCCCTTGATAAATCTCGTTTTAGACTCGCTTGGTAACAAAATAATGAGAGGTTACCCTTAAATAATTTGAGTTTAGGCCAGACTTGCTTTTCTGCATCATTCTGCCTAAAGTATCATTGTTATGATATATGTTAGCTTTTTTCTGCTATTGCGTTAAGGTTTCTGTTAGCTCGCATTTTAGCGTTTGCTCGTGACCATTCCACTACGAAAATGTTAGATTGAACAAATGAATCAGTTATATCTGTGCCAGAACTAAAATTATGTGTTTTCAGAGAGGACGTTAGGAAGGTTTTATATTTTCTCTTGTTTATATATCACGCTGAATTATCAAACTTGATGAGGCACGGTAAATATCAAAAAAAGTTTCTGTATAGCACTTCCATTTAATTGGATATAAAAATTGACACTGGATACATTGCTTTTAGCTAGCAAAATCTCCGCATACGACTGCAGACCAGTTTTATTTGACTTTTACCCCTTATTTCAAGGGAACTGGTTATGAACCATGATTGCAAATTACGTTTTGGTTACCGCTTTGACAACGGAGAGAACTTTGCATCGTTGGATTTGAATACTCTTAATTAACAAACGCGCCCATGAGTTTTCTCTTGAATTTTTCGAAGACAATTTTTCATAAGCACCTGCCGCTTTCAGTAGCTGTATAAATATCCCTTAGACACTCTTTGATGCAAGCTTGGTAAGAAGCGTTACTAGAAACTGTTTCTTATCAAGAAAGAGAAATTTCACCATAATAGAAAATGGTCAAGCACTTTTCGGACCCAGATGCGTGTTTTCACCTTTTTTTCTTGGTGGAAAAGAAGAAAATGTTTGCAAAAGAAAGTGTTTGATTTCGTGACATTGTAATTGTTTGCCATTGTTCAATTTCCGTAGGTCTTTTCATAATTTCTTACCAATCTGGATGACGTACCAAGCCCCCAGCACACATAAAAGAGGTTTTTAACAAAGCTTAATTATCTGGGAAAACACAACAAAACCCGAACCTCTCCCTTCCTTGTAGGGGGAAGGATCTTCCAAGGGAAAGGATCAATCAAGTTAAGACCATACTAGATGGGATAACTATATCAAGGTTTAAAAAATTTACGGTGAATGTTAAAGTGAATAATAATAACAATACTAATAATAATAATAATAATAATAATAATAATAATAATAATAATAATAATAATCAACGGAACTTTAAATCTTAACACAGGTGAAGGACTGTTTTACTTACATGAGACTTGATTTTTTGACATCCTCCGGTAAATGTGCAAAATCCGCCCAAGCCTATCTGAGCTGAAGAAGTGAATGATATCTTGGCAAACACTTTTCTCTATGAATTAAAATATAGCGATGTCAATAGTAATGTTAACTGTACATAACAGAATGAATAATAGAGGGATGTGGTTTGACATTACGAACATAACGTCTTACCGAAACTTGCATCGATTGAACGATTTCTGCCTCAAAAAAGAATGCGCATGGAATACAGATGCCTGCAACAGGGATGCAAAATCCAGGTCCAATTTGAACTGGAGGAACAACTGGGATTGGAAAACTCAATATTGAGGAACTACAAAATAGAATCAATCAATCAATCAATCAATCAATCGATCAATCAATCAATCAATCAATCAATCAATGGATCGATCGATTGATCAATCAGTCATTCAATCAAAGACCAATCAGTCAGTCAGTCAGTCAGTCAGTCAGTCCGTCCGTCAGTCAGTCCGTCAGTCAGTAAGTCAGTCACTCAGTTAGTCAGTTAGTCAGTCAATCAATCAATGAAAAAATAGGAGAACGTGTGGTAACTTAAGTTGTGGTAACAGTTGTGGTAACTTAAAATAGTTATCGCCATTCGCTTACCTTTTACCAATTCCAATCTCAACATCCACGTTGTAAATCACTTCGCCTACCATCTCCAAACCAAATAGTGTATCTGTAATAACTACTTTGCCGCTCTGATCTCTGTAGGTAAACACGCCAACGGAGACAATAAAGTCCGCGAACACTTTGAACGTCTGTTTGACTGCTACGTAACCCTTTCCAAAAAGCTAGAATCAAAAATGCAAATATTCAAGAATCATCAATTGATAACAATAACTACTTTTGATAGGTTTCAAATGAATAAAACTAGCTATCTCGGATATCCTTCTCAACTTGCACTTTGTTATCCTGTCACGCGTGTAAACCCTTAACTAAGATAACAAACAAACAAATCAACACAACGAAGATGACTATGTTAGGCACTTTGTGAGGTGATGTTCTTACTGACGTATTTAGGTGTGGCATTCGCTAATTTTGGTAGAGTGACACTGAGAATATTTGGGCATTCACTTATCGAGATGCGATAAAGATTGCGATAAAATCTGACACGTTTTGCCTTGGAGAGCTCGCGTTACTCAAACATTTGCAAAACATTTGTTGAAACAAAACAGCTCAGGCAACCTTCAGAATTAGTTTTTCTTTAAAATATTTAATTAAAAAAAGGAAAAAGACTTATTTCTTATAAATAGAAAAAAATGCGAGGAAGAATCCAATCCAAAAGAATCGGACGTGTTCACAGACCATGGCACCGTGTCGTTTGATTTTCACGCTTCTACAAAAGCTACCCACAAAATAAAAAGAACAGTATACGATTATCGCAACGGTTTGACGGTCTTGGGGGAGCTCTTGAAACCTTGAATCTACGTAATCTTATTCAGGACAGTGGCGACATCAACTCGGACTGGACTTACTGGAAGGATGCATTTATGAGCGCAGTTTTGGATTTTATCCGAACTAAAAAGATCAAAGGAAAAAACGCCCCGACTTGGATCACTAGCGAAATCATCTACGCTCTGCAGAAAAAGGAGGCTGCTCGCTCAAAGCTGAAGAAATCTCCTTTAATACTGACCATCAACAACAGGAAGTATCGCGAACTGCGTGCAAAGGCTAAAGCTCTTATACGTGAGAGCCGTGAAAATTACTTCAGCTCACTCGACACAGATCTTGCCCGGCAGCCTAAACGCTTTTGGTCCATCTTTGAGCTCAAGAATAAAATGCGGACTTTCCCTGAAGCGTTGAGCTCGGGCGATGGTAATCAGCAGGGTCCTCGTGCATCAACGCCTCAACAGATCGCCGAGCTGTTTAACTCTTAATATGTGTCGGTCTTCACTGCCCCCTCAGAGGTCCACACTTCGTCAGCACCTTTTACGCCCTCACATCCCACTTTAAATGAGTTAGAGATCCCGGTGGATTTGGTTTTGACATCTCTCAAACAGCTTGATGTAAACAAAGCAACTGGATCCGACGGAATTAGGTAAGGTAAGGTAAGGTAAGGTAACTTTATTTAAACACGGTATTTCCTTCCGGTATACATTTACATTGAAGTATAGAAAAAAAAAGAAAAAAATGCCAGCGCGCCTGCTGAGGGAAACCGCTGACCAGATCGCACCCTCCTTGACCTTGTTATTTAACAAATCCCTGCGACTCGGAATTTTTCCGGGGGACTGGAAACTCGCAAATATTGTACCCATTTTCAAGAAAGGCAATAAAGACTTTGTGGAGAATTGTCGCCCTATTACTCTTCTCCCTGTCATCTCCAAAGTTCTCGAGCGCTGCGTTCTCGTGGGTCTACGGGATCACGCATCCCACCTCATCAGTCGCGAGCAGCATGGTTTTCTAGCCCGTAGATCTTGTGTGACTCAGCTCACTAATGTCTTACACTACATTGGTGGTCAACTCGACGCTAGTAAAGAAATAGACGTCATATATCTCGACATGAGTGAGGCTCTCGACAAAGTGCATCACGCCAAGTTACTTAAAAAGTTGCACCAATACGGCATTACCGGCAAACTTCACGATTGGTTCCGTTCATATTTACAGGGTTGCAAGCAACAGGATACAGTTCTCGGAGCCACCTCGCGAGAACGGCCAGTTACATCCGGGGTACCACAAGGATCCCTATTGGGTCCAATAATGTTTCTGCTTTTTGTGGATGATCTGCCAAACACTGTTAAGACATCGAGAGTTGCCTGTTACGCTGACGATACCAACATCTTCAAGAGCATCGATTCGACTACAGACTGCAATGCCCTGCAATCTGATCTTAACGATCTCGTCAGTTGGTCTGAATCATATGGGCTCATATTTAATCAATCAAAGTGTAAATACCAGCGCATCACGCGTAAAAGAACACCTATACAACACTCTTAAACTATCAATGAAACGACTTTGGAATCCTGCGATACAGAGAAAGACCTTGGTGTGTGGGTGTCAAGCAACCTTACCTCGGACAAACGAGTGATTAATCAGTGTGCGAAAGCTAACAAACTCCTTGGATTTGTGCGCCGAGCTTCTAGGTACATCCAAAACACCAACGCGTCGCACATTGTATCTTTCTATCGTCTGGTGCCACCTCGGTTAGGCAACTCAAGTATGGTCGCCACAGTCAATTGGCTTACTAAAGCGAGTTGAGAACGTGCAGCGCCGTGCAACAAAACTAATTTTGAAGCTTCCCTTCCGTTGCGACGTGACCAATAAGTCCCGCCTCCAACTAACAAATCTGTTACCCATCTCATATTTGCACGAATTTCTGGACACAGTGTTTTTCTATAAAGCTGTAAATAATCTAGTTTTCGTACATTGTGAAGCTCTGCCTGCAACTAGACGATTAACGAGATTTACCAGGTCATCGAGCAGCAATGCTTTTACTCATATTCCTAAGCAAAGTAGAACTGTTACTTATCAACGCTCATTTTTCATACGCACATGCCGCGCATGGAATGTTCTGCCCGATGAGTTACGCACAAATCACATTTCTGTAGCTTCTTTTAAAAGCTTACTACTTCAATACTACAATAGGGCTGTAGATCTGTACGACGCTGACGACATCAGAACCTGGAGAACAATCTGTCCCAAGTGCAACACAGCGAAGACTCTTCTGCACCCGCCGTCTTGCTGCTTTTAGCAATTTAAACTTCCGTCTTTATTTTTATCTATTAGTAGCTTTAGTCATTAGCCATTTATTTTATTTAACGTGGGATCCACTGTAATTGGCTAGGCTGTAGTGGCGTCCCTGCCTAATAATTTTTCTGTATATGTGTTGTTTTTCTCGTTAGGCGAAGCTGAATAAATTAAAGGAAAAAATAGTTAACTGACATCTCCCAAGAGAGCTTGTAGATTGTTTACCTAAGCAAATGCAAACTTGTGAAAGGTAACTTAACTTAACAAGAATCACTTGTGCTCCTTATCCACACGTCTAGGAAAATGCGATCGTGTGCAACAAACTTTATTGCATTTATGCATTCATGTTTCTATTGTTTAAAAAAAATATGGTCATTTTGTTGATAATCCTTTAAATATAAAATATCCCTATTTAAGGGAACACCTTCATTTTGCTTAACGTTACTGTTACTTAATTAAAATATAGATTTAGCCAAGCCTAAAGGTGGAGCTCCAATTTTTTTTATCGCTCGTACTTCTTAATTTATAAAAACGCTCACATTGAAGGTGTCAAAAACAAAGCCCCCCTCCCCCCCCCCGCCCGTTTTGGGAACCAGAAACGGACCACTGGCTTCAGAGGAAAGCACGATATTCACTCGGCCACGCTCCTTATATCGCCGTAATATAGTGTTATTTTTAATAGATATCCAGCTGTTTGTCGATCGCAGATTGATCAGGCTTTACACGCGAGTGTTTTTCCTTGGAAAATGTGTTCGGACCACCGCAAAAAACATGCTTGTGGACAAAAAGAAAATGCACTAACTCTGCTACATTTGGCGTTGGGACTGCTGCAAATGCTGCAAACTCAATGGATGTGCCAACCGAGTCTGCAACAGACCACAACAAAGATGAAGTCCTCGAAGGCAAATTTCGTTTTGAACTTTGCTCATTCCACCAAAAATACAACTGAGCAAGCTCAGGTTGTTTAGCAAAAGGATTTTTGGTTACCCAAAAGTACTGGTGATTTCCCGCCAAGAGACACGTACGTACATACGCACGTACGCTGACATCAGAACCAATTTTTTTTTCGCATCGATAGGTTACCCGACTTGCTTAGCCATGATGCTTCAATTTAAGGCCTTCTGCCGCAAAGGAGCTCCGCTGTAAATTGTTTCGATCGCTTTCATCGAAAGTAGCATAATATTTTCTACACTCACCGTGATCTTTCTTTCCTTTTGATGTGTCTTTCTAAACTTTATTGTATCTTTGTTGATGTCCCTTTTCCGTCGCCTGTGTTCCTTGTGTAGTTGGTCTAATGTCACAGCAGTGACTGCTGTTCCATTCACAATAGACTGAACAGGAAGAACCTCAATCAACACATAGTCCTCGCTTTCGTGTGATTCGATGACCTAAAGATAAATTCTTTCATTAGAACCACATTTATTTGCTGTTATCTCACAGTCAGAAATTCACGATATGGCTCAGTAAAATTGGTAAGTACGTGTTCTATTATCGCAAGGAATGAGATCTCGCTTCCAGCGAACGAATTGTTAATAAACCAAGTAGAGAAAACTACTGTTTAACACATAGCGAGAATTGCTGTGAAAACTGTAGTATACATGACGCTTTGTTTGTCTGCTTGCTATGTCAACAGGCCATTCACAGTGTTTGCAATCACGCCATCGTTTTTATGGAACAAAAAGACCACATTTGACCTAGCGCTTTACCATTTAAATAAAGCATTTTAATGACATAGTTTTTCACCTTTGCTATGAAGGGATAGCTGCTTCTTCCTATAACTGAATCGTTTACTGATATATTCATTGATTGTTCACTGTCAAGCTCTGTTATCATCAAACCGTAGCTGTTGTCGCCACCAATACAAACTACCTCATTATCGGGGGATGAACCAGGCAGACGACCCTTAAATCTAAGCAAAATGTTTGACACTAATTTAAAACATACAATATTTTAAGTAGCAATTTACTTTAACTTTGGAGGATGTGTCATGTTCAAGTAATAACAGAAGTAGTGATTAAACGTCACCCTTAGAGTTGGGATGCAACTTGATTAGTTTTCAAGTGACTAACAGCTTAACGACGAGGGCCATGATCATGGCTGGTTTAAGCGCTTGGTTTTCTTTGCTTCCTTCATTAAATCGAAGATAAAGTCGAACAAGAGCCAAAAGGAGCGCACCACAGCCGGAACTTATCCCGGTTTCTGTAGCATGAAGCAACTGAAAGTATTGCTACTCCCCCTGGACGGGATGCTAGTCTATCACAGGGTTACCCCCCAGCAGTATGTCGCCGGTACGTATACCCATTTATACACCTGGGTGGAGAGAGACAAGGTGGGGCAAAGTGTCTTGTCTAAGGAGACAACACAATGACAGGGACCGGGCGTCGAGCTACCGACCTTCAGATCTAAAGTTCAGCGTCCTAACCACTACACTACCGCCCCCCCCCCCCCCCCGCCGAAATTATATCTATGCTAACGCAATTCACTTTCATCCATTGAACCTTTATCCAAGGATTAATATTGTTATCATTTCAATAATGGATCTATGATAACAGTACATACTCTTATTCAAAGCCAGGCGATTTTATTGAAAAGAGATATCAGATGACGATTACTCTTAAGAAATGTAGATTTACACCATACTTTTTTGTCCAGGTGGTGTTCTCAGTACATCTCTCAAGCTCGGTTTCGAGAAAAACCAAACCTGAAGCGTTGTAGACTCTAGTCACCCTCTCTATAAAGCCATGGCTTTGTGCGGAAACAATTACATCTTCGGGTCTCATAGCTAGTTTGTATTCCTTGCTGATCACCAAAAACTGAGAGAACACCAATTCGTCCTCCACTTTATATATGTGTCCTACACACTTGAACACTGGTATTTCTGGAAGTAAATTGATTTCATTATTACAAATCGTTCCAAATGGTGGCATGGCGGAAACTAGTTTCTGAAGCACAAAATGAATTTGCAACATCTAACAGAAAGGTACAATCCTCCAGTCGTTTACTTGGCTGTTTTCTGTAAAGAAAACTATTATTAATCACCAGTACAAAACTCTGTACAAAATGACACATTTGTAGGGCTAGAAATTTGTTCAGGAGCAAAAGATGCAGCACATGCATTCCACTGTCAAATTTTAACTTTTAACTTGAGCATCTTTATGTTGTGAAATTGTTGTTAAGGTAACCGGACGTCCATTGCAGATATTGCTGTTTTTCCTCAAAAATATTTATTTTTTACGAAACTTTAGTTTTAGATAATTGTAACAGCAAATTAGGTAATTGTGTATTTAATGTCGCTCTCAAAAGTTTTCAGCCAGTGAGCATTGACTACTTATATCGTAGAACCGGACTAGCCATTATCAAGAGCTTTGAAAAATCGATAAACCAATGGCAATTTAAGCATATTCTTATTCTATCACTTTGAGCGCTGTCGGGCAAAACTAATGTTTTCCTCTAAGTTTTTGTGTTTCTTATTTGATGAAATTCCTTTATATAAACTTTGACTGAGCGCTTGATTCGTACATTTTTGCCCTTAAAAGTTCTTACTTGTCAACTTATAGGGAATTTGTAAAAGATTAACGAGAAAATCAGCTTTCGATGAATAACACCAACGTATGCCATGCCAGCATGACAACTCTACAAAGCCATCTTCCCTTACCCGAGGATAACACGTGAAGATTAGAGTTGTTTAACGTGATATTTCCATCCATGAGCCCATTTAGGTCATCCAGGCTTGGCTCGTCGTCAACTGTTGATTCATCAACCAGGTTAACCGGAGAAACTCGCTGAGTAAAATCTGCATACTGAATGACTTCCTCAATCCGAGCCGGAGATCCAAGGATCATGATGTACGGCCCTATCAGTCAAGAAAATCAGAAAGTAGACATTGAGCAGTCTCTCTTTCCGCTCAGGGATAGTCGAGGAAAGCGATCAAGCGAGCGAGCGCAAAATCGCCTGCCGCATTAAAATGTGACGGGCGTGCCGAGCCGCTGGTGTAGTGAGCTTTCCACGCGGCAGGGGATCTCGTGCTCCCTCGTTTGTTCGCTTCCCACGACTATCCCTGAGCAGAAAAAGAGAGTGCTCGTAGTCTAGTGAGAAACTAATACTTCGTTCTTCTTCTAAGCTTGTTGAGCCGGTTACGTTTGGTCACAGCATAAGAATTATTTTCAAATCTTAATGAGCCACAGCTACACCCTATCCTTCATTTTGCTGCAAATTGTCATGCTACTTGAAGTATTCATCCAAAAACTACGTAAACGTATTACTCTGTGCAACATCTGAAAAAAAATACAATTGCTCATTCCGAGAATCACTCAGGGAAAAAGCTATGCAATCATTGTATGGCATGAGTAAAGAAAATTTTTAAATTTCTTCAATTTTTTTTACAGAGCGGTATTGAAAGTGACTTATTTCAAAAAATAATTCTTAACAGTTGCATACAATTTTTTAAGCTATACAAAGCCAAAATCAAAAAGTAAAGAAAGTCAATCTTACCTGTAGTAGTGGTCTCGTTAACTTTGTGTATCACACCGCCTGCCTGCGGACTGGATAATACGTCACCAGCTTTGATACCCAGACTTCTCGCAGCAACGAACACTGACGTAGTGCCATCGTCACCAGGAAGTGTGACAGGACAGCTGTAGATGACTGTAGTGTTAGGGTCGATAATCTTGACATTGCTTCGTAGCAGAGTGTTTTCTATTCTCTTTTGATCTGTGTAATCCACCTTTACCAAGCCGTGAGGGCAACGGGTATCATTCCACGCTCTGCACTCGCCTTTTTCCTAAGTTGAAGAGTAAATAACATTTGAAACATATAACCCTCTTAAAGATTATTAGAATCCTAGTGGTAGCCCTTTAAGTGAATTATCAGCCACCTCAGAGGCCAAAGACTGATATTTTAGTTTCAGGTTTCCAAAATCTTAAAATATGGTTTAGAAGAAGCCGTTTTGATAACTCCACAGAATTTGAATTTATTCAGTCTAATTAGATCTTCAAACTCGCCAATTTGCAGTTTTTCAGAGTTAAATCTTTTTCTTACTCGTGTTTACACATCCATATATCAATGCATATTTCAAACTGATTTGTTTTATGTAGGTTCATTCGTCGTTTGAACACATTCTCCTTGATATTCACTACGTGACTTTTACTTCTGTCTTCGCCGTTGGTGATAAGCACGGAAATAACCGAGCGCTTCAGAGAGATAGGACCTTCCCTTTAAAGGTTTGCTCTGTGTTCCCTGTCTCCTCGATTTTCAAGATGATTTTGTTTGTAAGTACCAACCGGCTTCAGTAGTTGTACGCATATCCCTTACAGTTATGTTGGCAAAGTAAGATGGAAACGTTGGTCATGGTTACGAGATGTGAGGTCATAACTGCTTTGTTGTCAAGCCGTCTTTGAACAAAATCTCAGGAATATATTACAACACAAGAAGACCCAAGGGGGGTCATCAACCCCCCTTAGTACCACGGTGAGGGTACGAGTCTACTTGAGGGTAGATTGTAGAGGTAAAATTACCACATAATTGTAGCACTTTTCTAGATCGTGACACTTCTGGCATGATTCCTTATTACTTGTCTCTTTGGTAAGGTTACACTGTCTGTTGGCACAGTCAACTCTCTGCAAAACAATTGAGAAATCTGGAGTACCGTATTTTCTCGATTAAACGCCGGACCCCGAATAAACGCCGGGTTCAAATAAACGCCGGGTCTACTGGGCCGAGTTTAAAATAAACGCCCCCGGCGTTTATTCGGGGTCCCGGCGTATATTTGAGGAACCGGCGTTTATTCGAGATGGGTATATCAGAATTCAATACTGTTCCTGGCAGTGATGTTTTTTTGCTAAATAAGCCTGAGTTCTGCATGTACCAAATTATCCCAGCGGTACAAGGTATTTGAGAGGGGAGAGTGAGAATAAGTTTGGCAGGATGGAACCTTTGTTGTAGTGCATATTTGAGAGATAATGTTACACTATAGATTTTGCGCCTGGTGTGGATCCTTGTTGACTCCCAGTATAATGTGCAAGCATTGTGTGACTACTGAAACAAGAATACCCTATGAATACTTCTCTATTCAAAACTTTAAACGTAACCAATTTTCACGGTGGGATTCAATTTAAATTACAGGCAAACCATGGTTGGTCCTTTCGGTTAAGCGCTTTCGCATTCGCGCCACTTTTCTCGTCCAGTTTACTTCACCCAACCATGATTGGTCCATTGAGTTAAGTGCACAGCTTGCCAGAACGCATATGACAGCGCTGTTAGGCAGACGTTTGTGAAGGAGGAATGGATAACGAGCCCATAATGCATTAGAGGTTAATATCCTACAAGAGTAAAATCTTCACCTGAATTTTGTTTGAACAATGACTGGCATTTCCGACTGTGTAACAAGTGTAGTAAAACCAATCAGGACGTGTCCGGTATATGGCCCCTTTGAAGTTCCGGGCATGCATTGCTGTAAACTATCACACCAGCCACACGCTGGGTCGCCCTTGGAACAAGTTGAGCAGCGGCGGAATTTTGTGCAGTAGGTGAATGAACATCCTCGTCCCTGTGAGATAAGGAAACAATTTGTTCAATGAGATAAACAGGGAGAAGTCGTTGACAAGTAGGCTTTCAATTAAACAAGTTGGGTAGGGTGCCAAAACAGCCTCGTGGTGTGGAAACCTGCAAGGTTTGCCTACAGGCGATGGATTTCTTGCTGCCGGTCAGGGTATTCACGGCATAAGTGCCTCGAAAAGGCAGTCATGGCATCTTATGAGAGGATAAAGAAGAAAAGGAGGAAGATGGACAAGAAGAAGAAGGAGAAGAAGAAGAAGAAGAAGAAGAAGAAGAAGAAGAAGAAGCTGAAGAAGAAGAAGAAGAAGAAGAAGAAGAAGAAGAAGAAGAAGAAGAAGAAGAAGAAGAAGAAGAAGAAGAAGGAGAACAAGAAGAACAAGAAGAACAAGAAGAACAAGAAGAACAAGAAGAACAAGAAGAAGAAGGAGGAGGAGGAGAAGGAGAAGGAGAAGAAGAAGAAGAAGAAGAAGAAGAAGAAGAAGAAGAAGAAGAAGAAGAAGAAAAAGAAGAAGAAGAAGAAGAAGAAGAAGACGAAGAAGAAGAAGAAGAAGTAGAAGAAGAAGAAGAAGAGGAAGAAGAAGAAGAAGAAAGAAGAAGAAGAAGAAGAAGAAGAAGAAGAAGAAGAAGAAGAAGAAGAAGAAGAAGAAGAAGAAGAAGAAGAAGAAAGAAGAAGAAGAAGAAGAAGAAGAAGAAGAAGAAGAAGAAGAAGAAAGAAGAAGAAGAAGAAGAAGAAGAAGAAGAAGAAGAGGAAGAGGAAGAAGAAGAAGAAGAAGAAGAAGAAGAAGAAGAAGAACAACAACAACAACAAGAACAAGAAGAACAAGAAGAAGAGGAAGAAGAAGAAGATGATGATGATGGTGATGATGATGATGATGATGACGATGAAGTACATTATTAGCAACAAAATCAAGGGTTTTTTTATTTTGTTTTCTTTAGGCTATTTGCATGCATGTGCAAGGATTCTGGACTAAAGATACTAGGCTATTAAATTAATGGAAGGAAAAAATTAAGTTGCTGCAAATTAAACTAATGGAAGGAAAAAAATAACTTGCCGCAAATCCTGGTTTACACTTGCAGACGTTTGGCCCCACACATTTACCGTTACCAGAACAGTTATGCACGTCATTACAATCAAACTGAGAACAGTCGAGTCCAGTCCACCCTCGACGGCAAAAGCATGTAGCACCAACGCAGTCACCGTTATGGAAACAACTGTTTGGGCAGCGGATCACTGAATAAAAATTAACAAGGTTTTCGTATGGTCAAACCAGAACAGATAAAACTTGACTGCGGTAGAATTATACCGACATTTCGACAATTTGTACTCAGCTCACTCAGCTATTACAACAAAATAGAGAATGAAGAGATTGTTTAAACCTAAAGAGTTGGCAAGGAATTAATATAATTATGAAGAACTCTTCTTCTATAAACGTTTCGTTTTCGGATATCTGTTTTCATCCCTCACCTTTACCTTTATCTTATTTACTATTTTTACAACGTGGATACCTAAAGGCAAATTGGGTGCCTGCCGACACAAAATGACCGCAAGAGTAGGTAAGGTAAGTCATCTTCGTTGGAATAGTCGAAAATGTCTAATTCCTTTTTTTAAAACAGCGTTTCTATAGCACTTTCTTCTGTCGAAGGCTGAATCGATCGTTGCAGTTAAGTCATAGCTACAAAACGTCGCTACTAGTAGTATCTCTAAAGATATTTCGCCTACCAGCATTTCTTGTGCAGAGAAAGGGATAAAAGCCGTTACATGGGACAAGCTTTTGAGTTTCGTTTTGGGTGATCACAGTACATTGCTGCTCTCGATCGCTGTCTTCTATCTGTTCAACAAACACCAAAGTCATGTTAAGCCTTTCAACTACATTGACACAAAACTTGGCTACAAAAGTTTCTATAAAACTCGCATGCGTGGTTCTCTCCTTGATCTATGCGTAGTTCAGAAAACGCGAATGGATTGCTGGACTTAATTAATGCCAAAAGAAAAAAAGAAAAATGTTCAAGTTTTTGAGAAAAGTCAGAGAAGAATCTCCGTTAAAGGGACGCGACCAGAGCAAACAGCTCTCTTATAGGAACAGAGTAAAAGGAGAAATCGGCGAAAAAATACAAATTGCACTGAAGCAATGCACGCTTTTGAGCTCTTTCCATTATAAAAACCTCACTAAAACTGGCCTTTTTCTAAAACGGTCCTGTTATTTGGAATCTATAAAGAGATACAAAATGCACAATAATCGGCTGTCCTAAAGAATTGTCAGCATCGAAGTAACATGAAGACCCATCTGAAACTAGCTTATACTTAGCGTCTGCAACCTTAGGAAGAAGACGAAGAAAAAGAAAAAGAAGAAAGGCAAGCCATGGTGATGGGTTTCAAGCATAAATACGTACTATGTCTGTCCACACCCACATTGGTGCAGTTGGTTTGCCATCTGGTCTTACAGCCCTCAACCGTGACGTGATATATGTCATATCTGCAGGTATGCTAGTAGATGCTACGTGTCCTCCAAAGTACTGAAAGGTAAAGACATGAACGTCATTCTTCGTTTAATACAGCGAAAGCTTAAAAAAATGAAACTTTTGTAATGACAAAATGGCTAAGAGAGTACATCTAGTAAACTAGGCTTCAATCTTGCAGATCGGGGAGTGTGGTAGTTAATAATACCAGCACTTGTCTTATCATATACTATCAAGAAAGTTTGATACGATTTCATAACCACCCAACATTTTAGTGGAAATACCCAACAATTCTCCGGTACCTATTTACAGTCCTAGCCAAATATAACAAATAATGGAAACACTATTTGGATTTGGAACACCTATCACCAGCTCGAACGGAAAGCAAATTACCCCAACTGACCCAATTTCTTTCACAAATGTTTTTGGTGTCTCGTTGCAAATCACGTTTGTGGTATCCTTTTCTTTTTTGCGCAATGGGAAATATGGCGTGATCTAAAGAAAACAATTTTGGGTGTCCTATGTACCCCGAACGGTTCGGAGTTAAGGATGGGGCAATCTCTTGGCTCAAGATCTCAAAAAAACAATCCAGGGTAAAGAGGGTTAATTGATACAATTAAAAACAATCAGTGACTAAAATAGTCTCTTAGCTTTGTCACAGTAAGGTGAAGTCCAATTGGATGGATTGATGAACCACCCAGATGACTCGTTGAGCCCTCGATTGAAAGGTGATGCATTAAACATTTGCCCCAGCCATTGTACTTTATTAACTACCACTTCATGGAAAGGGTTGATAGTCACAAATAAGATAATAAGATACCTGACAATAAGAGGTAGCTTCTTTGAACGTCCTGCCTCCACTTCGAAATACCATGCATGCTGAACCTACGCTCAGCCACGTAGCAGGGCAGCCAACTGCAAAAGAATATTCACATCACGGATATCATCACTAGTCATCTTCTGAAAAGTCATTGCTTGTAAAACAGAGTGTTTAAGCACTCACATTTAAGTCACAGTAATATTCCTTGTAAATTATTTACAGCAGAAAAAACCATTCAGCAGTCACCTTTTGAATTCAAGTGACAAGTAACACGATGAAGCTTCCAAAATATATATCCGTGGCAAAATCAAGGATTTCTCTTCTATAAGTAGCACCAGCTCTTAACCCTATTCTGCCTGGGCTTTTTTTTAGTTTCTGAGCCTGAGGGGGTGCCCCCCTGTATAGATCTCGAAAAGTATTAACTCTTTTCCGTCAAGAGTTGTATTTTCCCGACGTTGAAGTCGGGAACCATTGAGCCACTTGTGACGTCATCATTTTTGACGTCACCAGATTGTTTTGATAAGCAGCTAGCACAGCAAGGACAGATCCATCCATACGTGTGTCCATGTTGAATATCGACCAAATTCTGGCAGAGCTATACCAGAAAAACGTGTCCAATTTTGGCTGCAAAGTTGGTGGTAAAATAGGCCAAGTCACCTAGTTGATCAATGTTCCATTTCCAGGTTTTTAGAAGGACTGAGGCCAAAACTTTTCCAGTGGATAGAAAGGTGATAAAGGGTAGAAGATAAAGAGAAAAGAAAGGGAGAGAAAAAAGAAAAGCAAAAGAAGCGAGAAAAAATTAGAAATGAATAAAAAAAAAAAACACAAGTCCAAATTTTGGCTTATGCGCATGCGTGAAAGCAAAATAATGTACAATTTACAACAGAAGCTGGCTCAAAATTGAGCTAAAATGTAAGAAAACACTTTTGTAGCAAAGTTTAGTGGCATTTGGCATCATAGCACTTCAAAAACCGCTTTAGCGGTAAAAAATGCGTTTTTCTAAGGGAAAAACGCTGACGATAAAGGGTTAAAGCTCCTGCACGTGTGTAGCACGTCATAAGCTTAACAGATTGGGCTTATGACGTGTCGTGCCGTCACAATAACGTCACAAATCCGCCATTTTGAATTTGAGGCCGTCATCTTGAATCCCAAACCTGCAGTCATGCAGCTGACAATGACGTCACCAAAATATATATGATTTTGTTCAGAGAAACATACTTAGTCAAAGCAAGCACACAAAAGTAAAAAATTATCTTCTTCTTACAAACGAAGGAGGAAAACCTGAAAAAAGACTGAAAAAGGCAGAAAATAGTCAAAATACACTTCTGAGAAGACGGTTGCTATGGAAACGTCAATCCTCATAGACACGTCGTTCACACAGGAAAATTTTCTCTGATATATTTTAGGAAAAGTCACGAGATTTGGTGATTATTCGACTAGCCGTTTAAAAGTTATAATTCGTTAAAGTCAGCGCGGGCACAATGTGTCCCCCCCCCCCCCCCCAGGCAGAATAGGGTTAAATGCTTTGCAGTTATTGAGCATGGTTGGTACCGCTGAATGCCGTTTATTTTCACTGTGATTGCCTGGTGGCCAAACTAAGTAGGTTTTGACTTTCCAAATACAATGGGAAATGCAGAAGAGAACGATGGAGATAAGTTGTTCTATAATGTTCTTAAAGAAACAAACCAAAAAAACAATAACAACAACAACAACAACAACAAGAATCCCGCGACTCATCGGATGACATATCTAGAACTAAATCTTTACCAAAAAAAAGAAACGTGAAAGAAGCAAACAAGCAAACAAACAAACAAAGCAAAAATAAAACAAACAAACACTTTGCGTACTGGATAAAATGTCCCTCGGTGGCAGTCGTTGGAAAGGTTTATATTCCACACTAGCAAGCCTGTAATCGTCTTCTTTCTCAAAAATCCTCGAACCAACTTCTGACTCCATTCCAACACCCCACCAGTTCATCTCTGCGTGTATGGGATCTGACGCGGCTTGTCTCGTGGAACTCAGTTCGTACAGATTGGACGGATTCTTAAAGTTGTTTCTGTGGTATTCCATAGGTGCGTTAGATAAAATAGTAACACCGTAATTCTGTCCAAGGCCTTGATTGAGATAAAACGTGTTTAGTTCACACTTCTGCTCAATTAGTGAAGCACCGGTGAAGCTGTATTCAATCGAGTGTAGCCCAGAGTTGTTGTAGAAAAAATTGTTTACAATCTCACTGTGTACGTCAGAAATGTTTACAGTACTACCGTAGCCCAGATTGTTTTCAAACGTGTTTTCCACGATGTTAACAAAGCTGTGGCTGTTTTCCAATCTTCTTCTCTGCTTTACGGCAATCGTTCCATTTGCGTTGTTGGAGATAGTGTTACCGTATATCAAGCCCATAGAAGCTATTGTGCCTTCATTCCCCGATAAGCTAGCATCAATCGCACCAAAATAGTTTCCTTTGATGAAATTGTTGGCAAGTGTAAAATTGTTGTCTTGGATATCCAGAGAGATAGCTCCCTTTTCTGTCGCATTGGAATGGGAGGCATCTATATCAGTAATGTGGCAGCGATTTATGCTCAGAGGAGGTCGGCGATGGCTTCCGTCTGCCACTGAGGTGTAGTTTATTGCCTGGTGAAAGTTGCCGCTGAAAACACTGTTGAATACACGATGGTGTGCTGCAGGAGATAAAGCTAAACTTAGAAGGCGTGCATTGGAAAGATACTGTAGTTTCCTAAAAAAAAATGAACGACAACACTACATTCTTTCCTTGCAAACGAGTTGTAATTTCATCCCACAAGGAAAGTAAATGATCGGCTGTAAAATATTCAAAGTAGTTAATTAGTTCGAGTCCACTCATTTCTGTTAAGTGCTTAATACCCTTCTCACTTCATAGCCAAACAAAATCAATCAACCAACCAATCAACCAACCAATCAATCAATCAATCAATCAATCAATCAATCAATCAATCAATCAATCAATCAATCAATCAATCAATCAATCAATCAGTCTAAGCAAAGGAGAACACTTTTAATACTGTACCTCTATTTGAACAGGCCAGTAGTTCGAGATTATCAACCATCACGTGGTTTCTGGAGTAATACCTTGACGACTTGTTACATTCGCCTTCTAACAGCAGTCTGTACTCGTCAATATCACTTGGAAGGGTAATAACCACCTTTTTCCAAACCCATAACTCCACATTTTTTGCTCTCCAAATAAGTCTTTGTTCAGTTCTTATTGATGTATCTATTGCGTGATGAAAGCAAAAGATAAATACTCCATTCTCTGAATTAGCTACAAAGTTAACGCTGCACCCACTAAACACGAAACAAAGCATTGAGGTACGTCCCCGAACGTACGGGGGGACGGGCGCTACCATTTTAGATGAAGCCTTGTTTACTGAGTAACGCCACAGTGCATATCATCATCTTGTAGAGCACATATTCTGCTCTCTACCAAAGGCAAAATTGTATCCAAAAGATTTTAAAACAACACAAAACCCAGAAGAGGGGAGTATGTACGTTTGCCTGTACATACGAGGGTTATATGGACTTTAACTAATTTTTCCTCCCTCTCACTAAATTAATTGCAATGTTTGACCAATTGAATTCTTCAACCTCTGTTGTTAAATTTGCACTTTCCTCGATGATGAACACAGAATGGGGCTGTTTATGCGGGTGAAATAAAACGCGAAATGACCCATTTATACGAGGGTGCCTTAAATAAGACGCAAAGTGATCGTATAAACAGAGTTCATGTCTTACAATGATCAAGCAATGAACTATCAAGCTGGTGAGTTAACACTAGTACTTCAAAAGGCCAATGAATAAAGTTAAGCTTATCTCTAATTTCTTCAAAGACAAAAAAACAAATCAACAACTTTTTGCATGAATTTTGGAAAATCCAGCAGAAGTTGACAAACTGCTGCACTATCGAAAATTTGCCTACTTTAATAAAGGGAAATTTCGTCATTTTCAAAATTTTACAGAAAATACACATATGTTAAAATTATGTGACAAAAAGAAGTTCTTCTGCCTTCCCAGCTAGAAAAAGACGGCACCCGTGAGATGAGATCCTGACCGGGAGCTGCTCATCCTTCCCACATAGTAGTTCTGAGAGGCCGCAGTCGTTTTAGTCAGCACGAAAGGCGGGAAAATGTAAGCATGCCCAGTAGGTGTCCGCGTCTTAACCCTATTCAGACCGGGGGGGGGGAGAGGCGATTGTGCCCGCACTGACTTTGGACGTTTAAAACTTTTTTCATAAGCAAGCTAAACCCACCAAACCTGGTGACTTTTCCTAAAACGTTTTCGTGGAACAATTTAGCATAGCAAGTGCTTGTCCAATAAGTTTGACGTTACCATGGCAACCACTTTTTGACAAGCTGTTTTTTTCAGAATTTTAAATTTTCACCTTTCCATTGAAGTAAGTTTTACCTTTTTGTACCATTTTCGTGTTCTTTTATTGATTTCAGTTACTTTCTGGTCAATTTTGGCAAATTTCAAAAAAATCAAAAAATCCAAGATGGCGGATCCAAGATGGCCGCCATTTTAGAACTTAACGTAATTGTTACGTCATATGACGTCACCAGCTTATGTTGCAGACCTCAAAGGAAACATTTTTGGACGTATTATCTGCCCTCCAAGTTTCGTTGTCATAGCTTTGATATTCTCCGAGTTAATCAGCCCCCCCCACCGGTCCCAGAAGACCCAAAAAAGCCCGGTCTGAATAGGGTTAAATAAGCTGCAACAAGCTGCGATGCCATTTATACGAACATTTGCGCGTCTTACATAAGCCGCAGCGTATGTAAGCCTAGTCCTCCAATCCCAGCATTACACAACTTGTCTTGTGTTATGAAGATGCGGACGACATTTCTTAGTACCATCCATACGGTCACTTAGCGTCTTGTGTAAGTCGGGACTTATTTTACTCGTATAAACCGCCCCAACAGAGATTCAAATAGACTAAAGTGCAATAATTGTATGTCCTAAAGGGATGAATAATCAAAAAATGAAATATACGCTAAAAGTGCAAACAAACCTCTTTGAATGTAAAGTGATAATGCCGCTCTTCCTTTTCTTTGCAAGCGGTAAAAGAAAACGAGTGAACATAACTGGGAAAATTTAGTGATTGGCGGACTGATAAGAACTGCGCGTGCATCAAGCTGATATGGATTATTCGTGACGTGCAGTCGTCTTCCTGTAACGATAAATGAAAACGTAACTAGAATTAGAAAGAAAAGCAATTTCACCATTTTCGACATCAATAACAGGAATGGCAATAACGATAACGGAAAGAGGCCTTAACCCTATTCTGCCTGGGGGACGACTAGAGGAATAATCACCAAATCTCGTGACTTATCAGAAAAATTTTCCTGTGTCAATGACGTGTCTATGATGATTGACGTTTCCATAGTAACCGTCTACTCAGAAATGTATCTTGACTATTTTCTGTCTTTTTTCAGTCTTTTTTCAGGTTTTGCCCCTTCGTTTGTAAGAAGGTGATGTTTTTTTACTTTTGTGTGCGGTTTTGAGTGAGAATGTTTCTTAGAACAAAATCATACATTTTTTGGTGACGTCATTGTCAGCTGTATGACTGCAGGTTTGGGATTCAAGATGGCGGCCTCAAATTCAAAATGGCGGATTTGTGACGTTATTGTGACGTCACGACACGTCATAATTGACACGTCATAAGCCCAATCTGTTAAGCTAATGACGTGCTACAAACGTGCCAAGTTTCATTGCAAGAGCTTTAATACTTTTTGAGATCTATAGGGGGGGCACTTTGTGCCCCCCCCTGCTAAGAAACTCAAAAAAAGCCCAGGCAGAATAGGGTTAAAGTGAATGATCTAAGGCTGGATTGAAAAAAATTGTTATGGAAACAAATTGTTACGGAAATATATGGTCACCTTCTGAAAACAGACGTAGCACAAATATAATCCTACGTTGTCTTAAGGTTGATTTCCACTGTCGAGTAAATTTTAGGTGCGTACGGGCGTGAATGTAACTGGCTTTACGTGCGTAAGTAAAATTAGAGACGGTGTATGAACGGCTCACGTAAGCGTAAGAAGTTAAAAGTTTTCAACTTTTTACGTTTAAGCAAGCCGTTTAGACATCGTCTCTAATTTTATTTGCGCACGTAAAGCCAGTTACATTCACGCCTATACGCACCTAAAATTTACGCAACAGTGGAAATCAACCTTTAATCAAACATCATAAACAACAAACAAACAGACGAAAAAGAATAAAAACAAACAAACAAACAAACGGGCAAAGAAGCAAGTTCTCTGCCACCGCCAACATCAGCTGTACGTCAGAAAGCTTGAACACTAACAACCGTTAGACAGTACTGAAGGATACTTGAATTTCATAGCCAACCACTCCGTGGAGTTGACTACATATGACACATGCACGGTTTTCGTTACCTTTAGGGGACCCGCCTATATAGCGAAAAATGGTCTAAAAACTGTCTTAATGCAAGCGCTAATGGCAAGAAAGCAATGACAACTTTCTTGATGGAATTATGCACTGTTCTCGTTATGACAACATCTCTCAGCAACTTGTAAACGACATTTGCTTTCTTTTGTTCTTTATAACATATTATAGGAATTTTTGGTTGCATTTTGGTGGCGTAATTAAATTTGTAGATTCCATGTATTTAGCTTATCATTAGACAGTTTTAGCGCGTGCATTTAGAGTTTTTTTCCCTATATAGGGCGTATCCAAGAAAAGTTACGGAAGAACAACAAGATTTCGTAAATGGTAATTGTGGCTAGTGTCGTTTGTAACATGAAACCATTTTTGTTACGTTCAGTTAACTCGAAAGCCTGAACTTTTAATTTCCTTAACCTTTCTTATGCGTAAAAAATGCCACAGAATGTCAGGAAAATGGTACTTTCTTTTGAATTTGATTTTACGTACGAAACCCAACCACCATTCCCCGAACATTAAAAGTGTACATAAAATGACGTTTGTCTAGAAAAAATAGTAATACCATTATTTGAAAAGTACGAGTAGTCCTCTCCGATGTACCACCTCCAGCTGTAATAATATTTTCTAATTTGCCATGTTGTGGTGACGTTGAATCCATTGACTGATATGTTGGTAAAAGTATTCCACCCGCAAAAGCCCTGCTCAAATGTGCAGGGTGTATCTGTGTAGGACAAAAATAAAAATAACAAAAGATCAGTTTCCAGAAGCAAATCATAAGCCTTTTTCAAAGTTTTGTGGCTTTTTATAAAGCGCAAAAATATTGAGGTTTATTATCCATATTCAAACCACGGTAGGTGATCGCGGTGCCAGGGTGGAATTTAGTTTTAGTTCTCTGACAAAATTTTGTTATGGCATTTCATTGTTCTTGGACTTTGATTCTTCCATGGCGATCCTATTTTTACTGGCATGTTTTCTTTTTCAAAATTTGGATTTTCTTTAATGAAATGTTAACTTTGTCGTAACTTTACATTTTATCATTTTGTTGTGTTTTTCTAATTGGTTTTGGCTAATTTTAAGACAGTTTTGACGGTTTTGTTACGTTTTAAAGACACTGAGAGATTCAAAATCAGAGATGCAAGATATGGACTTAAGAAACAATTATGTAATTCCCAGGTCATTGAACTTCATCATTCTTCTTGGGGACCTCGAGGAAAACAGTTTTCGACGTATTTTGCTCACACCAAGTTACATCGCCATAGTTTTGAAGGTCTTGAAGTTATAGAGTGTGATTTAAATAAGGTTAATCTCTAGCTTCGTTTTTCCTTATTTCTCTTTGCTTTTTTACGATTCTATTGAAATAAGAAACGTTGTTTTTGTCTCCACCATCTAATCTTGAAGCAATTAATTGTTTCAAGTCAAGAATAGTGACATGCGTTAACTTTAATTTCATGACCGTTATTTTCAAACCCTAAATGAATTAATGAAAATCGCTCTTCGCCATAACTCACCTACTATATTTATTTCCTCTACTTGAATAACCATTTGAGAATTCACATTCCCAGTCCATCGCACTGTAATAGCATCACGTGGTATGAACAACTCCTTATGAACAAGATTTGTCAATTGAGCGTTTGACTTGTCCACAATCACATTGTAACCCAAAACAGAATCATAAACTCGTAGACGTTGTGTTCCCTTGACGTATAGGAGTGTCATCTTAATGCCTTGACCTCTGGTTACTCTCAACACTTTCTGGCAAGTTCCCGTTGCAGGTATTTTTACCACTAGCGAGATTTCAAAATATAGTAGCGTATGATTTTTCGCCAACACAGCTTTTTCCTT
Source organism: Siderastrea siderea (assembly GCA_964030785.1). Taxonomy (NCBI): domain Eukaryota; kingdom Metazoa; phylum Cnidaria; class Anthozoa; order Scleractinia; family Rhizangiidae; genus Siderastrea; species Siderastrea siderea. The sequence goes on from OZ034977.1 coordinate 21,465,185, forward strand.
ACCACAAAGAAAAATTTGGCCATAATGGACACGAGGAACATTCTCTTTACTTGATTCCTCAAAGGAAATCCCTCGTTGATTTTCTGAGGACTCGGAGTTTTCCACTACAATGTTTCGTTTTGTTTGCAAAAAGTTTATTCCAGTGTCTCCAGTTTTGATAAACCTGCTGCTATTGATATAGACATCGTTTCTTGGAAAATGTACCCTCAGTCCACCACCGATGCAGTTTCTGACAGTAATGAATCTCATTTCAGGCACGTTTATGACAGCTTCTATCGCGGGAACAGACATTCCATGACGATTGCCACACAATGAAAACTGAACATGTTCCAATGTGGATGTCTCCTGGGAAACGTTAACATCTCTTGATGATATAAATCGCACATTCCCCCATTCTCCAACTTCGCATTTTACAACAAGAGAACAATTGCTGCTGTTAAATTTGGAGTTATTTATTGAGCACTCGTTCAGACATGTTTCGTTACCATGACAATGAACCGCTAGTAAGAACGACTCGTTAAGATTTTGAGCAACTATTTTCAGATTTTCTGAAGAAGAAGCTGGTGGCCCATATCCGAGCTGTTTACAGATAATTTCACGGACAGTCAATGTGGATAAGTAACCTGCAGTCGTGATTATATTCCAAGACTTGTTGTGAAACACTTCTGCCAGCCCCTCCCATGGGAAATCACCACCGACAAGACGAACCTGTACGCTGTATGGATCAGCAGTTTTGGTTGCTTCCCTAACGGTGAAATGTATTGGTTTAGCAAGCGTTCCACGAGCCTGGAGCTCTCCAGCGACAAGTATGCTTACTCTTGGGCTTATCTTTACCGTGACACCAGGTTCTATTGCAAGTGAGACATTTTCCAGAATTGTTAAATCTGCAGTCACGTAGTAAGGACTTTGAGAAGCTCTAAGTGTTATAGACTCGAACAATCTACCTGAAAGAACATTGTCACGGTGCTTGAAATCGTGTTCATTCGTGGACATAAGTGTTAAGTCATCACTACTCAGTAAAAATGGCCAATCGTTGGCGATAGCGAAGTCGTAATTGTCATCAAAATCTGATATCCTCTCACGCACTTCACTTGCTGTTACCGTACCCCACCAGTTAAGTGTCACGTTCACAACGTCACGCTGAGAAATGGAAGGGACCCTGATGCAAAGTTCTCTTGGGTATTTGGAGTTATTAAACTTGTTATAGCGGAAAATGACGTCTTTGTAATAAAGGATGCCAGAAATAAGCACGGCACAAAAATTTTTATCGGTTGACTGCCTTGATGAGTTATGATCAGAATTATCGAATAAAGTGTTATTGCTGATGACAAACTCTGCATTCTGAAGAGATGGGAAGATGCTGTGGATGACTTGTATAAGCACTACACTGTCTGCTATATTTTCTACGAAGGTGTTGTTTGCGAATTTGGAGTACTTCTCTACTCGCTGAGCTTCTATCACGCTCTTGCCTTCGCAGTCATTCTTAGTAAACAAGTTGTCCGTGATAGAGATGTGATCAACAGTCGCAATGCCTTCCAGCAGCACACACCTTCCAGTGTTAGACAGGAAATCGTTCTCTTTCAAAACGAAATCAGCCGCCTTTCCACGAATGTCGATCACTCCTGTGTCCGAACAATTGTTGCCCATAAATATATTTTTACTTACAATCACAGTTGTTTTGTAACGATAGTAATAGTATCTGTTTACTTCGACAGTGGGTCCTTCGTTGTGAAAGAAACTGTTGGAATGTAAAAGTATTTCAGCGGGGGATTGATAGTAATAATTATTATACCTGTCGAAGAAAGAAACAGCACCCTTCTTGTTCCAAGCAAATGTATTGCCACCAGCAAAAAAACTGCCAATGCGACCTGATAATGTAAGACCACAGTCACCACTGCGTGCAATGCTTGAATTAATAATGCGTATTACATTGTCTCCATAGGATGAATAGATGTACACACCCTTCTTCCATGTTTCGCTGATTTCAGAGTTTTCCAGCAGAAACTTTGTAGATGAATAAAGGTATAAATAAATGCCGTAATGATTCTCCCATTCTCCATTTTTTGTGAGAGTCGAGTTGACAATTTTAACAACACCTTTTCTGACGGAGTAAATATAGATTCCATGCGTTCCTGATCCGTTGATCAAACAGTTTTTGATGAGAACGTCTTTGGACGACATACCATTTGACCAAACGTCAGAGATCTGTATTCCGAATTGCCTTGAGTTTGAAATTGCTGTATCAGCTACTCTAAAAGATTTCAAAGCGTATCCTCGGATACGGATACCTCCTTGAATGATGTTGCTAATCTTAGTTCGTGTTAAACTGATTTCTCCTCCAGTGTAGTCTACCTGTTTACTTTCTGTAAGGGATACAAAAGATTGAAAAGGCATAAACTCAAGACTAAAAACACAAGAAAACAAAACAAGCATTCACAAATTAAAAAAAAAACAAAAAAAAAAACAAACCAAAAAAAAACCTAAGCATACGTGGGTTACTTTGGGGGAATTTTCGTGGTTTGTCAATATCTCAGCGACATAATTTAACAAGGGGAGAGTTGGGACAGCTCAGAAAATAAAGAGTTACTAACCTTTCATTGTATAAACTAGGAAATTGATCTGTAAGTGCCTGCGTGTTTTGATATGAAACAAAATAGAGGAGCGGGTTGAGTTAAAAACAGGGCGATCTCTCCATGAAAGAGTCTCAATCTTCCACGGCGAACCAACTGACATATTCAGTCCATCATACACGTGCGTGAAATCATTGTTTTGAAAGTAGAGCACTTGAATAATAAGTTTGTACCCTGGCTCTGTCTCCATGACGTGCTGACAAGTGAACTGCAGGTTGTCGTCCAATGCTTCTAAAGTGAAGTGGAATATTTTGCTGGCTTGTAAAAATGTTTTGTTACTAGAGCAGACGTGAAAGATCTGGATCACGTCTGGGCTGGCAGTGTCGGCAGCAAAAGTGGTTGCCTCGTCCCATTTGCTTTCAAAGTAGAAACCATAACCACGATTGCTTGTCATATAGACGTCTGTGAGGGTGAGGGAAGGAGATAATGAATAAATACCATGAGATCTCGTGTTTGATACCGTGGAGTTTGCCATAAACGGCAGGTTATGAAATAAGCTCTGATATAAAACTTGAACTCCAATTCCGTCGGAGTTGTTTATCAATACGTTGCTGATGTCATGATGGTTGAAATCAATTCTGAGAGAAGCACCAGGAATATTGATGTCACTTCGATATGCCATGCCAGCATCGTATATTTCGAGGTGATGCAACGTGCTCCGGTGATTTGACATTGGCAGGTGGAGTCCCACCCAGTTTTGTCGTTCGCAGTAAACGTACACAGTGTGACCCTGACATTCAGACCTGTAACCCCATGCATCATAATTGCAGTTCATTATATCTGTATTAACGTTACTGTCACAGACAACATTATGGACAAAAACGGTTTTGTTTACCGGAAGAGATCTTGTGCGGTACAATTGATATTTAAGACTGAGCTGCTGGCATATGATTTGTCCTTCCGTGACAAACGATCTACCATGTCTCAAACACATTGGTAGCCACGTCCCATTGACGAGAAATTCGACTCTTCCTTCCGACGGTTCAGACTCACCTGCCAAACGGAATTTGCCTTGGAAGCTCTTTTTCATAAACCTCACTTTTTCGTTTTCTGTTCCATTGACAACAAGAGTGCCTTGCACAACCATTGCAGATCTGGGAGGAAACTGTAGGGTGGTATTCTTTGGTATAATCAGGGTGCCGTTAGTGAAAATAATGATGTCATCTCTTACCTCGTAGGTTAACGCTTCACTTGATAGAACCAATGATTTGTCCAATATTCCACCGATGGTTCGATTTCTCAAAAAACACGATGGCCTTGAAATGTTTGAATTGATGACACGTGACCTATTGTTGGATGTGAAGTAAGGAAAAAAATGCACCGGGGATAGTTGAACTCTGTGGCTGAAGTCGAAGATTGTGTCGATAATTTCACATTCATCCGTTGTTCCCCACCAGTTGAACTTAGCGTCAATAGCGCGCTGATGATCATGACGCAAAGTTGAAATCTGGAAGGTAAAGCCTGGATTTTCAAAAACGTTTTCCCGTAGCATAAAACTGCCTTCCTTAAGGACAATCACTGCATGAAGTGTAGTGCGTTGGTAGAAGGTTTGGAAATTATTTTGCGTTGTAGCCACGTTTTCTTCAAAGGTGTTGTTAATTACGGTAGCAGAACGCGTTTTTGGAAATGCACTCAGGTCAATGTGTAAAACATTTTGAGCAACGCGATTTCTTTGGAAAATGTTTTTCCATATCTTCAAATTAACTCGAGTCTGCTTGTTTCTACCACATTGATAATTGTCTACGAAAGTTAAAACTTTATCGGTGTTATAAATGAACTTGTTTGATTCAATAACCGCTTCCAAGCCTAGACGACCCATGCAGTTAACGTTGAATGTGTTGACTCTATTTTCTTTGAAAACATTTTTGCTCACGATAGCTGAGACTTTTCTTGTATTGCGTAAATTCCAGTACCAGTAACAATAATAGCCTGGCGACAGAATGATTCCGCCTCCGTTGCACTCAATATTATTATTGAAAATTGACATGGTGACGTTGACGGCTGATTCTTTCCAATACTGGCAATAGGGTCCTAGCCTGACCCCATACTGACCATTGCTATTTATATCGCTGCTTACAAGGCTCAAGTGCCTAAATTGATGCCTTGATGGATCATTATGGTAGGTTCTAACATCCAACAAGTTAACACCGTACCGAGAGTTGGAATTTGCTGTGCAATTAAACAGTTCGTGATCACCTGCCTGGTTTGATATGGAGCAGCCGTCTTCCCTGTTTCTTGAGAAATTGCAAAACGAGAAGGTTGAAGAAGTTTTGCCATCAGATATTCTAACTCCACTGAGCCCATTTAGAACTGCAGTGATGTTACGGAAGTCAACACTTCCAGTTCCATCTGCGATTTGAAAACCGTTTTTCCAGTTTGCTTCGAGCATCAAATCCGACACGTTACTTTTGTGAGCAATGCGTTTGAGGTGCACACCATTCTGAGAATTTCTCTTGGCAGACAGTTGGTGTAGGTTACACGAAAGAAGGCTGCTGTTCTGAATTTTAAGACCTTCGCCGCGATTGTTAATGAAATTTGTCTCTGTAATTGTTAATCTTCCCAGGATACGCTCCACTGACAATCCGTCCGCTTTATTACGATAGACAGTCGTTTTGGAGATGGAAACTTTTCCTGTAATGTCGTTTAACGTAACACCTCTGCCGTAGTGATCATTAAACGTGCAGTTATATAGTAAGAGTGAGGAAAACTCTGAAAATTAGAACATACAACAATGTTATTAAGAAAGGAAGCACTAAGTTAGGTATACTTTAAAAACAGACTCCTTAACGCTCTACGTAAGGTTTTTCTTAATTGTTTTCAAGACGAATTAATCATATACAGCTACTGTTTTTAGTATTGTGTGCATATCCCTTGGGCACATTTTGACACAAGATCGGTGAGAATCGATTTTCATAGTTACGAAATATGACGTCATAAGTAGCAAAAGCACAAAATGTTACAAGAAGCAGCAAAATGTTTAATTACGTCCTATTCTGCATGCCCACCATCGAACATTCTCAATTTCCTCTGGTTTTTGAAAAGTACTTATTTTGGGTAAAATCCAAGATGGGAAACAAGATGGTGGCCATCTTGGGTGACGTTATAAGCCCCTCAGCATTGCTGTAACCCATAACATATACCTCAACTTGTAGAGCACATCACAGCCTTTCTACTAAAGGTGAAATCTTTTCGAGAGACTCGTTGTTGAATGGACTATTCTGCCTAAACAAAGTCCCCCCTTGCATTAGCATTGTAACGAGAAAACTGCCTGTGAAAGTATAGTGGCCATTGCAACTTCAGATTTGATGAGCAATGGTTCGCCACTGAACATTCAAAGTCGGCGAGGGCACTTTGTTCGCCACCAAGGCCTTATCCTTTCTTCAGTGTTCCTGCAGTACTTTAGTATACCTAATACAATTTTGTATTGAAATTTCGGACATTTTCCAACAAGAAAATTCACATTTTTTATTGTGCTTTATGTTTTGATGTATTGACAAATTCATCTACAAAGCCACCCAAACTGCCACAACGAAAATTAAAATACATACGAGATTAGAAAATGAGAAGTTCTGCTGGTGGCGAAATGTGGCTAATGGGATACTGAGACAAAAAGATAGAACCTTGCATAGATTTTTCGTGTTACTATGAATGTCTCCGACTATGTCCAAGTATATGCGGTTTTCGATGCTTTCATTATAAAGCATATCACACGTCTGACCATTAGAACTCTTTTACCTTTGTCATCTGTAATTACGAATTTCACTGTTGCTCCATTCCGGCCGTTGTATCGAAACCTTATGTACAGCTCGTGACCAGTACTGGAGGTTGGCGTAACTGCCTGATTGACAACTGTGGATTGGTCCACAAGAGTTGCAAAGGTCCCGTTTGTCGAGTTGCCATCGTAAACCTCCAATTCAAACTTCTCACCCACCAAGGAATGATAATACACTGTCAAATGGCCTCCAGGTTGAGTTCTGATTACCTGAAAATCAATCAACCAATCAATCTATCAATCAATCCATCACTCACTCACTCACTCACTCACTCACTCACTCAAGCAATCAATCAACTCAATCAATCAATCAGTCAATTAATCAACCAATCCACCGATCGATAGCTCAATCGATCCATGAAAAAACACAAACACACACACACACACACACACACACACACACACACACACACACACACACACACACACACACACACACACAAAACAGCTACTACCTTAACTCTCGGACGTAAAAAAAGGGTGGATCTTTCCAAGACGATTTATCATCTGCACTTCTCGCTTTCAGTATCTATGTGCATTGTTTGTCTCTAAGAAACAATTCGATACACGTTTCGTGTGAATCAGTTACTATCGTTACAAACTATGGCGCCATAATTAGCAGGTAGTCAAGCCATTTTTGAAGAGAAATGCCTTTTTTTTTACTGTTTTTAGGTAATGAAAGAACAAACTGTTGAAAATAGTGAAACAAAAGTGTTTTTGTTTTTCAGCTAAGATAATTTCATTTCCGCTGTTTTTACATAATTTTTAATTTTAGGTAAAATCCAAGATGGAGGCCTTTTTGGGTAACGTCACAGGCCCCCAGCAGTGCTACAACCCACAATGTATACTTCCTCTTCTAGTACACTTCACAGGCTTTCTACTAAAGGTAAAATCGTTTCAAAATTCAGTAACATCGAAATTCCGGGGAAGGGTGGCTTTGGGGGGAGTTGACTTTGCTTATACGTCCGAGGGTTAACCTTATTTAGATTGTGGGCCCTGCGGGACTCGTCGTGGGAGAGGAGGGAGGGTGGCATTTCGCCGCCCTTCTCAACGTCAAGAATATGATAGTTATGACAGCAAAACTTAAAAGGCAGACGATAAGTCCAAAAAGGTTTCCTTTGAGGTCCACGGCGTGGGCAAATGATTAAAAAATGCGAACATTTTAATGGGGACGTTTTATGTGTTTTCCTAGGCTGTGTAATTTTACTTAGTTGTGCAACTGCTTACACTAGGAATAGACAATACCTTAAGGTGATTCCATTCAATTGCAATTTGCGCATCCTTTCTGCGCATCAATTTTTGCGTTATTAGCGCGCGCACGAGCGCGCGCGCGTTCGAAACTTGGTAGGTTTTCTATGAAAACTGAGCTGTTTGAGAGAAATGAATTGTGTTTTCTCCAAAACGAACTCGGTGACCCCTCTTTTTTAGTCCATTTATTAGAAGAAAACACGACTCTGCATGATATATCTAAATTTTAAGAATTTTTCATTATTCAATTTTCAAATATTCTGATTAATTCACTGTTACAATCTGATTTTCGGCATTTCACTGTAAGCGTGCATGTGCTCGATTTGCTTATTATTTCATTACTTTTATTTTTAAGGCAACTTTAAGGTCTCTTACTGTAACATTGTTTTGCTATCACAAGAATAATGCCTATATTTTATTGCTAGTGATAACTTTCGTAAAGTAGTGAGTGTCTCTGGTACAAGGAAAGGCTTTTCATTGCTGTCGATACCTAGCAAGGTACCTATATACTATAGCCCTGTAGCCTGAAATCAGACGCGGTGACCCCCTCTTTTTATTTTATTTTTCGATGTACTAGGTGTAATTAATAACTGCGCAAAGTTTCAACAAATTCTCATTACAACTTCTTTTAACTTTTTCGATGGAATCACCTGAAAATGTTTCATTTATGACATGCTTTCAAAATCAACGCAAAAAATGCATTTTGATGCAACAAGCCTCCAAATTATCTGGGAATGATTTGATATAACAAATTGCTGTGCATTAAGTTAGATGTTATCATTGCAACCAAATATTGATAAGCAGTGAATTTTTTTTCATTCAGTATCCTGCTATTTTAATTTTATTAAAATATGTAACTTTTACATTCTTAAGAGGCTCTGACTGTAAATATCGAGAATCGTTGGACAAGCTCAAAAAATCGAAAATCCTGATAACTTGCCAGAAGAATACCTTTGGGGAGCTATCTTCGAAAATATTACTTAAACCTTCTGGAATTCTATTGTTTTCGAAAAATTCGGAAAAAACCGTTTTGCTTAATTAATTATGCAAAAATCAGGCTTAAAATGAAACAAATTGAATGCGCTTGTTTGTAAACAACTAGCAACGCCAGAATACAATTTTAGCGGAGCCTGCGGGCAAAGCCCGCCAGCGGAGCTCCATTGCTAAGGAAATATGGTAACCTAGACAGAGCTGAATAACGCTGAACGGTCAGCGGTGCGAAACGCGGGCGACCGCGCGCGAACCCGACTTGGCGACTGGGCAGGCCTGGCGGGCTATTTAAAATGGCCGGTATTTGTGGGATTTTCCCGTACGGTAAACAACCCCGTTGGTTAAGCACAGTGTTGCGTGGTTAAGAAAAGTCTGTGTGTTTTTGGACAGCCAATACCATATTGTATCCTATTTCAGTTTGAAAAAAATTTGCTTTCATCGGTAAAATGGTGAAATTTTGGCTTAAACGAGATTTTACGAATTGTGCTTACATGTCCCAGTCGCTTTATTTTATCGCGAAAGTTGCAAGTGGTGTTTTTATTGGTTGTGGGACTTTTATTTTTTCCTCTGTTTTCGAGTCGGCCCAAGAAAATTGCTTTAAATGTGGAAGTCTACGGGCAAGTGAATCCCAAGGCGATTTATAACGACTTTCTCCCAGAAAGCCTGATACTCAGGCTAAACTTTGTCGTGTTGGTCAAGTGAATGCTGAATCGCTTGCTTGTCAACGCCACAGAAAACAACTCGAGAAAGACAACAACAGGTGTTCCTATCAAAAGCATGGCACCGCTTCAGACAAGAGTAAACTGTCAAAAATTCCAATGACATTATTATCACTGAGGTAAGTAAAGCTTTCGTTCAATAGAAACTTCTTAAATTAAGATTTTGGTTTCTACGGAACAACACTGCCATTGAACAAAAGCTATGGTCGGTGTTAATTGAATTAAAATTAAGTACATGTCTGCATTAGTGTAACTTTCAACTTGCCTCATTACAAGTTTAAAAATTTCCAATTATAAAGTTTTAAAAGTTTGTTGTAAGAGAATAAGGTATCTTTATGAACAGTGACACAGCCGCTTTACGACGCTTCGACTTGCCGCAATACAGCTTTTAAAAATAAAAAGCTTTTCAACTGACAATTTCTATGGAACGAAAACTTTACTTACCTTAATGATATCGCCAACGACACCGAATTCTTCTTTTAACATTTCCCAGCACTAAATAGGCATAAAAGCACAAAATATTCCACAATTTATTGTCCTTTTCGAACACAATTAACAAGAAACTGACTCATTCAGTAACTCATTCACATTCCGACAGTCTCACATTCCAAGACCCGGAGCTGCGATCCGTGGCGCTGACCGTAATGATCGCAGCTCTGGGGACGAGAGAGGAGGAGAGCAGTGACGTAACGAACATGCGCAGTGCGTTATTCAGCTCTGTCGGTAACCTATCAATCCGAGAAATTTTGGTTGTGACGTAATAGTCACGTGACCTTCCGTCCGTACGTCCGTACGTCCGTCCGTCCGCACACTCTGTGGGAGGGGGAGGGGAGTCCCAAGACAACCCGACGGGGGCAGAGAATGCCATCTTTTCTTGGCGGGAAATCACACGGTACTTTAGGGCAACCGGCATTTTTCTTGGCGGGAAATCGCATGACCATCGTCGCTTTTGAAAAAGAGGTTTCTTTAAAAGCTTAAGCTTCTTTAACATTTAACGATTGCTCGAGAGTACTGAAGTCTTATACTTGACAAAGAAACATCTCATATATATAAATGGAAAGAAAAAGTTCAAAAGAATACTGGTAGAAGGGGAAAAGTTCAAGTTACGAAAGCTGCATTCAAAGGACTTTATCGCTTTGTTTTCTTCACGGCGGAGACTTTGCCCTGTTCTGAAACACAACCGAGTAAGTGAAGTTTTTAAAAGGTCTAAGGTACATGATTTCGAGTATTACGATGAAAGAAATTACGTTTTGAAATGTAAATTTGATTTATGCCATTAGAAATGTGTTATTTACTTTTGACTTTAAACAATTATTAGAGATTTGTGACAGATTCTTGAATATTTTGCCATGCTGAGCCGATTTCACTCGCGTGGACCGACCTACGATTTTGGAAGTGTAACGCGAATTGCATTTAAGGATAAACTTAGGGGTTTTCGAATAAATGTTTTTCAAAAATGATTTCTCTGTCCATTATTTTGTGTTTGCTTATTCATAACAGTAGGTCTAAGCACAGCCGCAAGACAACTGCACAAGCCTTGCTTTCAATTTTCACCGTCCGGTCCATCTCTTTGTGCAACTGTCGATTTTCTTGTCCTAGAAGTTTTCAATAGTAATAATCTTTTAAGCGAAGCAGTTGTCGGTTTAAAGCTATTTTTATCCGAAAAGCTTCCGAAAACAGTTTTGTGCGTTCCTCAAAGCGCCTATCTTTATATAGGCTTACTTCGCATCCGCAAAACTTATGCCGGCATAATAACAATTTAATTAAAGCGTGTTTGGCGTTTCTTTGTTTTGAATCTTGATTGTCTCTAGTTAGAGAACGAAATATAACAGTTATTTGAAAAACTATAAGCGAAGCAGTTGTCGGTTTAAACTTATTATGCCCGAAAGGCTTCCAAAAAACAGTTCGGTGCATTTTTTTAAAGCGCTCGAATTTCAGACAATTTGCAGCCACAAAACCTATGCAACAGAGTTAAGAATGTTTGGACGGTGTTTGTTCGTTTGTTTTCGATCTCGATGGTCTCAAGTTAGAGAACGAAATATAAGCGAAGCAGTTTTGAGTTTAAAGCTATTTTATCCCGTAAGTAATGTGTGTTCCTCAAAGTGCTTGAATTTTTTCGCGGCTGCTAAGACCTACGCGACATTTCTTCGATAAGTTTATTACAAGTGCTTCGAAGCTCCCCAGATCCTTTCTTTCGGGTAATCCCAGTAAAATGCCGGTGAAATGTCAGTATAAATTTTTGACCAGACTAATATTTTTATTTAGTGGCAGTTCATGTTATTTGTTAACATCCGAACGCGATGAAGATAACCCATTTAAACAGTCGAATAATTTTTATTTTGTGTTTGTAAATGAGCGCCGTTTCAAGTTCATTCAAGCGAACAGCCAATAAACCAAGGAGATTTGACAAGCCTTCACAGTTAATGACAGGATATGGAAACATTGCAAACACCAAGCTAGACGGCTCGTGAGTAAAATAATCAAGCTGTGCTCAGCCTCTAGAACGACCTTTCGAGCTTGGTTTTACAGAACAGATCCCCAAAATATTGGAGGACAATTCGGAACACTTTCAGGCTTTTTGAGAAACACTTTTCGAAAGCGAACGAGCCAAAAAAAGCCCCGAAATGTATTTCAGACCGAAAAGTTTCAGGACTATTTTTGAGAAACGAACACCAGTTTATTCCTTCGCGGCTCCGCTTTTAGGCTTGGCTAAATCTATATATTAATTTTAAATGATAGCAATACTCTTATACTTTCTATCAATGGCAATTGCATGGAGTTTTGCTTTATTTTTGTGGTTTGGTGGTTCTTTGAAACAAAGGCATTTTCCGCACTTCCGAAAAAGGCAAAAATTAGTAAACTTCAGAGGCTTAAGATAGGTCTTGGTATGTCTAATATCGAATTGAAATAAACACTGTGATAAAGTTTGGCCCTACTTCTATTATGATATGAAATAAAAAATCTGGGCAATTCACGCCCGCGCTGACAAAAACAAAAATTCGCGAACCAGTGTTGCCAAAATTTGCATAATTTGGATAACAGGAAAAAGAACTGTAATGGGAGGACGACTTGAAATATGACAAATCGTTTACCGTAACTATTTTCATATGGTCTTTCTACTAGATGATGCATTCGCTGGTATCTTCATTTATCTTTCTGAAGAATTACGAACAAATTTGCAAAATTGTTGGTGAAACTTAAGAGTGCAGTGGGTTATCATATTTTGTCAGATGCCTTTACTCTGCAGCACCAGTGGCCTTTCTTTGTTATTTGCAGTTTCTTTGGGAAAATACTAATGTTCTCAAAAATCCAAACGGTTTTTTTTATTAATCATTAAAGTTGACGTACGCGTATATTAAAATTGAGAGCTATAAAAACGGCTGTGTAAGGTAAGGAACACAAAGTACCACTCAAAATAATCAAGTCACGCAACCGATCACTGCACGTTCATGCAAACGTGAAAATATTCTTCAATGAAAATCTTTTCCTCAAAAACTGTGAAAGAGTTCTCAGCGATCTTGCAAAGTAAAACCAAACAAACTGTGTACTGATATCTTTTAGATATACAGCCGCATTAAGAACTCATAAATACCGATCCCGTCTGTGGTTTGCGTTTAATTTTAAACATATTTATACAAGTGTAATAATATTGATAGAAACAGCACATGTTTTGACAAATACGTATAAATCATAATAATAACGATGCACTTTTGCTTCCTGGCCAAAATAGTGTCATTTCAAAAAGTCGCCCAAAATCTTAGTAGCCGTTTGAAAAGAGCGATCGAGACACGTACACAACAACATACTATGTCGCAGTTTTCTTCTCTCGAAGAGAAAGGTGTCATATGTATACGAAACTAATTCTAGACTTGCCTGTCGGAATTTTCGTCCCAGTAGAATATCAACTACACATGACAGTATGCCCAGACACAGGGATGCGTACGGTATTCGCTGGAGAACTAGCCATGCATACAACAGCGGTCAATGTAGGAGACCGCATTCAAAAACTGCCATAAGTAGGTTGACAAATTGACATTCACGTGACACGGGTCACGCAACAACTTGTGTAGAACTTTTAAAACTTCTTCTCCTTCTCTTTAGTTTTACGTAGAAATAGTACAAGCCCAAAACAATGCAAGAATAGATTGAATAAATGTTTTAGTCCATTCTTTGTGTGTCTTCAGTGAATAAAATTCTCTAAATTGAGCTCACCCAAACTACTACTTTTCATTTCATTCATTTCATTATGCAAATTTTGGCAACACTGGTTCGCGAATTTTTGCTTTTGTCAGCGCGAGCCTGAATTGCCCAGATTTTTTAGTTCATATCATAATAGAAGTAGGGCCAAACTTTATCACAGTGTTTATTTCAATTCGATATTAGGCATACCAAGACCCATTTTAAGCCTCTGTAGTTTACCAATTTTTGCCTTTTTCCGAAGTGCGCAAAATGCCTTTGTTTCAAAGAACCACCAAACCACATAAATAAAGCAAAACTCCATGCAATTCCCATTGATAGAAAGTATAAGGGTATTGCTATCATTTCAAATTGAAATTGTTTTCTGGCGTTGCAAATGGTTTTAAAGCAAGCGTTTTCAATTTAATTTTAAGCCTGATTATTGCGTAATAAATTAAGCAAAACCGTTTTTCCGAATTTCCCCAAAAGAATAGAATTCCAGAAGGTTTAAGTAATATTTTCGAAGATAGCTCCCCAAAAGTGTTCTTCTGGCAAGTTATCAGGATTTTCGATTTTCTGAGCTTGTCCGCCGATTCTCGATATTTACAGTCAGAACCTCTTAAAGATCTTATCAGTGTTCTTAAGTCAATTACTCACCTTAAAAAACATCTTTTAAATCTTTCACTGCACGAAAAGACGGATTTACCGAGCTTTGCAACTGAAGTAAATATGTAGCAAATTTAGGGCTCTAAATTTGTCACAAATTTGCACAGGCGGCATTGTCGAAGCAAAGACACACACTTGCTCCTGCTGAAATTAGGCGCAAATGTAACGTAAACACGAAGTTTGCATCAGATTTGTGTCAGTTTTGCCACCAAGGTAAATTTTCAAATTTCACATTTATTTGCTGTAATTTTGCTACCCTTAAAAATCAATACTTTTACGGAGTCCATAAATCTAAGCAAACAAGGTGAAAATCAACTTATTTGCATTAAATTACCATCACTTTTACTTTAGTGGCAAATAAACAAATTTGCATTACTTATTCTCAAATTTACTGTTATAGCAATTGCGCCTATTTGCACCAACTTTACATCAAGATCAAATCAGGAAATTTAGGTTTATTTACCCCATATTTACTAAAGGAGCAAACGTACTCATCTCCGAACACGCAAACAAGTGGCGTAAATCAAAGTACTGTCACATTTACTTGAGTAGCAAATAAACAAATTTGGATATCTTCACTTACATTTGCTATCATTATGGCAATTCTGTTTATTTGCACCAACTTTACACCAAGTCAGCAAATTTAGGTTTATTTACCCCAGAAGCAAATATGGAGCAAATATAACCATTTCCATTTTCGCCAACCTACTCTTTTTCCTATGAAACCCGAAGATTTTCAAGTCATATTCAGGCCCAGTTCAGACGCCGTACCTCTCATGTGCCGTACCAAACACATTTTCGCCCCTAGGTTGTATTAAGCGGCAAGCTTTGCCGTACCCTAAGATTTTGGTTTGCCTAATTGAAATCTGTCGAAAAAAACTAATTTGGACACCGTACAACTGCCAAAAAACTACGTACTACTTGGTACGGCACATGAGAGGTACGGCGTCTGAACTGGGCCTTAGTGTACTGTTAATCAGCAAATTTGTCCTAAACAATACTTTTTGACCTCTGTAAGAAAGTGCACAAGTATATAAATCATGGCTGAAAACGTACTTAAAATGGCGAATTATTTCCCTCCAAACAAATTGCAAATCTTAGTAGTTTTCGTTCTCACATTGGATAATTCAGTCTTGAACGCGGTCAATCAAACGCACTATGGGATTCCAATGGGATAATGATCACGCGCGCGTCATGTTTTCACGCCACACGCAACTTTCGCGCCCGCTCGCGTGTCCTTTGTGCTAATCAACCCCTAGTGGATTTTGGAGGTGGATTCATTAGAAGAACAAAGAAAAATGTTTTCTATGTCAGAGGGACTTTGAATATTACATATCCCAGAAGTGCCCAGACATACAATGATTGAAGAACTCCACGATGTTTGAATTAGCAAGGATGCACAACATTTGCTTAACATTTTGTCTCAATCTGGTAATTATGTTGCATATTTCACAACATTTTCCTAAATCTTTTCGTCTCGAAATGCTTATTATGTTGCATATCCCAAAAGTGCTCAGGCATATGGTGATGCTAGGACTCCAAGCTGAGTCAGCCAGAAAGGATATTCAACATATCTAAAATTTTGCCGCTGAACAGGGTAAGGTTTTTGGCCTCTCTGTCCTGTACAGGGTATATAATTTTATGGGAGTTTGTCCCAAACTGGGTATGAACGCGTCCTAAACAAGGTATGGCTGCACGAGTGTCACCGTTGTCACTTATACATAGCCAGTCATAGATCGGAAACCTGACGTTTGCCGCCCAGTCTCTAAAATGCTGTAAAATTGTCTCGAACGTGAAGAAAGTGTGTATTTTTTTTCAATTGTTCTAAACAGGGACCTCAACTGGAGGGTGTTTTCCTAAACGGGATTGGTATTTTACGGCTTTTTGTCCTAAACAGGGTCAGGGTATCAGATCTTCAGCGGTACCCCTACACCCAAACATGATTCAAGTACCACCCCCGGAAAACATTATTGCTTTGACAAATGAAATCTGTATCTTTCTTTACCGTTTTCATTCTCTTTCAAATGAGCATTTTCTCACTAAAACCATTTTACAGCAGTGCCAGTCATGAAAGATCAGCATTTTTTGTTTGCAATAGGCTTCACTGACTGCCTAAAGATGACTGCATCTTTGCAGTGGGTTTCCTAAAAATGACCACATTTTGATAACCCAACAGTGAATACTAAAACAAACAGAAAATGTCACTCATCTTTTGTCACATTCGATTTGTGACTGCGATGCATGAACTTGGCTAATGAAATTCCTTTCTCCTGACATGTTGCACTCACAAAAGGTTCTTCTCTAGATTTCAAATGAGATCTTGACTTTGGATATTTCTTCCTGGCTTTAAGCTTTTTGTTTTTCACTTTTCTTATTCATTGCTTTCAATTTTGAAAAATATGAAACACAGAACTGTTTGTACTAAAATCTGCCAGTCATGAAAGATCAGCATTTTTTGTTTGCAATAGGCTTCACTGACTGCCTAAAGATGACTACATCTTTGCAGTGGGTTTCCTAAAAATGACCACATTTTGAAAACCCAACAGTGAATACTAAAACAAACAGAAAATGTCACTCATCTTTTGTCACATTCGATTTGTGACTGCGATACATGAACTTGGCTAATGAAATCCTTTCTTCTGACATGTTGCACTTAAAAAAGGTTTGTCTCTAGATTTCAAATGAGATCTCGACTTAAGATCTTTCTTCCTGGCTTTAAGCTTTTTTTTTTTTCACTTATCTTATTCATTGCTTTCAATTTTGTTATGACTTTAAAGTGGTACAGTACTACGATCAAAAAATCACTTTAATTTTTTCTTCGGATTCGAAACTACGTTTCATAAACACTCCCCAAGCGGAATTTTAAGCCTTAATTTTAAGAAGACTGTTTATTTAAACTGCAATTGTCAAATTTTAATGGCCCGCCAATAATACACCAGGAAGGATACAATGACGTCATTCCCTGAAGAGCTTTAGAATGCAGTGTGTGAACACAGCTTAATAATCATGCAAAACAGGAGTTTGAGAGTCTAAAAGATCGCAACCCCCGTGCTGCACAATAAATACGCCACTTTTACACACACTGCGAACGAACGAAGACGAACAGCCTTTATTTTTGCTTAATTTCTGTAATTTTTGCAAGTCCGCGAAACACCATGGAAAATAAGCTTAATGGTAAATGTAGAGAGAGGGGTGACAGCTAATAGGGAAATAATTTATGCTATTAACTACCTTGGCACAATCGACTTTCGTGCTTGTATTCCCAGAAGCTTGGAAAGCAATTGGAAAAGTGACATCATTTGCATTCGCAGAACAAAAATCGACGGGGTGATGAACCATTCCACTGTAACTCAGACCGTCTCCATACGCCGTGTTATCCACCGCTGTGTTTACGATTGAAGTTGCCGCCAGCCCGCTTTTAATGCGAATGCCAGCAAGTTGGTTGTCCCTGATGTCACAGTGGTCAATGGTGAGAGGAGAGGTATTCCCCTCGGATACGATACCAAATACAGAGTTATTAACGGTCACATGGTATAGGCTGGGCAGAAATTCACCGCCTTCTATTGCTTCGTAGGCATCTGAAATGCGCACATACCGAAGAGGTTGAGGCTTGCTTGGGGAAGAAAACTTCACACCTTTCCAGTAAACTTTGTTAGGCAGGAATTCCATAGGGTAGTGGCATTCTATTCCTATGTCCTCGCCATGACCTGACATGTGAGATTAAGAGTAAGGATACATTACATTTATTTAAGGTACAAATAGTAAAAATACCTAAATTCTAAATTAAATGGCCCTATGTAGGGGGCAGCCTTAAGATACCTTGAACTTGGAGGCCCGAGGTAAGAACAGAGTGAGGGGGGGAGGGGAGAAAAAATAGTGGTAGTGATGTCATCCAAGATGGAAAGGTTTTGATGATTTTTCTCTCTCTTTATGATAAAGCTGCTCCATTATAATTACAAAATATACTCACAAACATTTCAGAAAATCCTTAAAAGGATAAAAGTAGCTGAAATTTAATAAACCAAATCCTATATATTTTAATGTATGTGGCTGGGTGAGTGTATGGTTACCAGACCCCTATTACTCACGGCAGTTATGACTTCCAATTCCCCGATGACTGCATTCCAATAAACTCGTCTCCCTTCCCTGGCACCCCAAATCGTCCAACCAGATTGGCCCAGTTCCTCCGCCATGTGTGTAGTACCTTTTGGCTTTTAAAAAACCTAGTTGTCTGCAAGCAACCTTTATTGAAAAGAAAAGTAAGCCTAGTAAATATGACCCTGTTCGCCGTGAGCTCCTAGTTCTGTGTATGGGAGTTCATGGGTTCGATTCCCGTCTTGCTGTGCCTCAAATTCCCTTTTTTTTCCATGCTCGTGAGAACTTAAGTATTCCGTCTTTACAGAAAAATTAGTACCTTGGACAAAACAATTCTAGATTAAGTTAAATGATTGTAACTTTCAATGCTTTCCCTTGCTTTACCTTAACTTCATTAAAAAATAAAATAAAATAAAGACAAATCGGAAAGGAAATTACGCTTGAAAAAGTTTTCAATTTCTGAATGTTAACATCAAGACAGTTAACAAGGCGGAAAAGTATGCCCTGCTGATAAGTTTTTGCTTCAAAAATTCGCCCTGCGTGTGCAATGCTTACTTATTTTCTTATATATTCATTTATTTTACAAGACGAGCTATATTATTAAATAGAGCATAATATGGCTACAATATTCACCAAATTCTTGCTTTTTAGAAGGTAAATTTGAACTATCTTTACTGCAAACAGAAACAGAAGCATAATTTCCGAATATTTTTTTCCCACAAACAGAGTAGAAAGCACAAAAAAGATGTTCTCTTCAGCCACATACAACTGGTCTTGAACGTATCAAAGCAGCCGTAGCAGGAAGCAGTCCTATTACAGAGGCTGCATCTTAATACTAGGTTAAAATTGCAGCAAAAATGATGTTTTTTTTCGTAATAACAGGTCACACGTTAACCCCTTGAAAAACATATTTTTAGGGATAAAGCAAAGCAAAAGCTAAACTCATCTCAGGAGCGATAATACTGGAGCGTCTCGAAGACAGACACCAGCTGAAGCCGAACTTTTCGCTCGCCAAAATTAGTAGAAATTAGTAGAAATAAGAAATAAGTCCAATTTAACCATGGGGCGTACAAGAGGGGGGTGGGTGGGTGGATGCCCCCCCAATCAGGTTTTCCTTCAATTTTTCCAAGACAATTTCTTTTCAGCACCTGCCTTTTTCAGTAGCTGTAGGAATATCCCTTAAACACATTTTGACGCAAGTTTAGTGAGAATCGGTTGCTATGGTTACAAGAAATGACGTCATATGTAGCAGGTGGTCAGGCCATTTTTGGGTAAAACTGTTTTTTCGCCTTTTTCAGGTGAAAAGAAAAGTGTTTAATTATGTCATATTTTACATGGCTAGCACTAACAATTTCCAGTTTCCTCCATTTTTTCGTAATTTCTAATTTTTGGCAAAATCCAAGATGGCGGCCAATGTGGAAGCAGGCCGTCAGGAGCACCCCAACCCATGAAATATACCTTGAAGAGCACATCAAAGGCTTTCTACCAAAGGCAAACTCTCTCCAAAATATTGAACCATAGCAAAAACCCAGAAGAGGGGCTCCCCCCCCTCTTGTACAAACGGAGGGTTAATTAGTTCAATTTAAAGGGGCTGTCTCACGCTATGTTGGTAACTTTTCAAAAGGCTAAAAAGTGTAATGACATCAATTGAACTCCAAAAATAATGGTCTAGTTTTGTTGTTTAGCCCTCGGGCGTACAGGGGGGCGACCATCACATGTTTCCAACAAATCCTGCTGTGAAGCAAACTGAAGGACTTCAGAGACAATTGCTAGAATATAGCAAGTTTTTGGCGCTGGTAGCGACGTGGCTGCGCGTTTTTTCCTGCCCTTTTTCTGGTCTTTTCTGTATTTCAATAAATTTACATGTGTGTAATTTTCTTTTTCTGTTATGTTGCCATTTTTATGCAATATAGGTAAGGCACTTTAAAGTGAAACTTAACCTAAACCTTAATTGTTTTGTCCTGCAGGTTACTAAGGTAGTAAGAGCGACTTTCCGTAACCATCGAGCATTCGGCGGCAGAAGTCAAAAGATCGATTTCTTTCATATTTTGCACATCAATGGGTATTGGTAAAACTAGAAACCTGGTGTGGTTCGTTTTCCCCAGAAGCGCTTTATAGAACGATACTGGTGTTATCGTTGTGAGCTCTCAGTGCAAACCACGACAAAACGTGACATCTAACATGCTACACCTGTGACATCATATATCCAAATTTGGTTACACTATTTAGTCACAGTATTTGGTAACGCGATGCGAACAAATTTGCAAAGAAAATTTGTGCTTTAGTTTACCAGCGGGATGCAAGTTTATGGTACTGATTTTCATGATTAATTTCCTGTGATTATGATCTCCCGAAACCGAGAATCGATTTCCTCGTTTTTCGAAATAAAGCGCTTCTGGGGAAAGCAAACCACATCAGGTTTCGAGGCTTACCAATACCTAATTATGTGCTAAATACGAAAGAAATATATTTTTCAACTACTGCCGCGAAGTTGAGATTTTTCTTGATTTTTACTGGAAGCCGCTCGTAATGTTTCTCACACCACGGATATAAAACAATACACTGTTGCACAATTCAAATATGCTTTGATACATAAATTGGTTGGGTGGGCGGGTGGGTGGATGGCTGGCTGGCTGGATGGATGGATGGATGGATGGATGGATTGAATTGGATTGGATTGGATTGGATTGGATGGCTGGATGAATGGATGAATACAATCTATTAAATAACCTTTGAAAAGACGTTGCTTTTTCGTGAATGTGATTTACTGTTAAGACAGTTTTGGTAATCCATTTCTATATTATCATAGAGTTCATCCCTACCTGCGTATCTCTTATGTCCCAACCATCGTCGCACACAGTCCCCCATCGTTTGTTTAGAAAAATCTCAAGCCGGCCAGTTCTGTAATTTGGGCCACCACTAAGACGAATCCCATCATTGTAAGTTACATTGACGTCATCCTCGTTCACCGAGATGTTAGATGGAATTTTCCTGAATACGATCTCTCTATCTGAGGTTCCAGTCGCTTGGAGGGAACCTTTCACATGTAAAGAAACCCCGGGATAAAAATGCAATTCGACGCCCGGCTGTAACGTCAGAGTAGCGTTTTCACGAACCACAATGTCCTGTGATACTACATAAGGTGATCCATGCAGAGTTAGGTTGGTATTGACTGTGATATTTCCTCCAATGCTTGAGCCTTCCACCCTGTTTTGCTCGGCAAGTAGCAAAAGCAGGGGAAGCACACCTTGTATCATAAGTAATGAAATTTTCATCCCTGAGAGCAAAGATCAGTTTTGTCATGAGATGTATTGTGTGGCTATTAGAACAAATACTGTTTATTGAATTGTAGTATCCCATAACCTACATACGAATCATATCACTCGTGAATAGTAATGCACAAAATAACTCAAGATCCAGGATGTCATAAAAACAGCTTACAACTTCCCTGATTAACTGAGTTGTAACACTCGTAATATTAGGCGGGCGTCAGCCATCAGTACTGTAGACCGTGGTACTGCTAAAAGTGAATTTAACGAGCATCTTTGAAAAGGGATGCTTTTCTGGCGGGATAGATCGCATGCGCCCCTGTATTTTGTTCATTGGGCGGATTTAGAACTATTTAAAAAGCGAATTTTGGTTTTGTGTGTGGTTCAGTTATTTATCTAGTTGTCTATTTATTTATTTATTTATACGTTCACTATAACCGACAGCCTACAAAAGATAGAGCCATGCACGCGAGGGCTAAAAGAGTGTACAAAAGCTCTTCCTCTTTACTCAAAGATGTATAGGAAGAAGACAACAAGATTACCCTTTTTATTTATAAAAAGCGAGTAATCCAACATTAACCCTCTTCTGCCTGGGCTCTTTTTTAGTTTTTTTCCCCCTATAGATCTCAAAAAGTATTAAAGCTCTTGCAATGAAACTTGGCACGTTTTTAGCACGTCATTAGCATAACAGATTAGACTTATGACGTGTCAATTATGACGTGTCGTGACGTCACAATAACGTCACAAACCCGCCATTTTGAATTTGAGACCGCCATCTTGAATCCCACGCCTGCAGTCATACAGCTGATAATGGCGTCACCAAAAAATATATGAATTTGTTCTAAGAAACATACTTAGTCAAAACAAGCACACAAAAGTACAAAAAAATTATCTTCTTCTTACAAACGAAGGGGAAAAAATGAAAAACAAAGACTAAAAAAGACAGAAAATAGTCAAAATACACTTCTGAGTAGACGGTTGCTATGGAAACGTCAATCGTCATAGACACGTCATTGCACAGCAAAAATTTTTTCTGATAAATTTCAGGAAAAGTCCCGAGATATGGTGATTTTTCATTCAGCCGTTTAAAAGTTATAATTCGTTAAAGTCAGCGCGGGCACAATGTGCCCCCCCCCCCCCCCCCCTCGCAGGCTAAATAGGGTTAAAAAGGTATAATTGGCTAAAGGTCCAAAAAAAATTCTTGTTATTTCGCT
The DNA here is from genome assembly GCA_964030785.1 of Siderastrea siderea. Taxonomy (NCBI): domain Eukaryota; kingdom Metazoa; phylum Cnidaria; class Anthozoa; order Scleractinia; family Rhizangiidae; genus Siderastrea; species Siderastrea siderea. Next base: position 21,487,964 of record OZ034977.1, read on the forward strand.
TGTTGCGTACTTTATGTATTGTTATGTTGTTATTTGCAAACTAGCGTCTCAGTGATCGCTAGTTTCCGAGATAGAGTGGTTTGAAATTCGTTGTCATGCGGCCATTTTGAGGCGCCATCTTGGAATTTGCGTGTAGACTCCCTTCCGGTCTCGCGCACGGCTGGATGTCTTTGAATCTACAGCGGCGAAGCTAAAGGCACTAAGAGTAAATGAAAACATAACGAAAAGCCAAATCAATCTGAATACTAACAGACTTTTTGGTGATATTCAATTGATATTCCATGCATCAGAAAAAAGCAAGCTCTTATCCTAAATACCGGAGCATATTTGTACACAACACCCGGACAACAAGACGAAAAGCGTACCGCACATTCATGCAGCAAGGTAAAGTTGACAAATCAAAAGAGCAATATTACAATTGCCGGCTACAACTACCTCATACTAGAAGTATTACCCAGGTACACAAACTCCCCTTTCATCAGAGTATCTCCATTATTATTAAAAACGGTAAGATCTTCAATCTTTGGTTCAAAATTATGCATCCTCACGCGGTCCACAGCTGAATGTTTCCGCGATAAACTTCCGATATTTACCTGACATCGACATATAACTACCCTGTGAACAGATTTATATCAGATACAAATAAATCTACCGCATCTTAATTTGAAAGTTTTAGAATCTCTTTCAGACGAATGTAAGCTGCCTACTTCTTGCACGCTTACGAGCCAGCCAAAATATCATCACGCACGTCTACGTATTTGATAGTGAGAAAATACGAAAAGTCAAACTTCTTGAGTGCTGTAAACGCGAGAGAAGGCCAACGATTTAACAGAACATTTCGCTTCCCTTTCACAGTCCATTCAACAAGAAAAAATGCACCCCATAAACGAACGAAACACTGTTTCGATCGAATCTCTTTCGCCGAAGGAACCAAACACCCACATGAATACTCGATAGCTTCTTCGAACACGCGCGACATATGTGCGTAATGACTTGTGCGCATTGTCACCGCTGACAAAAAGACCGCAGTGTCATTGTTTAGCGTGGTTGCTAGGGACTCTGCGACTGTTTGATTTTAGGACGCGTTACACGCTCGAAATACGCCATTTTCTGCGTTTCTTCCACGAAATGAGTGTCCCAGAAGGCAATGTAACTTGTAACGCAGAAAATAAACATGGCGGACTCGAATTGAGCGAACGAAAGCGTAAACGCGTGCAAAATTCGACGGACTATCAGCGCGTGTGAGGCGAAAATAGGAATATTTTCCACGCATTTTAATCAATTCTGCTGAAAGTTGCCAGAGTTAACAAACACGAATGAAGCTATTTTGCCTGACTTAGCCGCAATTTCCCGTTGCATCGGACCGATGTTGTGGCATGTCACGTGCATGGCTCGGAGATCTTCGATTTTTTTCCGTAGGATTTCCACCTGGATTGCGGCTAAGTCACACAAGAATCCTTTTTACATAGGTGTTTGATAGTGCAAAGAAGAAAGCTTTCAAACAAAAAGAAACGAAGAAAAGAAAATATTTATAAATTTTTTAGGTGTTAATTTTTGTTTCGCCCTAAATTAATTAAATGCACGCGAAAGCAGAGCAATCACTAATTAACTATAATTAAATGATCATAAGACACAACAATCACTAATGAGTCCTAACTGAACGATCAGAAAGCACATCAAACACTGAAGACGACCATCGGGTAAATATTATCTTTCTGTAAACTTGTAATTTCACTATGATCTTTGCTTATCGCTGTTGTGTTTTCCCTAGATTTCGAACATCACATGTGTATCACTACTTGACTTAAACGACTGGCGAATAAATACACAGTTTGGAACCGGTGGTTGATGTAAACATACCAATAAAACAAAACAATTTTCACACCTTTCTGACAGGAAATTCAAAATTTTGACTTAAAATCCGCATTCTACGGAAAAAATACTACAGAATGGTTATATTTGAAATTGAAACAAAGTGGATAAAGGAATTTAGAAGACTTCGCTAAATAACTTCACATTAGCAATGTCGTTTCTTTGACAATTGCGGTTTGTACGAAAGAACCTTTGCGTCAACGTTTGAATGAGCCTGTCAATAGTTTTCGAAACAGGAAAACACCAAAAACTACTTTAATTTGGGTTTGAATTAAAAGGCAGTTTTTCGTCAAAATGTCCTTCGCTCTTTCTTTGTTATCATTTCTGAAAAAATCGCATTCTTTGCAAACCATTGCAGCAGTACTTCTTTATATACTAGAACTCGAGCGCGAACGACTATTATTTTGGGTAAATGTTTCTAGAAACTGTGGTGCTGCGTCGATCTGGGAGTAAAAGACATCAATTTCGTATCTACTCCGCTAATTTAGGGACCTGTCATTTATTAGAGGGGGGGGGGAGGGGGGAGGGCTAGTGCAATTTTTTTGCCAGGTGCAGTTTTTGTATGCCCTCCCCCAATTGTCTGCAGAAAAAACTGTAACCCTCCCCCTCGTGTGATCCAAAAGAGTTATGACCCTCCCCACGTTAAAAGACACGATAGGAATTATTACACGAGATCAATTTACTTTGTTCTGTTCATAACAGAAAGCGTGTTGCTCTCCTCCCTGATCTTGTACAGGTACGAATGCGAGAGGAATTGTTATAATCGTTCTCGTCACTTTCTTCCTCTTCCTCAGAGCTTGAACAGCCAATTTCTGCTAATACAAAATCCACCGCCTCATCCTGATCTTCATCCTCTGATGAAAGAGCGGCTTCTTCCAACTCGTTGCCACTATCAAATTGTTCCTGTTGCTTTGCCGAGTTTGTTAAATTGTTTATCAGTATCAAATGGTTTTGATAGTACAAGTGTTGTAATTATTTTTTAAAACACAACAACGCTCTTCAGTTTTCGGAACATGTTTTGATGTTTCAAACACCATCATCAGCCATAATGAATATATACTAAGGTTTACAGAATGATCGTTATTATATATGTAACAGCCTATGCTGATGATGGTGTTCGAAACATGGAAACATGTTCCGAAAACTGAAGAGCGTTGTTGTGTTTTTAAAAACAATTTATCAGTATAGGTCTTTGCACTTCAATCAATTTATCTTTCTTCAAAGGATGGGACTTCAGATGATGGTTTGTAGGTATTTGTCCAACACGGCCACTGTTTGCTTACTTAGAGTCCCATCATTGCACATACCAACCCAATCATAGTCTTGGTAAGTCATTTTAACCTTAACAGACGATTTCTCCAGTCTCTCCATCTTTCTCTTTTCCTTCTTAAGCTCCAACAATTTCAAGTGCTCCAAATATGTTTTCACATATTCTTCTGACACAAAAAACTCCTGTGCGAATTTTGAAATGCTGTCGAGATCTTCCAGAGGGCATTCACCAGAATTATATGCTTTCCTTAACTGGGCTTGTGGCAAATAATCATCTGCAGTGGTTCTGTTGTCTGTTGGAGTCATGTGCACGGGTATGTAGTGAAGTCCAGGGCTTTGATAATCATGGAATGGCCTTTGAATGCGCTCAGTCTGACTACAACACTTTTCCACTTGCAAGTCACGTACTTTGCCACTGGAAATTTCACAAGCCCCCTTCTGGTATTCAAGAAACACCTCTCCAATTTGGAAATGAGTATCAATAAATGAATATATCTTCTTGAAGTAACTCCAACCCGGGTCTTGGCCTCTGTCATGGCTGCTGCGTATTGCATCAGAGACCCTTTTGTTGAAAAAAAAAATTGATATTTTTTGCAAGTCGTAACATAACATTTAACAAAGTCTCCAGCAGGCCCTGGCTCATCATTCACCATTGTTGTTAACTCCTCGGCTACTTGTCGTGCATTCTTTTCCAAGCAGTCTCTCTCTTTTTGCTTCACTTCACTCACTTGCTGATAGTGCATCAATCTCCTCAATTGTTAGGCCGTCAAATGGTTTGGAATATTCCCATGTCCATGCTGATCCATCTACTAGGGCATCACCTATGGCTGCATCTGTTCTTTCTGCTTCATTTTGAGCAGAGACCCCTGGGATACGATGGATTCGGTTAACATGATCAGATGAATGAATGCGGGCAATTTCTGCGTCCCTGAAGCGAACCTCTGTATTGGTTATTCCCACTCCAGGGCCTGTATCTGTGGTCTTCAGGATGCTACAGCACATTCTAGGGGGGTTCAAACAATCTATCTTGCTTAGATACTGGGAGCACTCACTAAAAGGTCTTCCATTGTGTTCCACCGCTTCTCTTGTTTTACATAGATAAGCATGTTCCTTTGTTTGATATATAAAAAGCACTTTCAGTGCAACAATTGACATACATGCAGGCTTGTTGGGTTGTTCAGGTTGATCATTATTAAAGTTAAAAATGCTTACGATGCAAGGGACAGCAATGTTTGCAAAAAAAAGATATTGCCCTTCCCAAAGCCCTTCTTAAATTTTTGGTGACCCTCCCCTTTTTGTTGCATAAAATGTAATTACCCTCCCCCCATTTGCACCAGCCCCCCCCCTCTAATAAATGACAGGTCCCTTATGTCAAATAGGTCACCTCAGAAAGAATCAACTGCGGACGTTAAATATACGTAACACGAATGAAGTGTGTTCGCAAAGTTCTTCCGACTTACAAATGCGTAAACTAGAGCTTCCCCCTCCTTTGAATAGCATTTTTAAATAACGTCAATTATTGTAGAGCTTGGTAACTTCAGAAAGACGTTTGTGAGTGGAACGATGTTGGTAAATTCTAACACAAGATGGAAATTTTTGGCAAACTCTACAAAATTACTTCCGAACCAGTTGTAAATGATCATCTACGAGTCCATGAACTCTACTCTATCTTTAAATTCGATTCAGTTCATACAGGCGGACTTTAAAATTTAATGCAAAGTGCGGAAGACGTCCCAGAAAAGTTTGTTTCCTGTATATATCTGCAAAAAATACGTGCTTCATTGATAAAGCTCACTTTATCTGTAGTCAACTACACGTAAATAGCAAAAATCGCAAAAACAAATGTTAAAATCTTACCTTCCTTTTTGACATAGGGTGTAACTAATGTCACCCACTCAGTCTACATGTTGATTCCAAAAGTCGAACGTAGTTGACCATAAGCGAAATATTTCTGTTTTGGTACAAAGGAAACCTTAATTTATGGAACAAGGACAACCGCCTTATGGGTGGTTTGTATTGAGATCTGTTACTCCGAAGTCAGTAGCTTAACGAGTGTTCCGTGATTGTGACTACTGAGCAGTTGCGTGCTACTTTATAGGTTTCCCTTTACGCAGTTACTAATTATAACATATTACACGATTTGTTCTTTCCAGGAAAATGAATGAACATCATATTACACTACGAAGAAAATGGGGTAAGAAGGAGTACTCTTTTTCATCTAAACAGGTGTTACCGTAGGTTGTTCGAACTATTCAAAGAAACAATTGTGTCAAACAATTGTTTAAAAACAAAGAAATGTTAATTAATGATGGATCGTGTGTTGTGTCACTCAGTGATACAATCAGGTCGTTTGTTAACAAGTTTGAAAGAGATCCCAAATTGCTTTGAATCTGACTAGGTCATGAATCGCAAGTGCAAGAAACAAGTAAACTAATGAAATCATCTAAATTCGCCTCATTGACTGTTTACCCAGTTTGGCGAGAGCTTTAGTGGAAGATGTGTAAAGATGATAGAATAGCTATATTATTATTGTAAAAACCTAGTTTACATGCATATACGATTGTTCAGTGCTACTACAATAATAACACACACACATACAAAAACCTCAAAGGCTGTTAGTGTAGCATGGTTAATAATTATCTTGTCATATCGCCCCGACCGTCCCTCTCATCCTATCAATTTTTCAGCCCTTGTCTGCTGCTGAATTCCCGATGGTGAAAGAAAGCTGCTTTTGATGGTTGTACGTCCTTTTATAGAATTAAAAAATACTATAGAGTATTATTTTTACTCACCTTCTTGAAACAGCAGTGCTGCCAACTTACGGTAAACTTGAGGCTTATTTCTATCTAATATAACAAGAAATAAGGGCTTTGGTAAATAAAAATATGCGAAAAATAACTAAAAATAACAGTCCAGCCACGAGCCCAATATCGGTTCTGGCATTGTGACTAGTGTCATGAAAGCACCCAAGATAAGAGAAGTTGTGGTACCTTTCATTCTTTTTTTATTTACATGGCAACGGAAATTTCTTCCAGGTGTTTCAAATTTTTACTCACCGTAACTGTAAAGCCAAACCCGTCAAGCCTACGCTTGAGAGAATTGAAATGCTCAGCTTAATATTAATTCAAGGCCTTGATGTTAGTGTAGCACTATAACGAGTGACAGCTTAAGCTAGTTAGATTAAAGGTGAATTACACGCTTCATAAACAATAAGTGCCACTTTGTGCATATTTGTTAGAATTTCACACACATACACACATACACACTTCGGCAATCAGCTTCTCGGTTCCATTTAAAAAGATAAGGTCACAACATTTCTTTTAGTCTGTATTTTATACCTTTTAATGTCTGTGCGTAGTTCTTGTTCACTGGTACATTTATTAAAGTACGCTAAGTCAGTCTAGTGACTTTACTCAACATTGAGGCAAACTATTTATGTATAGCAGCCAGTGTCAAGGTCAGGCCAAAAAAATTAAAAGAAATAAAGCGTTTAATTTATGAGGAATTATCAGCAGTTATCTAAATACTAGACTAACAATTCATCTTCAGCTTTGTGCTGTTCAGGCAAGGGTCGTATTTTCTGAACTCTTCATTTCCCAAATGCTAATGTATGCTGTGACTAAAAACCATGTTAACTGTGCTGTTAACAATGTCACAATTATTACAATCCTCTTACGGTCCATTATTACAAACAACAGTTACACTCCTTTTCAGGACTGCACTCACCTGGACTAACATAAAAGACGAATTCCTTTTGTTATACTACCTTTGTCCAAATCTATGCGCGCGCTCACGTTTTGTGGTGCATATAGTAAACAGTTAATTCACGTCAAAAACAAACCACAGATTGTGTCTCTCACGGTGTATGACGCGTTTGTGGCTGACCTGCTATTTTCTAATCGAGAAAACATGCAGAATCAATTAAAATAAAATCCTTGTTTCATTGTCTTACAAAACACGTGCAGCAGTCTATGCCCAGTGGCATATATTGGAGTTTGAGGCACGAGTATATGACGTCAACGGAGCTATTGAAGGTCAAGTTTTTTTTGTTATAAGAATTGAAAGAATCTTTCCCTGCTTTTATTTATTGAATCGAATGTTAAGGGAGGCCGATAAGACTTTTCGCTATTCCTTCCGTTACTGTGCTCCTTTTGGCCTTGTCTGACTCTCACTCCACAACGTAACATTAAATAATTTAAAGCGCCATTGTCAAAAGTAAACAAACAAACATTTAAACAAGCAAAGGGTGCTTATAGGATTGAAGCGTGGTTATCAGCCCTCATTTCCATTTGCCTGAGTGATGTTTGTCATCAACTTTACATCGACTTGCACTTCTTCAAGCCGCTCACTAAACAGCTGGAGTAAATCAGGGTACTAAAAGTGTGTCGGTAAAGGTCTCCTGACTCAGTAATACTTAAATGAGAAAGTTCCGCTCCAATGAAATAGGTTTTTAATGCCAAATATCTTAAAAGTTGAGAACTTAACAAACGCTTCTGTGAGTGACAATACATTTCTAAATTTGATCACAATATGGATACGTTTGGCAAAGTCTACCAAATTAGGACTGAGCCGCTGATATTCTAAATCATAAACCACAAGGCCATAATCTTTGCTTTGTCTCTAAAACTGATTTTGTTATGCGCAGGCAAAGTTTACGGTTTATGGTAAATTGCTGCAGATGTCCATAGTCTGTTACTTCCTGAATTAATCTTTCCAAAATGTGCTTCCTTGATAAAGCACACTCTCTTTCAATTATCTACATATAAAGCGCGGATACCAAATATCAAAATCTTACCTTCGTTTTTGACAAAGGGCGTAAGTAACGTCAAACGCACAGTTTTCCAAAAGCCGAACGAAGCTGACCATGAGCGAACTATCTCAGTGTAATTTTCTGAACCTCATGGTACAAACGAAACCTCAATTTATGCAGCAAGGATAACTGCCTTGTGAGCGGTTTGTATCGAAATCTGTTATAGAAAATGCAACTCCGAAGTCAGTTGGTTAAGGAATGTTCCATGATTGTGGCTACTGAGCAGTTGCGTGCTACTGTAGAGGTTTCTCTTTACGCAGTTACTAATTTTAACATATTACAAAATTTGTGCTTTCCAAGGACATGAATGAACATCACATTACACTGCGAAGGAAAGGGGTAAGAAGGAGCACTTTTTTCATTTAAACAGGTGTTATCGTAGGTCGTTGAGATAGTTCCCTAGACCTATTCAAAGAAACAATTGTGTCAAACAATTAAGCCTGAAAACATAGATATGTTAATGATGGATCGTACGTTGTGTCAGCGATGCAATCAAGTCGTTTGCTAGCAATTCTGAAATAAATCTCAAATTTGTATTAACATGTGTCTCGTTCAACTCGCTGACTAATCAGTTTCCTTCGTCCGTAGTAGGATTAACCAGGATCACAAAATAAATAAAGAAACAAATACATAAATAATGATGATGATTATGATGATGATGACGACGACGACGACGACGACGACGACGACGACTACGACGGCAACGACGACGACGACGACGACGACGACGATGATGATGATGATGATGATGATGATGATGATGATGATGATGATGATGATGATGATGATAACGTCTTATTAGCAGATTGGTTGAGTTAATTAGTTATTGTAGTCCTATCCTCAAACGGTGTTATTAACCAGGGCTCGGTCGACAAACGCAAACCTGGTGTCAGATCGAATGAAATGTTAAGCAAGGTTTTTGACGTTCTTGTTGCTGTTTCTTTTACTATATAAGGTTGCCAATGCTTATTTTAAATTACAACTTGAAAGCAGAACTTGAATAATCCTGGGACGAGCACCTTTGCCCTTAACTTTGAACAACCCGACCCAGAACCCATTTTTAAGTTTTTGTATGTTTAAAATGCTCACTGTTCTTAGACAACAAGCTGTGCCTCCGACTGCAGAAAGTGTTTGTGCTTAGCAAACCCATATAGTAGGAAACCTAACATAAGCAGACGATAACGATATATCGATGCATCATCATGATCATGCCTGATTTGCCAGGGGAGACGCACTATATCTAACTAAATAGACTAACTAAATAGAAGGTATGGTACGTAGTTCGTCATCTCAAGTGTATCGCTGAAATTCTTGAAGACTGTGCATGGACTCTCCTTTTTGTTGCTTCTTGTAGCTGTGCTCTATAGCTGTAACTCAAATTGACTCTGCCAGTTGGCATGAGGATTTTTCTCAGGTTAATAATTGAAAAAACAGAATCTCTTCAGTGGTGAATAAACAGTAAATAAGTGAGCCATTTAGTCAATTCTTTTTGTTTGTTTGTTTGTCTGATTCCGTGTGCCTTTTCAGAGCAATGTTTCGAAATGAAACAGGAAAAGAAGAGTTTTGAACCTATAATCTGACGTGGCCAGTAACTGAAAGTGTCAGACTTTGAATTACATCCTCTGAAAGTAAGATTGGCTTCACACTAATTGTACTCAAACAATTAAAAAAGGTAAATAAATAAAATGTTTTATCTTATCCTCTCAAGTACCCATTTTTTAACAAATGCACAAAAATGAGATATAGGGTACATTTCCATGATTCCATAGTTTCGTGGCCCATTATGGAAAAGAAGCTATTGTTAAGCTTACGGCTGTATCGGTTCGCAACTTCTGATAACATCTATAATTTGCTACTCACCTTTAATTACTTAGACAGGAAATTTCTTCATCATTCTCATAAAAAATCTTTATTTTTGTTTTACTGTCTAATGTTGCGGCCTGATGGAGAGAAATGTTCTATACGAAACAATTCTCGCGATGGGAGGCACAAAGGAAAGCAAGGGTTCACAGAATAACAAGGGATTGCGCTCGCCGCCACCATGCAGATAAAAATAAAAACAAAATAAATAAAGGCCACTCTGTATCATATCCGATATTCTGTAATACCATAAAGCTAAATACATATCCAACTAGAAAAAAAAAGTATGATACAAAAGAAAATAGTTAGAATTACGACCTTTTCTAAATATAGAAACTTGCACCAGAAATATAACCATCCTACAACGGGAAACTTGCCATAAAACTATTAACATGCTACAACGGGAATCTTGTTCCAGAAATTCCCTCTTTACAACACTCTTACAGCTAAGACATTTAAAACAGACAAACTTTCTTTTCTTACAACACACTCCGCACTTACGCTTGTACTCCATCGCGTACGACAACTGAAAATTCCTAACCAACCACAGTGTAGATAAAAGATTGTAAAACAATTAGCCCTAGGACGACGTACAAGTAAAGTCAAACCCCCACCGTGGTACGGGGGGGGGGGGTTGATGGAACCCCTCCCCTGGGTTTTTGCTGTGTTTCAATCTTTTGAAGAGATTTTGCTTTTGGTAGAAAGCCTTTGATGTTACAAGATGAGGTATAAATTATGGGTTGGGGTGCTACTGGGGGCCTGTGACGTCATCCAAGATGGCGGCCATATTGGCGTCATATCTCGTAACCATGGCAACCAATCCTCACCAACTTGTGTCAAAATGTGTTTAAGGAATACCCATACAGCTACTGAAAACGGCAGATGCTGATGAAAAATCGTCTTGGAAAAATTCAAGGAAGACCTTATTGGGGGGGGGGGGGGGTGGCATCCACCCCTTCCTCCCCTTGTACGTCCGAGGGTTAAGACTAGCTCCGACAGAACTAATCCGAATAAACTGGAAAACCGCATTTTCTCCCAAAAACAGAAAAAAATGTTCTCCTTCCACACCACCGCGGTTTTCGTATCGTTGTCACCGTCCGAAAAAAAAAACTCCCACCGAAAAATCAAGTCACAAAAAAGGCAGAAGAAAAAACAAAACCGAACTATCAGAGACCACATAGTCATTGTGACGTAAGCGTTTTCAACAAGGTCGGTTTTAGCCGTCCACAAAAAAACCACCTAACCAGCGCACATCAACTTTTACGTACAATCATCAATTAAGTCACAGAGCACTTACACACCGCTCCCATACATGTCCTTATATTTTGAAACTACAAAGGATCACATAGTTTGTGTGTGTTCTATGGAACACCAACAATGTCTTATGTCAAACTCCCTCATTATATGCGGTGCATTTTGCCTTTTATGCGGTGCTTTTTGCTTTGTATGCGGTGTATTTTCCATAATATGCCGTGCTTTTTACATTATATGCGATGTTTTTGCCATTATATGCGGTGCTTTTCCCATTATATGCGGTACTTTTTATATGATATGTGGTGCTTTTTACATTATATGCGGTATTTATTTTGTCATTATATGCAGTGCTTTTGTCATTTCATCAGGTCCTTTTTACATTATATGCGGTGCTTTATTTGTCATCATTTTATGAGGTGCTTTTGTCACAGGATGAGGTCGAAATTCTACGGGGATCCGGGTAAGAGCTTTTAAAAAACGCTCGGCAGCCGAGCACAGTCTTAAATATACTAAATGCCCAGCAGTCAAAAATTTTTACCAGATTTTCCCAGAAATCCTTTCTCAAACCTCATGAAATTATTATATCATAAGAAAACTTTACAGCTCGGCCTCGCTGGCAGTGATCCCGGCAGTCGGAAAGTGTCACAGAATTTCCACTGCTTAACTCATACAAACAGCTTGAGAGTGTTAGGTGTTGATTTAGAAATGTCAAGCGATTCCGAAAATCATTTTGGTTTTTTAGTTGAAGAAATGTCTGAGCCTGGGCTCACTATAAATTCGCTGTGTTACTGACACTTTAAAAACTTCTGCCCAGACTGCAGAGCACGGTTTCAAATGGACTTAATGCCCGGCAGTCGGAATTTTTGCATCATTTGGAATCGTTTGACGTTTCTGAACGAACATCGAACACTTTTACGAGGTTTAGGATAGCCTTTCCGTGGAATTTCTTTCAAACTTCCGACTGCCAAGTATTTAGTTCGAATTTAGTCCATTTGAGACCGTGCCCGACAGTTTGGGCAGAAATTTGTTACGTTTTAGTAACATTAAGCGAATTTATAGTGAGCCCAGGCTCAGACATTTCTTCAACTAAAAAACCAAAATGATTTTGGAATCGCTTGAAATTTCTAAACGAACATCTAATACCCTCAAGCCGTTTGTATGAGCTTAGCAGTGGAAATTCTGTAACACCTTCCGGCTGCGGATCACTGCCGGCGAGGCCGAGCTGTAAATTTATACATTATATGCGATGTTTTTCCCATTATATGTGGTACTATTTATATGATATATAGTGCTTTTTACATTACATGCGGTATTTATTTTGTCATTATATGCAGTGCTTTTGTCATTGCATCAGGTACTTTTTACATTATATGAGGTGCTTTTGCCATAGGGTGAGGTCGAGATTCTACGGAGATCTGGGTAAGAGCTTTTAAAAACCGCTCCCCAGACGGGCACAGTCTTAAATATACTAAATGCCCTGAGCAGTCAAAAATTTCACCAGATTTTCCCAGAAACCCTTTCTCAAACCTCATGAAACTATTATATTATTAGAAAATTTACAGCTCGGCCTCGCTGGCAGTGATCCCGGCAGTTGGAAAGTGTCACAGAATTTAAACTGCTAAGCTCATACAAACAGCTTGAGAGCGTTAGACGTTCGTTTAGAAATGCCAAGCGATTCCAAAAATCATTTTGGTTTTTTAGTGGAAGAAATGTCTGAGCCTGGGCTTACTATAAATTCGCTGTGTTACTGACACATGGACTATTATGCCGGCAGTCGGACATTTTGCATCATTTTGAATTGTTTGACGTTTCTGAACGAACTTCGAACACTTTTGCGAGGTTTAGGAGAGGCTTTCTGGGGAATTTCTCTCAAATTTCCGACTGCCGGGCATTTAGTTCCAAATTAGTCCATTTGAGACCGTGCCCGGCAGTCTGGACAGAAATTTGTTAAGTTTCAGTAACATAGCGAATTTATAGCGAGCCCAGTCTCAGACATTTCTTCAACTAAAAAACCAAAATGATTTTGGAATCGCTTGAAATTGATTTTAATATTGTCACCCTTCTTACCGTATATAACTCCGTTACTGTTGTTCAAATTGAGGGAATGAATTATAGCTCTGACTAGAGAGTCTTTGAGCGATTTGTCTCTCTTATAAGCGACAGTATTAGTGTAAGAGAAAGTTTTATTTCTCAGAACTTTTTCAGTGCGAGTATGGCCATAGTTTTCGTCTTGATAAGAAGAATGCTTATCAAAATAGCAAGACCAGTTTCGGAAATCTGAGTAGCTTCCTTCTTCAGTTGCTTCGGTGCTCAAGTGAGTGTGAGCTGGTGTGGCCAAATGATCACAGAGTTGCTGTTTATATAGTTCAGCGTGCGCGTCATGTTAAGGGGAGGGGTTTACGGTTTAGCGCATGCTCACGAATCTAAATGTTGTTTTTTTTTTGCCTGTGCACGTTGTAGCGAGTACACAAGCAATGTTATTTCACAACATTGTTAAAGAACCAATCAGAAGCAAGTAGATTGCTCGGATGTGAAATTTTCTTGCCAAAGTTTCGCGTTTAATGATTTCTCAGCTATCTGCACACATCCCTGGCAGCCATTTGCCCAAAGCGCGTGCACATAGTGGTAAATTCATCAACCATGGAATAAAACCTTTGGTCATAAATAAATTCAACGTTGACATTGTTGGTGTAATCCACTTATATATCCAGCAAATTTAGTCCTCCGCCGTTCTATTGGACTTACTATAGTATGTGATCGCTGAGATACATGTGAGTCAGGGATTTTTAACCGATAGAATTACTAATAAATCGGAAAAAAGTAATTTGATCAATGCACATCGCCAAGCCGTGAACCTGTCCTTTAATTCAGTGACCAATTAAAAGCAAGAGAATTCTGATCCGTTACGCGTTGTTTGGCGTGGTTTTATTGTTTGCAAAGAACAATAGACGCCAATGCGTGTGCAACTGCTGATCAACCAGCAAAATGCTTAGTGATGGTCGAAAAAAACTCGCAAAAACGAACTTCTAATACTCTCAAGCTTTTTGTTTGAGCTTAGCAGTGGAAATTCTGTAATACTTTCCGGCTGCGAATCACTGCCGGCGAGGCCGAGATGAAAATATTTTAAGTGTCAAGGTCATAGCGATTTTATTAAGTATACCCACGAGAAAATATCCCATCAACTACACAGCTAAAATAATTTTTGGAATCGCTTGACATTTATAAACAAAAATATAATAGTTTTATAAGGTATGAGAAAGGCTTTCTGGGGAAATCTGGTGAACATTTTTGACTGCCGGGCATTTAGTCTATTTGGCTGCCGAGAGTTTTTCAAAAGCTCTTACCTAGATCCCCGTACGTAGAATCTCGACCTCATCCTCATAATGAAGAAATCACCACATGTATGATACAATGACAAAAGCACCTCATATAATGGTGACAAATAAAGCACCGCATATAATGTAAAAAGTTCATCACATAATGACAAAAGCACTGCATATAGTAACAAAAGCACCGCATATAATGTAAAAAGCACCACATATATAAAAAGTACCGCATATAATGGGGAAAGCACCGCATATAATGAGAAAAGCACCGCACATTATGGAAAATACACGGCATATTATGCAAAAAGTTGCACACATCATGCAAAATGTACCGCATATAATGAGGGAGTTTGACATAAGACAGTGTTGGTGTCCATAGTCCCTGTCGTGAAGTGTTCCACGTATGTCATACAGCCGTGTGAACTATAGCCAGCTGTACCTGTCCAGAAGCGAAATGAAGCCCCCTTCAGTCGAACAAACCTTACAGAACTGTAGTCAAGGGTCTGCAAAAAGAACATAACACGCCAACACCACTGAATAAAACTGAAAGAACTGAAAAGGACTAACTATTAATATTTAATGTTCCGGCGAAGTGTTGCCCATGTACCAATCGACCACCCGATGTCCACACACGACGTCCAGACACGTGCAGTCAGTTCCTTCGAAGTTGAGTGTTTGTATTGAAAACAGTAATAATAAACAATTCGAATTTGATATCTCAAAAACTGTTCCGTGATTATGGTTATACGCAATCGCATATTATATTGATTTTTCGCAGGCAATTACTAATTAACATATTACGCGAGTTCCAGTTCAAATATACAGTGATTGTCATTAAACCAGTCTAAAAGACCGTTACCGGCATTACTCAACAACGTTATGACAAGATGTTGTTCGAGGGATTTATTGGCATCTCCTCAAGAGGAACACGTTGAGGAAAGCTTGGTCAAGCTTTATGTAGATACCAAAAGACTGATGGAGTTTTAGATACGAAATTTCTCCTGAAAGAATGAAAAGCCTTTTAAACATATACTAAAATTAATCTTCCGCTAACCTTGTGAGTCTCAGTGGAGTCCAGAATATGTTGTATTGTCCTCGGCTGCATCGAGCGCAGTATTCCCCTAACCATAGACACTTTGATCCGGTGTACGTATATCCAAGAAGAACAGTCTTTCTGCGACTGCTTCAGAGCCTATTTTATCATCAACAATAATAAACGAGATTGACCTTCAGTTAGAGATGTTCACTTTGTCTCCATACTTTATTTCCAAATAAAGTGATGATTGCTTGTTTAAGGCAAATTGATTACTCTCCATATTCATAAGCACTGTTAAGACTTCCCGGGGGGAGCGGGGTGTACTCCCATATATTAACTATATAGGTATGTGCCGCATAATACTAGATATAGCTTTAGAGGTTATCAGTCCTTGAATAGGGTATTCATTTTGTCCCTTTTTGGTATTGTGATCCCGGTGTGATAGATAGATAGATAAATAGATAGATAGATAGATAGATAGATAGATAGATAGATAGATAGATAGATAGATAGATAGATAGATAGATAGATAGATAGATAGATAGATAGATAGACATTATTATTATTATTATTATTATTATTATTAACCTTGGGGGCCTTTAATGGGTTCTTTAGAAAATCAATGAAGCCTGCCCTGAAAAACTGGACTGTTTGTACAATGTATCCACTTCAAAATGATCGATTACATTTTTGCGGGCGAGCAGGCCACAACGTAAAAAGTGGTTTAAATGTTCTTAATATGTTAGCTACCGTACACTATTTAAGTTAGTGTTTTACTTTCCAGTCTCAGTCGTTATACAGAAATGACATTAATTTCATAGTAATAAACTTGAATGGTGGATAGTACGTTCACAGGTGATGACGTCACGTGGTATGAAAAATGCACCATTCTTTTAAAACAACCACCATCTTTGATAAGCCAATCAGTTCCCAAGGTCATCGCTAAAGCCTGCATATAATGTCTGTGTACTTGTCCACTTTTGGATGATTTAGTATATTTACGTAGGTAAGGGCTACAGAAACAGGTGATGACATAACGTGGTAAATATATATATATATATATAAAACAATTATTTCAAAACAATCACCGTCTTTGATAAGCCGTCTTGCATCTTCCCATTTCTCCGAACTTCAGAAAAATGTTCTAGTCAACTGTAAATTACATTTACAATCAATTAAATATCATGCTGAAATAAGATAAAATTGTTAAAGTTACCAAAAAAATGGTGTAAATGCTTTCATGAAAACATGTTTCGCAGGCAACGAATACCACATACAATCAGTAAATATTTCAACCGAAACTGATTTCTGACAATGCTACAATTAGTAGGGCCTGAGAGAAAATCAATATAATCTGAAACGCAATTGCCAATTAGCCATAACCGTGGAACAGTCAAGCTATCAACTTCGGATTAATTTTTTTTTTATAACTGTGTACAGTACAGACCAGCTAAACCATGGAGTTGCGCTTACTCTCTAAGAGCTCGAGTAAAGTGTGTTTTGCACTTCCAGTTTGAGAAAGCACAAGTGCTCCGCATTTATGGTCAACAGCCATCCATTGAGGAAAAGGTATCCTGCGTAATTACAAGTAAATCCTGTGTCAGCAAGAAAGGTAAGAATTTTAGAATTTTAACTGTGCCTCTTCTGGTTCTATAGTGTTATGTACTTTGTGATAAGAAAGAAAACTAACAGTCACCTTACATAACGTCGCACTTCACATCTTAAGCGCAAACAAGTAGA
This sequence comes from Siderastrea siderea, assembly GCA_964030785.1. Taxonomy (NCBI): domain Eukaryota; kingdom Metazoa; phylum Cnidaria; class Anthozoa; order Scleractinia; family Rhizangiidae; genus Siderastrea; species Siderastrea siderea. The sequence goes on from OZ034977.1 coordinate 21,505,131, forward strand.
TGCAGAACAACTCCTAGCAAGTCAATTTCCTGTACTTTCAGGTTGCTATACTCTTGTCTTGTCTGTTATACGTGATAACGAAAGTAAACCCTCTAAATTACCTCGAAATAAAATAGCACTGCAAGAAAGGCAAAGTAGTTTGTCCACAAGGTTTTCCTATCCCTGGCACCTGGAATGTATTCCGAAGAAATAGAGCGGTATTAACATTTTCGCTTTTTCTATAACACATCATATTGTGATGTGCGTTAGCTCGGGTGGCCAGCAGAATAGATGTTTATTTAGTAATTTCCACTTATGCTGAAAAATGGGTCGATTTCGATTTATAACTAACTTAACCTAAGAGTTAAAAATTTGTTTCAAAGTTAAGGATAACCCAGAACTAAGTTAACCTTTGACTAAGCAGTTTAAGCGAAGTTTTTCACAAAAGTTCCGCAATACAAGATGAACATTCAGAGCCTGTTTTTAAAGAGCTTGAGCTTCTCAAACTAACTCATCTGTTACTTTTTTATTTATCAGCGGTATAACAATCTTCTTCGTTAACCTTTTGCTAACTTCTTTTCAATGGTATCATCAAGACAATGTTCAGCGCAATACCCGCCTTGCTTCCAAATCAACGTATTATCTACTAACTCCGTCAACACAAACTGCGCCTGCAAAACTTTTGAAGAAAACATAAAACAGGCCTCCCCCTTAAAACTACAAAAGCAAAGCCGAGCAAAATTGGTTGCAGTATTAATAAAAATAAAAAAGGCATTCTTCCGGCTTAGCTTTTATCTGGTACCTGTACCTTTTTATTGCATTTTTCTCGTATAATTAACTCTTAATTCCTTAAACCAACTGTTTGTTTTTGTTCTTAAGCTTTATTGCCAGCCCAACTTCTGATTGTAGACAACATAAATTAATTCCAATTTTGAAACGTCTTTGACGATTGCGGTTTGTACGAAAGAACCTTTGCGTCAACGTTTGAATGAGCCTGATGTTAAAAGTTTTTGAAACTGGAAAACACCAGAAACCACTTTAATTTAAGTTTGAATTAAAAGGCAGTTTTTCATCAAAATGTTATTCGCTCTTTCTTTATTATTATTTCTGGAAAAATCGCATTCTTTGCAAAACATTGCAGTAGTACTACTTTATATACTAGAAATCGAGCGCTAACGACTATTATATTGGGATAAATGTCTCTAGAAACTGTGGTGCTGCGTCGATCTGGGAGTAAAAGACATCAATTCTATATCTGCTCCGCTAATTTAAGTCAAATACGTCAACCCAGAAAGAATCAACTGCGGACATTAAATATGCGTAGCACGAATGAAGTGTGTTCGCAAAGTTCTTCCGACTTAGAAATGCGTTAACTAGAAGTTTCCGCTCCTTTGAATAGAGTTTTAAATAATTCCAACTATTTTAGAGCTTGATAACTTCAGAAAGGCAAAGTCTACCAATCCTCCAATCATCCACGAGTCCATCTATCTTTAAACTCGATTCAGTTCACACAGGCGGACTTTACAATTTAATGAAAAGTGTGGAAGACGTCCCAGAATAGTTTGCTTCCTGAATATATCTGTAAAAAACTATGTGCTTTATTGGTAAAGCTTGCTTGTTCTGTAGTTAACTACACGGAAATCGCAAAAATCGTGAAAAATAAATATTAAAATCCTACCTTTCTTTATGACATAGGGTGTAAGTAATGTCACCCACTCAGTCTATGTTGTTTCCAAAAGCCGAACGTAGCTGACCATAAGAGAAATATTACTTTTTAATTTTCTGGACCTTTGGGTACAGTGGAAACCTTAACTTATGGAGCAACGACAACTGCCTTGTGGTCGGTTTGTGTTGAGATCTGTTATAGTAAACAGTTACTCCGAAGTCAGTAGGTTGGCGAATGTTCCGTGATTGTGGCTACTGAGCAGTTGCGTGTTACTTTACAGGTTCTACTTTACGCAGTTACAAATTATAACATATTTCACGATTTGGTCTTTCCAGGAAAATGAATGAACATCATTTTACACTACGAAGAAAAAGGGGTAAGAAGGAGTACTCTTTTTCATCTAAACAGGTGTTACCGTAGGTTGTTAAGATAGTTTGTTAGAACTATTCAAAGAAACTATTGTGTCAAACACCTAAGTCTAAAAACATAGAAATGTTAATGATGAATCGTGCGTTGTATCACCGATACAATCAGGTCGTTTGCTAGCAAATTTTGAAAGAGATCTCAAATTGCTTTGAATCTGACCAGGCCATGAATCCCAAGTGCAAGAAACAAATGAACTAATGAAATCATCTAAATTCGCCTCATTGACTGTTTACCCAGTTTGTAGCCTGTGAACAGGCTCCGCGGTGGGGAAAAAGGGCGAATGATAATCTTGGCGAGCGGAGCGAGCCGAGCGTAGACTGGGAAGGCGGAGGCTCCGCCGCCCCGTCCTCTCTCCCAGTCTACGCTCGGCTCGCTCCGCTCGCCAAGATTATCATTCGCCCTTTTTCCCCACCGCGGAGCCTGTTCACAGGCTACCCAGTTTGGCGAGAGCTGTAGAGGAAGATGTGTAAAGACGATAGAGCATCTATACAATGCTTATTGTAAAATCCTAGTTTACATGCATATAAGATCGTTCAGTGCCACTACAATAATACCAAAAAAATTCCCAAAGGCCGCTAGTGTAGCATGGTTAATAATTCTTTTGCGTGCATTTCCATGTCATAACGCCCCAACCGCTTGCCCCCGTCCCCCCCCCCCCTCAACCCCAACAATATTTCAGCCCTTGTTGTCTGCTGCTGAAATCTCGCTGCTGAAAGAAAGCTGCTTTTGAAGTTTGTGCATCTTTTTATAGAGTTAATAAATATAATATTAACTATTATTAATACTCACCTTCTCGTAAGAGCTGCCACATTACGGGAAATTTGAATCTTATTTCTATCTAATATAACCAGAAATAAGGGTTTTTGTCAATAGAAATATGCGAAAAATAACTAAAATTAACAGTCCATTCACAACGCCAATATCTGTTCTGGCATTGTGACTATTGTCATAAAGCACTCAAGATAAGAGGAGTTGTTGTACCTTTTATATGTTTTTCATTTTATTCTTAATTCTTTAGTTACATGGCAATGGAAATTTCTTCCGGGTGTTTCAGTTTTTTACTAGCCTCATCGGTAAAGCCAAACCTGTCAAGCCTATTCTTGAGAGAATCGAAATGCTCAGCTTAATATTAATTCAAGGCCTTGATGTTAGTGTGGTACTATAACGAGTGACTGCTTAAGTTAGATTAAAGGTAAATTACACGCTTCATAAACATTTAGTGCCACTTTGTGCATATTTGTTAGAATTTCACACACATACACACACAACTTCGTCAATCAGCTTCTCGGTTCCATTTAAAAAGATAAGGTCGCAACATTTCTTTTAGTCTGTATTTTATACCTTTTAATGTCTGTGCGTAGTTCTTGTTCACTGGTACATACATTAAAGTACGCTAAAATTTTTGCAGGTCAGTCTAGTGACTTTACTCAACATTGAGGCAAACCATTTACGTATAGCAGTCAGTGTCAAGGTCAGGCCAAAAAAAATAAAAGAAATAAAACGTTTATGAGGAAATATGAGCAGTTATATAAATACTACACTAACGGCGATTCCTCTTCAGCTTTGTGCTGTTCAGACAAGGGTCTTACTTTCTGAACTCTTCATTTTCCAAATGCTAATGTGACTAAAAACTATGTTAACTGGGCTGTTAACAATTACTACAATATCACATTTATTACAGTCCTCTTACAGTCAATTATTACAAACAACTATTACACTCCTTTTCAGGACTGCACTCACCTGGACGATCATAAAAGATAAAATCCTTTTGTTACGCTACCTTTGCACAAATCTACGCGCGCGCTAACGTTTTGTGGTGCATATAGTAAACACTTAATTCACGTCAAAAACAAACCACACATTGTGTCTCTCACGGTGTATGACGCGTTTGTGGCTGAGCTGCTATTTTCTAATCGAGAAAACATGCAGAATCGATAAAAGTTAAATCCTAATTGTTTCATTGTCATATAAAACACGTGCAGCAGTCAATGCCTTAAATCTGGTTCCCATTGGCATATATTGGAGTTTGAGGCACGAGTATATAACGTCAACGGAGCTATTTACGAAACAAGAAAACTAAAGGTCAAGTTTTTATTTTATTTTATTATAAGAATTGAAAGAATCTTGCCCTGTTATTTATTGAATCGAAGAGGGGCCGATGAGATTTTTCGCTATCCCTTCCGGTACTGTGCTCCTTTTGCCCTTGTTTGACTCTCACTCCATAACGTAACTTAACTAACTTAAAGCGCCATTATTAAAAGCGAACAAACGAATATTTAAAGAAGCAAAGGGTACTTATAGGATTGAAGCGTGTTTATCAGCCCTCACTTATATAGAAGTTACAAAGAGCAATTGTCCACGACAAACCAATTTTATGAACCGTTTGCCTGAGTGATGTTTGCCATCAACTTTACGTCAACATACACTTCTTCAAGCCGCTCATTAAACAGCTGGAGTAAGTCACTGTACAATTGTGTGTCCTTAAAGTTCTCCTGACTCAGTAATGCCTACAATGTAAATGAGAAAGTTCCGCTCCAATAAAATAGATTGCCAATGTCAAATATCTTAAAAGTTGAGAACTTAATAAACGCCTTTGTGAGTGACACTACATTTCTAAATTCGATCGCAATGCGGATACGTTTAGCAAAGTCTACCCAATTAGGAATGAGCCCCTGATATTCTAAATCAAAAACCACAAGGCCATAATCTTTGCTGTGTCTTTAAAACTGACTTTGTCATGCACAGGCAAAGTTCACGGTTTATGGTGAATTGCCGAAGATGTCCATAGTCTGTCGCTTCTAAATTAATCTTTCAAAAATGTGCCACACTCTCTTCCAAGTAACTACAAATAAATTTCGCATACCAAATATTAAAATGTTACCTTCTTTTTTGACAAAGGGCGTAAGTAGCGTCAAACGCTCAGTCTATGTTCTTTCCAAAAGCCGAACGTAGCTGACCATGAGCGAAATATTTCAGTTTAATTTTTTGAACCTCATGGTACAAAAGAAAGTTGCAGCGGTTTGTATCAAAATCTGTTATAGTAAACAGCTACTCCGAAGCCACGAATGTTCCGTAATTGTGGCTACTGAGCAGTTGCGTGTTATTTTACAGGTTTCTCTTTACGCAGTTACTAATTATAATATATTACAAGATTTGTGCTTTCCAAGGACATGAATAAACACCACTACGAAGAAAAAAGGGATAAGAAGGAGTACTTTTTATCAATTAAACAGGTGTTATCGTTGGTTGTTGAGATAGTTTCTTAGACCTATTCAAAGGAACAATTGTGTCACACAGTTAAGTCTAAAAACATAGATACGTTAATGATGGATCGCGCGTTGTGTCACCGATACAATCAGGTCGTTTGCTAGCAATTCTGAAATAAATCTCGAATTTGCATTAACATAGGTCTCGTTCAACTCGCTGACTAATCAGTGTTCTTCGCCCGTAGTAGGATTAACCAGGATCACAAAATAAAAAAATAAACAAATACATAAATGATGATGATGATGATAATGATGATGATGATGATGATGATGATAACGTCTTATTAGCAGAGTGGTTGTGTTAATTAGTTATTGTAGTCCTATCCTTAAACGCTCAAACACAAACCCGGTGTCAAATCGAATAAAAAGTTAAGCAAGGTTTTTGACGTTCTTGTTGCTGTTTCTTTTACTATATAGGGTTGCCAATGCTTATTTTAAATTACAGCTTGAAAGCAGAACTTGAATAATCCTGGGACGATCAGCTTTGCCCTACTTTGAACAACCCGAGCCAGAACATTTTTAAGTTTCTGTAGGTTTAAAATGCCCCCAGTTTTTAGACAACAAGCTGTGCCTCAAATGAACTCTCTTCATCCAACTGCAGAAAGTGTTTGTGCTTAGCAAATCCATACAGTAGGAAACCTAAGAAAAGCAGACGATAACGATGCTACTATCTTATTCAAGGCTTGATCATGCCTGAATGGCCAGGGAAGACGCACTATATCTAAGTAAATAGACTAACTAAATAGAAGGTATCGTACGTAGTTCGTCATCTCAGGTGTAACACTGAAATTCTAGCCTACTGTGCATGGACTCTCCTTTTGGTACTTTTTATGGCTGTGCTTTGTAGCTATAACTCAAATTGACTCTGCCAATTGGCATTTGCGTTTTTTTTTTTAGGTTGATGATTGATAAAACATAAATAATCTTTTCAGTGGTGAATAAACAGTAAATCAGTGAGCCATTCAGTCAATTCTTTTTTTGTTTGTTTGTTTGTCTGATTCTATGTGCCTTTTCAGTGCAATGTTTCGAAACGAAACAGGAAGAAAAGATATTTGCACCTATAATATGACGTGGCCAGTAACTCAAAGTGTCAGACTTTCAATTACATCCTCTGAAAGTAAGTTTGGCTTCACACTTATTGTATTTAAACAATTAAAAAAAATACACTGTTTTATCTTATCCTCTCAAATACCCATTTTTAACAAATGCACAAAAATGAGATATAGGGTACATTTCCATGATTTCATAGTTACGTGGCCGATTATGGAAAAGGAGCTTATTGCTAAGCTTGCAGCTGTATCTGTGCGTAACTTCTGATGACAGCTATAATTTTCTACTCACCTTTACTTACTTAGACAGGAAATTTCTTCTTCTTTCTCATAAAAATCTTTATTTTATTTATTTATTTTTTTATTTTTTTTTACTGTCTGAAGTTGTGGTCTGATGGAGAGAAATGTTATGTACGAAACAATTCCCGTCATGGGAGGCACAAAGTAAAGCAAGGATTGTGCTCGCCGCCACCATAGAGATAAAAAATAATAATAATAAAAAAAAACAAATAAAGGCCACTCTGTATCATATCCGATATTCTGTAATACCATGTAGCCAAATACATATCTAACTAGAAAAAAAAAATGATACAAAAGAAAATAGTTAGAATTACGACCTTAGAGAAGAAATTAAGAGAAATTAAGACCATAGAGAAGAAATTAACCAAAGCAGACCTATTATCAATTTTTCAAAAAAAAAATGATTGAATATATCCAAACTAAACAGGTACTGCACAGCACTTTTTATGTACTCAGATTTCCACGATAAACTACCAATGTTTTCCAAACATTCATAAAGGCCACTCTGTATCATATCCGATATTCTGTAATACCATGTAGCCAAATACATATCTAACTAGAAAAAAAAAATGATACAAAAGAAAATAGTTAGAATTACGACCTTAGAGAAGAAATTAAGAGAAATTAAGACCATAGAGAAGAAATTAACCAAAGCAGACCTATTATCAATTTTTCAAAAAAAAAATGATTGAATATATCCAAACTAAACAGGTACTGCACAGCACTTTTTATGTACTCAGATTTCCACGATAAACTACCAATGTTTTCTAAACATTGGTTCACATCAAATGTTAAAATTCATGAGTATGACACACGGCTATAAAATATATATATATTACGTGTACGAGGACAAATTGTGGTATTAATTAAATTACTTTGAAGTATAGAGGTGCTATAGTTTGGAATGGCTTACCAAATGAAATAAACGAATCTAAATCCTACAGAATTTATATAAATTCATTGAAATAAAATTATGGGTACTGGAATTATTAATTAGATATAACTGTGGACAATGTAGCAATGTAACATTTTCACTATTAAATCTTATAGACATCCTTATCTTGCCGCCTTTTACTGAAACATGTTACCACGCTCAGTAAAGCCTGCTTACAATCTCCCAGGCTTATAATTTTATATAATTTTAACTTCTGTCAAACATGTAAAAAAAGGACAGTTGATGTAAAGTATGTCAGGCAAATATACCTGAGAAGGAAATGATAAATTGTCAGATGGTGTTTAACTATATGTGTGAGTGACATATTCGTTGAAACAAATAGTGCGCGGAAGAAGATGACCAGATAATTAGAGCTTCATGTGATAGGGAAAAAATGGTATCGAAAGCTGTAAGTATTGCTCCTGAAATAAACTCAATTCTAGCAATTGTTGATATGTAACCTGACCTGTCACTATTTGCACTTCTTTCTCCCTTCAGATTCGCATAAGCCGACATCTTTAGATTTGACGACCACTTTAGATCCCGTACGCACACTGCACTGCTTGAACGAAGACCGGATATAAATCTTATTAACAAAGCGCGAGGGCCGTACTGGGAGAATATCGACAGGGGGTCGATATTCTCCCAGTACGGTCTCGAGCAAGCTTCTGTGGTTCCTCGATCTTTTGGAACCCGTTACATTATATTATTTATGTCAGTAACAACTCAGGTAAAGACTATTTAAGATTGAATGGAAAAGCAAGCAGTGTAAAGCGTTTTTAATTACGGAAATTAAGTTACTTGACTGTTCCGCTTATTGTCTGCTAGCCATGCTAGTGTAGGAAAAAAAAGGTCCTAAATTTCTTATTTCAGCTGTTTAGGTTTATTAACCAATTCGCTGTTGCACACGGAAGTGTGACAGCACAGTTGATAGCTCTACACGGAGTTTGTACAGCGAGAAGTGCGTTCGAAAAGAGCAAGCTTGTACAAAACGGTTTACAACAACAACCAAAAAAAAAAAAAAACAGACGGAATTCTTCACACTGCAGAGGACCTCTTACCGTTTGCTAAAGACAGTTTGACTTTCTACGATGACTAAAGCGGAATTATTGGTGGTCGAAGATTGAAGACCTATTCCAAGACGTCGAAAAATGTTTCCGATTGCTGTCGTGTAGTATGAACTTTTTCAGTAGCTTCCTCTTAAAATATCTGGCTTAAATGTTTTAAACGATTACCAGTGCAAGATTCATTTTCAATCATCGTGCATACGACTTGGATTAGAGCGATAAGAAAGTTTTGGTTGGCACCAAAGGTATTACTCGAGGACGTCTGGGAGCATAAACGACAAAACAGATAATGAACTACTCGAGATTAACAAACAAAGTTGAAGGGATACTACATTAAACTGACTAAGCGGATATAGAACGTAAATTCTCTCGTAATTATTTCTCAAAGCGATTTTAAGTTCAGCCGACTTCGCCGACTTCGCCGACTTAGAAACAGAAAAACACTACAAAAGTGGACGAAAAGTTCTTGTGCTTTAAAAAAAATATGTAAAGACTAATGTCACATTTTTTAAAAATTTATTTTTGCCAACATTTCATAGAAGATATAATTGATATAAGTGGAAGTTCTCTTGAATAACAGTATAAAGCACTGACTTGGTCTGATGTTTTGGAAATTTTACCGTGTTTACAATTGAGTAAGCCTAACTTCTTTCCCTTTTTCTTTATTAATATATCTCTTTTATTTAATAAACTTGTTATTCATTTGATTAAATACCTATTACATGTCAATATTAGCTCTATAGTTTGATAGCTATAAACCTAAAAAAAAATGATGTGGCGTGATGTATTTGTAACATCACACCTGATGTGTCACAGTCGCCAGTTTTTATTTTTTGCCAGTAAAAAAGTACCTTAGATAAGCGTGTTAAAGTCTATTATAATGTTAAGCGTTGACCTACAATCACTTAAGGACGTTTTCCCGAAAAACTTCTACAACACAGAATTTTTTCATACTTTTGCGACAGTCAGATAATCAGTTAGCCTTGTCAGAAACGCAAAAAAACAAAAAAAAAAATAAAGCGCATGGAAAACTACGCCAATTTTGACAAATCGGTCCTCGTAAGTCGACATCGCCTCACTGGTTGTTAGTTGAAAAATATCAAAAATGTTTCGCCGCAGACCCACTTTCTTAGTCAAATTTTATTTTAGTGGGTTTGTCAAGGAAATAACTTGAGCCAGTATGACCCTTTTAGTTAAACTCAACCTTAAAGATGGGCTTTTGCCAACACCGTGCAGCTAAAATAATAGCGGAATTCGATGATGCGAGGGCACAAAAGTTGAAAAAAAAAATCAAACTTCCACAGCACAGATTTTATCTGCAATTTTTCATAAAACGTAGATAGTCGAAAAAGAAAGCGACCTATCAAAAGAAAATCTGGGGTGACCCAACATTTAAGAGAGTTAAGCCCATGCATAGTTACTAAAATGCCCACAAGCGCTGTATATCTCTACATTTCTCCAACAGCGCGCGCGCTCAATGTATAACGTGGCATGACATCGCGACGTGAATTGCATGCGCAGTAACGATGCGCAGAAACATGTAAAATGTGATCCCCTTTAATTAATAATTGCCTGAAGGGAAATAAATATAATCTGACACTCAATTACGAATTAATCAATTTATTGTCATTTATTATTTCTATATTTTGAGTACAAACAGGCCATGCTGCATACCATGGCGTTGGCATTGCTGTCTAAGAGTTAAGCCTCAACGAAACAACACAAACATATCATTTGTGAAATAACTCAAGGTGAACCAATCGGCATCGATTCAGCTATTTTCCATTGAAGTGGTCCTCACAGGGAGTTAAGCTATTTGTTCCTTGACCCGAGCTGGTCGTCGGACGCTTTGCCAAACGTCTTGGCTGTGGTGCAGTCCTGTAAAGTTATTTTCGACATTAAGAAATAACAATGAAAACCTGAAGTCCAAATACATTTGAAGAGGTTAGCACAAATCTTTCACTACACTCTGAAAGACTTGCAATCTTACGATCAAATGATGATAAATTTAATAAGCCAGCAACGACAACACTGTTTTTGTACACCGAGGTTATAATTTAGGCTCTCGTAGAAATTGATGAACTTTTTTCCAGCGAAGAATCTTGAACTAGCTGACGAAACTGCAAGGACAAGCTATGAGTTAGCAAGAACCAATGATGCCCAGCAGCATTTGGGAATGTAAGAGCGAATCTTTTGCCCCCATGGTGTTCTAAACTTTGCGTCTCATGATCAAAACGTTACCTTCTCGAAAATTCTAACTGAACTATATGGGCACCCTACTGTCTACTAAACACTACGTTTAGAAATCGGTTCCCTTTGCAGTTCTGTGCAATTACTAAAACGTTTCTGACCCATAACTAGATTTCTGAGGAAATCACTGAAGCCTGCCAAACCCCTTACAGTGCCTGTGTACTGCAAAATGGTTTACTAAATATATCTATTTTTAGGTCAACAGGCCACAACTTGAAAATTTTTGAACGTTATTTTATGCGTCAACCACTTGGCAGTGTAAACTTGTTTTTTTCTTTTTTACTTTCTAATTGGATCAGTTATACAGGTATAGAAACTATAGCTTGCCTATAAGCATAAAGTTCGTCTATGCTTTTCTCGCGTCTTTCCATATACTGCGTTAACACCTCACCCCCCACACTACCCCGTCAAAACCTTAGGAATCAAATGCCACTTCATTACCTGAAACCGTAGATACCCACAAAGTTGGGTTGTTTAGGGATATTTTTGAAGTTATTAAGGCGAATTTAAACACCTTACACAGCTTGGGCTTGGGCTGTGGACCTTCTGGGAACAGGAAAAACTGACTACCCCGCCCTCTGCATCTATACTTTCAGATGACACTAAGAACAGAACTATGAACTCCAGTGGGGTACACTACGTCTCATAAATTTCTATTTCTGTTGAGGACTATAGAAGAACGTACGTTAATTGATATGATATGATGCTAAAATTATAACAAAATCTACAAGTTACCAAGAAATTAAGAAAAAAGTTAAAATAAATGTTGTCGTGAAAACAATTTGTTCTTCACCCTTTTAACGTGACGTTTGTTGAACCAAATTAAAATCACTGAGTAATTCAACCGAAACTCAGACATTTGATTATGCTATAATTAGTAACTGCCTTTGGGAAAATCAATAAAATCTGAAACGCAACTGCCAATTAGTCATACTGACGTGTCATTTGTTCAGCTATCAACTTCGAGTTGTTTATTGTCACTGGTTTCAATACAAACAAACCACATCATGGAGTTATCCTTACTCTCAAAGAGTAAAGTGTATTTTTCCCACCTTTAGTTTGGGTAAACAACAACGATATATTCCAGTCTACGGTAGACAGCCACCCATTTAAAAACAATCCTGTGTAAACTGCTGAAATCGCGCCACAGTACAGTCTAAGTCAGCAAGAAAGGTAAGGTTTGTAGATTTTTAATCGCAGTTTAGTTTGTTCTAGTATTGATGCGCTTTGTTAAAGGGAAATCAATTTAGTTGGTGCCCTATCTTACGAGAAGTCAACCGTTCTTTTACTGGTAACGCACTTCACATCGTGAGAGCGAATTAGTAGATGCCGAACGACTTCGAGCAAAACGTGTTTCTATAATCCCAAGATGTGGTTTGTCACTGAATATTCCGGTCAATTCTCTGACTTGTGATGTTCTTTAATTAGTAATTGCTTGCAAAAAAACCAATGGAATTTGACACGTAATTGCGAAGGAGGCAATTAAACACGGGCCACCGTTAAGCCATTGACTTCGAATTGTTTACAATTTTATTGTGAGTACAAACAGGATATTGCATACCATGGCGTTGCCCTTACTGTCTCAGAGTTAAGTATGCTTGTGCCTTTACTTTCCATATTAACGTTTTTCAAATAATCCGAGGTAAATCAATCCGCATCGATTCAGCTATTTTTGAATTAAAGTGGTCGTTACAAGCCTTACAAGTGTTCGTTCAGCCGAGCTGGTCGTCGGTCACTTTGGAAAATGACTCGGCTGGAGTCCTGTAAAGCAATTCCGAAGTCTACCCTAGTGACAATACATTTATAAAGGCTTTGTAACAACCTCTCACTCAAAATCTGAAAGACTTGCGATCTTATGATTAACTGGCAACCACAAACACTTCTGAAAAACTGTTTTGGTTTACACCGAGGATATCATTTAGTTGCTCATAGAGACTGAGCTGACTTTTTTCTTGAAGAATTTTGAACTGGCTGACGATACAGCGAAAAGAGCTATGCATGTGTAAGAACCGATTATACTAAGCAGCCTTTTGAAATATACAAGCGAATCTTTTGCCCACCTCGTCTTCTAAATAATGCATAATCGGGCTTTACTAAAAACTGCCTCAGTGCGCTTGATTTTCACCACCGCTTGAAGGTCATGGTTTAATGTTATGATCTGTTCCTCTGGATGGTATTTTGTTATTTCTTACTGAGATTTTTTAAAAGGCTGGTTCAGTACTGGATTCGTTTATGTCAAGTCTTCCACCCTGACGACACAGCACATCAGGTCATCGTAAAAACTCCATCTTCTCGAAAAATCTACCTGAAGGATAATAGTAACATATGGGCGCCGCACTCTGTACTGAACGCTGCTTTTAGAAATCGGTTGCCTTTGCCGTTTTTTTGCAATTATTGAAAAGTTTAGGTGGACCAACCAATTCGCTGTTGCACACGGAAATGTGACAGCTCTGTGATATAGCTTTACACGGAGCTTGAACAGCGAGAAGTAAGTTCGAAAACAGCAAGCTTGTACAAAACGGTTTCAAAAAAAAATAAAACAGACGGAATTCTTCACACTACAGAGGACCTCTTACCGTTTGCTAAAGACAGTTTGACTTTCTACGATGACCAAAGCGGAATTACAGGTGATTGAAGATTGAAGACCTATTCCAAGACGTCGAAAAATATTTCCGATTGCTGTCGTGTTGTATGAACGTTTTCAGTAGCTTCCTCTTAAAATATCTGGCTTTAATGTTTTAAACGCAGATTACCAGTCGGCAAGATTCATTTTCAATCATCGTGCATGCGACTTGGATTAGAGCGATAAGAAAGTTCTGTTTAGCACCAAAGGTATTACTCGAGGACGTCTGGGAGTATAAACTGCAAAAAGACTGATGAACTACTGGAGATTAATAAACAAAGTTGAAGGGATACTACATTAAACTGACTGAGCGGATAGAACGTAAATTCTCTCGTAATTATTTCTCAAAGCGATTTTAAGTTCAGCCGACTTCGCCGACTTAGAAACAGACTGCAAAAGAGGAGATGAGAAGTTCTTGCGCTTTGAAAAATATCTATAAAGACTTATGTCACATTTTTTAAAAATGCATTTTTTGCCAACATTTCATAGAGGATACAATTAATGTATAAGTGGAAGTTCTCTTGAATAACAGTATAAACACGGTTAGTAAAGCATTGACTTGGTCTGATGTTTTGGAAATTTTATCGTGTTTACAACTGAGTAAGCCTAACTTCTTTTCCCTTTTTAAAATGATAAGTGTTGACCCACAATCACTTAATATTTCAAATAATTATCTAAAATGTGATGCGTTTTAAATAGTAATTGCGTGAAGGGAAATAAATAAAATCTGGCACGCAATTACGAACGTATTGCCGTTTATTGTTTCTATATTGTGAGGACAAACAGGCCATGCTGCATTCCATGGCTTTGGCATTGCTGTCTAAGAGTTAAGTGTGTCGAGTACTTTAACCTTCAACGAAACAACACTTACATATTACTCAATTTGTGATATAACTCAGAGTGAGCCAATCGGCATCGTTTCAGCTATTTTTCAATTGAAGTGGTCCTCGCAGGAGGTTAACCCTATTTCGCCTGGGCTTTTTTTGAGTTTCTGAGCCGGGGGCGGGGTACAAAGTGCCCCCCCTACAGATCTCGAAAACTATCAACGCTCTCATGATGAAAGTTGGCACGTTTTTAGTACGTCATTAGCTTAACAGATTGGTATTATGACGTGTCAATTATGACGTGTTATGACGTCATAATGGCGTCACAAACCCGCCATTTTGAATTTGAGGCCGCCATCTTGGATCCCGAGCCTGCAGTCCTACAGTTGACAATGACGACATCGAAAAATATATGAATTTTAGCACAAAAAAGCAAAGGGTTATCTTTTTATTTCAAACGAAGGGTAAAAAACTGAAAAAAAGACTTAAAACGACAGAAAATAGTCAAAATACACTCCTGAGAAGACGGTTGCTATGGAAACGTCAATCATCATAGGCACGTCATTGACACAGAAAAATTTTTCTGATAAATTTTAGGAAAAGTCACGAGATTTGGTGATTATTGGGCTAGCCGTTTAAAAGTTACAGTTCATTAAAGTCAGCGCGGGCACAATGTCTCCCCCCCCCCCCGCCCCAGGCTAAATAGGGTTAAGCTACTGTGTTCCGTGACCCGAGCTAGTCGTCCGCGGTCGCTTTGACAAACACTACGGCTGTGCTGCAGTCCTGTAAAGTTATTTTCCATATTAAGAAATAACAACTAAAAACGCGAAGTCCAAATACATTTGAAGAGGTTAGCAACCATCCTTCACTACACTCTGAAAGACTTGAGCAACCAGAGTGCTGTTTTTGTTTACAACGAGGTTATAATTTAGGTTTTCGCAGAAATTGATGACCTTCTTTCTTGAAGAATCTTGAACTAGCTGACGAAACTGCAAGGACAAGCTATGCGTTGGCAAGAACCAATTATGCCCAGCGGCATTTGGGAATGTAAGAGCTAATATTTTGCCCCCGTCGTGCGTGTTCTGAACATTGCGTCTAGAGATCAAAACTTCAACTTCTCGAAAAATTTAACTGAACTAGTAACAAATAATATATGGGCGCCGTACTGTCTACTGAAGGCTGCGTTTCGAAATCGGTTCTCTTTGCGGTTCTGTGGAATTACTAAAACGTCTCTGACCCATAACCAGATTTCTAAGGAAATCACTGGAGCCTGCCAGACCTGTTACATTGCTTGTGTACTGCAAAATGATTTATTATATTTTTGGGTCAACAGACCACAACTTGAAAAGAGTTTTAAATTTATTTCATGCGCCAACCACCTGGCATTGTAAATTTGGTGTTTTACTTTCCAGCTGCATCAGTTGTAAAGGTAAAGAAGTTATAACTTGACTATAGGCATAAAGTTATTCTGTGCTTTACTCGCGGCATCTCATGTCACAAAACAAACGCTGTCTTTGATACGCCTTCTTGGATTTTTCCATTTTCTCGAAAGTTCACAAGACCGTAAGTTTTTAGTAGTAATTGCAACCAATATGATGTTAAAATGATAACAAAATCTACAATTTACCAAGAAATAATAATTAAAAAAGGTTTAAATAAATGTTGTTGTGAAAACATGTTTGTCAGACTTTCAATGTGACGTTTGTTGATCTACATTGAAATCACTAAATAATTCAACCGAAACTCAGACTTTTGATTATGCTATAATTAGTAACTGCCTTTGGGAAAATCAATAAAATCTGAAATGCATTTGCCAATTAGCCATACTCACGTAGCAGTGATTAAGCTATCAACTTCTGCTTGTTTACTCTCACTGTTTGCAATACAAACACACCACATCATGGAGTTATCCTTGATCTCAAAGAAAAAGGTGTGTTTTTCCCACCTTTAGTTTGAGGAAACAACAGCAATATATTCCTCTATGGTAAACAGCCACCCATTTCGAAACAATCTTGCGTAAACTGCTGAAATCACGTCAAGAACGTCGTAAGTCAACAAAAAAGGTAAGGATTGTAAAATTGTAATCGCAATTTAGTTGGTTCTAGTATTGATGCACTTTGTAGAGGGAAAGCAAAGTTACTGCCTTATCTCAGAAGCAGTCAACTGTTCACGCACTTCACATCGTAAGCACGAATTACTTGATGCTCAACGCCTTCGTGTTTCTATAACCCCAGACAATTCTCTGACTTGTGATGTACTTTAATTAGTAATTGCTTCCATATAAACCAATGTAATTTGACACGTAATTGCGAAAGATGAAGTTAAACACGGGCCACCTTTAATTAAGCCATTTTCTTTGAGTTGTTTACAACGTTATTGTTTCACGCTTTTTGTAGTATATATTTTATGTTCGCGCTTTTTATTCATCACTTGTCAAAGATTGCAGACTGGCAATCGAAAGCTCATAAACTTTTAAAATTTTTAACCAGAGAACGCTCAAAACCCTATTATGTCTTACCCTGGTTACTCATCCATTTTAAAACTTTATTGTTAGTGCAAACAGGCCATTGCATACCATGGCGTTACCCATAATGCCTCAGCGTTAAGTTTGTTCGTGCCTTTAGTTTGAAGTAACTTGAAGTAAATCGAGATTTTTGGCATCGATTCAGCTATGTTTAAATTGAAGTGGTCGTTACAGGAAGTTAAAAGTCCGTGTTCCTTCAGCCGAGCTGGTCGTCGGTCACTTTGACAAACGACTCGGCTGGAGTCCTGTAAAGCAATTCCGAAGTTTATTTTGAAATGAAAAACCCAAGCCAAAATACATTTTTAAAGGCTTTGGAATAACCTGTCACTCAAAATCTGAAAGACTTGCGATCTTATCATCAATTGACAATAACAAACAATTCTGAAACACTGTTTTGGTTTACACCAACGTTATCAGTTAGTTGCTCATAGAGACTGACCTGAATTCACTTTTTCTTGAGGAATCTTGAACTGGCTGACGATACAGGGAGGAAGAGCTATGTGTGAGAACCGACTATACTAAGCAGCCTTTTAACATACGGTACACGAGCGAATTTTCCCACATCGTCTTCTAAATATTGCATAATCAGGCTTTACCAAAGGGGCCCAAGTGAACTTGATTTTCATCCTATGTCTACTACTTTTTTATTATTTCTTAATGGGATTTTTTATAAGGCTGATACTGGATTCGCTTAAGTTACGTCTTCCACCCCGACGGCGCAGCGCATCAGCTCATCGTAAAAACTCAGTCTTATTACGGACTCTCCCTATTACGGACACCCAATCGTGGTCCCGATGGTGTCCGCTATATAACGAGAGTTGACTGTATCAATGTGATCTGTTCCTGCATTGTCTGTGACCTGTTATCCCAACTTTTATTGTCTACACAAAGTACAAGCGTGAGCACATGCTTAAACACAAGCATAACTAAAAGCAAAATGGAAAGGAATAGGTTTCTTGCTTGTGCTTGCATCAAGCCTGTTTGTACTGTCATGCTAGTGCTCAAGTTCCAGTAAAATCAAGTAGAGTGTACGTTACATTCAATAAAACTTCAGCTATACAATACATTTTATCTTCAGGGGAGGGATTCATCTACTGGATAAATTTATCCTCCCTTGGAACTAGGGGCAGTAATGTGATTATTAGCTGAGTGGGGTTACTTTTGCCTCCATTGCTGGAAACAAGTACAACACAACTTCCCACTCATCTCATTGTTTCAGTCCTTAGATTCAATGCTTTTCTTCTATTTCTGGAGATGGTATGACATTAACTGAGAATTATATGTTTTTCTTGCATTACTGGATTTTTATTTTGTACTCTATTCCTAGAATTATGAAAGATAAGATACATATTATAGAAGAACATTATATTATACAGTGCTAGGATAGGGCCATTTGTTAAGTCATTTTGTACATACAGAGTTGACAACATGTGAAACTGCAGAAAATGTTGTGGTCAGTTGTATTGGTTCCAGCCATGTTTTCTAAGGTCTTATTGTTCAAAAATGCAGCATGAAACTGATTTTGAATAAGACAGTACATTAAAATCTAAAAAAATGCTTACACAGCGTATTTGGTCAGTTCAAGTCCAACTTTTATAATGCTGTCAAGGTTTGATTTGCATCCCGCATGTACACGGCCTTCAGTATGAGCACTGGAGAAAACTTTCAAGAAAACCTGTATGCGTGTGTGTGTGTGTGTGTGTATGTGTGTGTGTGTGTGTGGTGAGGAAAGGCTAGGGGGTTAGAGCCTGGGGTTATGTGTGGGCTTTCTCCCTGGGGGGGGGGGGGGGCGTCACAGTTTCTCTTCCTGCATCTTCCTACACATAAAGGAAAATATTTACTGTCACCATATTGTTTTTGTAATGTATGATAATTTCCAGAATAGCCAAGGGCAATAAACGAATACATATGGGAAGCACACTGAATCACAGAAAGCATACAACCTGGTTCGTGCATTTACTACTTGAACGTAAATTCCTTTATCAATGCTAGTCGTGTACTGGGTGAATACAAAAGATGTTCACTGGACAAACAATGGCTCTACTTAAAGCAGACCATGCACCATTAACATTTCAACATGGTTTACATTAACATCTGTCAGAGAAATATAAACCAGTATTGAACATAAATAATATATAGATTTAGCCAAGCCTAAAAGCGAAGCCCCCTCCCCCTTTTCTTTTTGTTTTGTTTTGGTTTGTGTGTGTTTTGTTTTTCTTTTTGCTGGCACTTATTAATTTGTGAAAATACTGTCATTCAAGTCGTGAAATAAAAAAAAAATGAAAGCCCAATGGGCATTTTAACCGGCCGTTCTGACCCTCCCCACCCCTAGGTTTCACAAATGTTTGCGCGATCCTGTGTTTATACGAACCGGCGTGACGAAAAGTAGATTGTGTGAAACAATATTTTGACTATAGCGTTACTGGATGACGTAATGTTTAAACTCTGATGACTTAGGTTATCTTTCTTATCGCTTTTATTTCTGCTGAAAAACGCAAATTCACTCAAACGTTGAATGTCGGTATAAATTTGCCCACAACTGAGGATGCTTACAAAGGGATGACGAGATATTTACTGCTGTGCCTCAGTAGACCGTGAATACAAACAGTGAACATAGCAGTAGAATCAAAATATAACGCTTGATAAGCACGAGCAGATCGTCAGAGTCTGGGGCACGTTAAGGCATATCCCATGACGAGATGTTTAAATCCGGTTTGCTAACCCGGGAATCCCCATGCAAAGTAAACAAGTTGACTCGGAACAGCTACGTGCCAAACCACGCAAAAAATTACCTCAAACCTACCGGAACAGCTACCTTATTAATTGATCTCCTTATTAATGACCGATTCCTTCGTCTTTATGCAATTATAATCAACTTCTCGCGTCGAGTAAACACTCATCTCTTTCCCTTCTCAAGAGCTATGATGTGTCGATGGTGCAATCCACCAATTGTATCAACATACTAGTGCCAATCCCTTCTCTTCCTAAGCCATCGTTCCTTACCGTGCTAATAAGCTGCAAACACCGCTGTCGTTTCTTTCCTCTGCGAAATACAGGTTACCCAGTGAGAAAACTTGCAATCCACTTCGGAAACCGTCCCCTCATAAAACGCCAAGGGAAACATGAAGACACGGTACTTTCTTTTTTAAAAAAGGAACGTGAGCCGGTCTCTTTCGAGATCGACTGAATCGCATAAATTAAGTTCCGCCATTTTGAAAGCAAGATCTGCCAGGCGCTCCGCGTTTTGCATCCTTCCCACGACGCCCCGCGCTCCCTGTTTGCCCGTGCTAAACCGGCGCCTGGGGGCAAGGCAGCAGTCTATATGTTTTAGCTTAATTTTATCCGTGGCTCAATTTTTTGTCCTTTGTTGTTTTCTCCGTTGTAATGTATGATAATGAGAAAAAAATCTAGGAAAAAATCAAGATAAGATTTAACCCCAATATATATTCTAAATATCACTATTACACCTTTTATTACTACGCACTTAAAGGGTCTTGAAAGATAGCTTTTATTTGGCTTAGGAGGACGTTGCGTTTTTTTTTGGAACAATTGTTGTGATTTCTTTTAAAATTGGAAAACAGTTGCATCTGGTTAAAATGAAACGTTTCTTAACCGAACGATACTCCAGTGATGAGTTCTAAGCCTCAGTTTAGCGAGTGTTACGCACAAACTAGAGCGAGTAAAAAAGAAAGTATGAAAGGATCGCGTTCAAATTCAGACACCCCCGGATTAAGATAGTTCCTTGATTTCTTGCCGCTTTATCTGTGTCCCCGAGGGAAGAAGTAGGACTATGTAGGACTATGTAGTACCATTATTACGTCACGGGCCCTCAGTGTCGTCAAAGCCCATAATACATACCTCATCTTGTAAAGCACAACACAGAAATCTAACAAAGGTAAAATCTTTTCAAAGTATAGTAACAAAACAAAACTCCAGAGGAGGGGCTCAATCAACACCCCTTCTCCTTGCAACACGGGAAGTGTATGACTTTGCTTGTGTGTTCTAGGATTAATACATCATTGCTAAACTTTGTTGTGATATTCCTTACTCAGGGGCATTCCTTGAAAGTTTGAGTGGTAGTGGAGCGCCCGGTAGAGATATTTAAAGCTATAAGCAGCTTTTCCACTTTTTCCTCATTTCATGCTCCATGTTTGTCAAAAAGTGACACTCCCAAAATCATATAACATGTTTTAAATCATAACTGCCTGAGAGGGAAGTACTTCCTTTTAACCTCGTGATTGTTTCTGAATGGTGTGCAATGAGTAAAAAAAATATTCATTCTGATAAATTTATGAAAATGTGCAGCTTGTGATCTGTAACAATGATTACTTCATTTGACCCCCGGACGTCACACCCCCTATCGTGGTACAATGGAAGGGAGTTAATGGAACCACTCCCCTGGGTTTCTGTTGCGTTTCAATATTTCGCAAAGATTTTGCCTTTGATAGAAATCGTTTGAAATGCTCTACAAGAAGGGTTTTATATTATGGGTAGCAGCACTGCTGGGGGCTTAAGACTGCGACGTCATCATGGCCGTAATTTTGGATTTTACCCAAATGAGAAATTGATGTTAGACATGAAAAAGCAAAGTGACAACACTTTGTGCTTTTTTCACCTACAAAAAGGTAAAAAGCACACCTTTCTACCCCAAAAATTGGTTTGACCATCTGCTACTTGTCACGTCATATCTCGTAACCATGAAAGCTGTTTCTCACCAACCTTGTGTAAAATGTGTCCAAGGGATATGCGTATAGTTACTGAAAACGGCTGATGAAAAGTCGTCTTGTGAAATTTCTTGAAAAACTTTATGGGGGTTCGCATCCACACCCTCCCCCCTCTTGTACGTCCGAGGGTTAAGTTTCGATTCAAACGCGTGCTTATTCGAGCAATCTTGAACCACCTAAACAAGGTCACATCAATGGTAACCCCGAAAGTATTCAAGGGCATGTTTACCCTTCCGTCACGCTAAAAAGCTCGTAAAGCTTAAGGTGGTCTTAAAAAAATAAATGCATGGGCATGGAGAGCGTTTACAAAGTGATTAGAATGTTGTAAGTTCACAATAATTCATAGATTTAGCCAAGCCTAAAAGCGGAGCTCCACATTTTTTCGCTAGCACCTGTTAACCTCTGAAAATACTCTCACTGAAGTCGTTAAATATGGCGTAAGTTACTCCTCAAGACAAGATTTCATGG
Source organism: Siderastrea siderea (assembly GCA_964030785.1). NCBI lineage: Eukaryota > Metazoa > Cnidaria > Anthozoa > Scleractinia > Rhizangiidae > Siderastrea > Siderastrea siderea. The sequence goes on from OZ034977.1 coordinate 21,527,231, forward strand.
GGAATAAATTCTCAACTCCAATTGCAAAAATGCTTTTCCTAGTTAACCTCATATTTTTCTGACCATATCGAAAGTCAAAATTTCGGATTATGGTTTCCTTTTGTACTTTTTCGTTCGGCTTGATTGCCACTTATGTAAAAAAATGTCAAAATCGGCTACTCATCTGCTTCAGTGCTATTTTAGCTTACTCGGATTTCAATCCATCAGTAATGCTGCATGCAATTTATAACAGCTACTGACAATTTTCCAGACCGGGAGGAAGTAGGTTAGGTTTTCTTTAAGATTTTATAGATCATCGGCGGGATTATTAGGTGCCGTTTTTGTTTTTCTTTTACGAGGTTGCTGCACAATTTGTTTACTTTTTCTAGTCACTGAAGGACAAAATAATTACAAAGGCCAGGAAAGGGAAAGGTTTTTCATCAGTTTCCCAACCCCTGAAAGGAAATAGCACATGTGAAAACGACAACATGAAGTTAAAAATAGCAGTGTGTTACGAGTTTCGTTAAAGGAGTGGTTTGTTTGCAAACAGAACGCAGGGTTGTCGGTAACAGCAACAAGCGGTTTTATTTCAAACCGAAATAGTCTTTATGGTTCACAGCACTCTTACGTCACACAGACGCTTCTAACACGGCAAACAGCTCGCACAACAACTTCTCAAAACTCTTTTAAAACTCCTCAAAACTCTCCTAGTAGACTGACACGCTCTTACTTATATACATATCACAACAAGTTCTAGAAACTTCTACGAAATATATTTTCAGTAACATTACATTATTACTTACTATTTAAAGAGATTAGATAATTATTTAAATGACTAAGCATTTTACAATGTTCTAAAGAGAGTTCTACGGAATGTTCTGGAAGGTTCTGAGTAATACTAGACAATTTTCGTAACACAGTGATTACTTTATTTTATTGCAAAAGATCTGAATACAATACTGCTACTGAGTGTCTGACTAAAACTGTCGGTTTCACGTTAGGTTAAACATTGGCTAAATCTAATGCTGAACAGGTACTTTGCATCGACGTTGTCCTCTATACAGTGTCTTTATATGTATTAAAAATCTAAAATCACTTGAATGACTTTCATTTAAAAAGCATTCTAAAAGAGAGAGAGAAAGGTCGTTCTATCATAGAACTTATTTTTGTACTCGTGAATTCTTCTGCGTTTTTACCCTAGTCCTCCTCACGCTCTTAAATTTAAAGATATTGGAGTGCATCTGTAGATTGTGAAGACGAAATTGAAACCTCTCTTTCATACTTATTGGCCCGTAAAATAAATGGGAAAACATGCGGGCCGTTGAGGAGATAGTGAGTTGACGTATTTTTCTTCAAAGAGAAAACTTCAGCACGACTTTCACCGACAGCTCTACTTGTAGCATCTTTTGAAAGCTTTTTAAGTTCAATAAGAGTACTTGTAAAACTACAATCGCTCTAATGAACCGCTTAAGTTGTTCGCGGCAGCGAATCGACAGACTTTTTAATGTAAACACGCATTTCTCACTTATTCCTATGCATCCCTCTGGCTGCATAGGAATGGAACCTTGGCTATTGTACGAAATTACTGGAAAGTTTTAGCTCTGGAAATCAAATACCATCCTGTCACCGAAGTAAGCAGTTATAGCATTTGAATAAATAAAATTTATGCAAATTAGACGGCTCGCTGAATAATATCATACTAAATGCAAAGTTTTGCATTAACGGACTACTCACCATTGCTTGTAACCCGTTTTTACTGTGAAGGAAGTTAATTCCAGCTTTCAACTACGTCGTTTTGGGTCGCAAAAATCCACTGAAGACAAATGGCAAACGTTTGTTCCGCAACTGTGCTCGAGTAACCCGCGAAATCAAATTACAACACGTTTTACTTTACAGCTGTAGGGCTTTTGTCGTTGAAACGCCTTTATAACAAGAGTTTGCTTCAGTCTGGAACTAGTAGGAACGAAAATTCATCGCAAACCACTGACTTCAATTTTGAATTTGTCAAGCGAACATTTTAATTATCATTTAGCTTATAAAACCGCGACAAGATCGTATGACCTCTAGTGACCCGGAAATCGGTCACACTATAGTCACGGTTAGCATACTGTCACGAAATATTTCGTACTGGTCGATTTATGCCTATTGAATAATATCTCACGAAATAGTTTTCCAGTAAACTACGAGGTTCTGCCTCAAGATTGTTTCCTCCTTGCATTTTCTTGCTTTTCAGAGAGAGCTGTTGTCAGCACTTTTAACTCAAGTTTTGGCATTTGTTTTTGACAAGAAATACACCCCCTCGCAATACAGACAGACTTGCTTTATTTGATATTTCTCTTGTAGACCCTTAATACGTTTTAACAGGGTGTGAAACACATTATGCATTTCTGATTCGAGGTGCTTTATCATTTTTACCTAGTAAAATATTTATCTCAAACACGATGTTTGCTTAACTGGTTCGTTAGTTCCCGAATGTCCCACCTTAAAATCCCTACAGTAGAAAAAAATGCATATTAGTCAACGCTATAGTTTGTTTTGCTTTTGTTTTGGATTTTTTTCGCGATTCGCTCTCCGAACCCAGGCAACCCAGACCAGGTAACTAAATATTTGCAGTTTCAGTTTGAGAAACTTCCACGTTATATTTTCAGATCATCTTGGATGTCGCATTTATATACACTCCAGCAAGGATACCCGACGGGTGGAGTGCTATATTCCGCATGCTTGCGTGTATGCATGCATTGCAGACTTTTTGTGGTCTAGTTTAGCGAAACAACAAAGTCCCTCCTGCGATCTTTCAAAGAAGCTGCCAAAGTAACACTCGACATTTGTAAGGTGTCATTGGGGTTTTAGAGCGAGGGAGATAATATGCAGGTGGTCACAAGTCGAAAGGTCACAAGGCAAATCACAGTAGTATAACATACTGACAAAAAACAGCAATTATCTTACTCTCATCCGCAGACGCTCTTTTCAATAATAATAATAATAATAATAATAATAATAATAATAATAATAATAATAGTGATAATAATAATAATGATAATAATAATAATAACAATAATAATAATAATACCAAAAATAAAGGAAAACAAACAAAACAATAAATAATACAAATTTATCCTTGCCCTATTGCGGCGAGCGAAAAAATGGTGAATGTTTCACACCGAGAAGGAAGCCTCTGCGGAGGAGAAAGAGCAAATAGGCGAAACTCTAACTTGTGTACTTTACGTGTCTAAATATTTTGTTCACGTAGCTGGCAAGTGCAATTATTGACAGTTTTTTTCAGCAGGACGACGTAAAGCTTCTTGCGGCGAACAGCTTTTGGAGGTACCTCTAACTCTAGTTGCTGACAGATGCTTTGAAGCATTCCAAGCTTAAGTCGCTCCAGAGACCCACTCTTGGCCATGGCACAGATATCGTACTGATCATAAGTGATGGGGTGCTGAAGTGTAATGGACAAGACAGTTTCCCTTGCCATGGAAAAGTTTTCCTCCTATTCTATTGCTTGAATTTCAGCATCGTCGGATGTTTGCTGACGAACCTTTGCTGCAAGACGCGAGAAATATGAGGTGCTCTGCTGTGGGGTCAGAAACTCGGATACAGACGAACACCATCAGTTCATAGTGCACGTCTCATTTCTCGTCTCATTTCTGCCGCTGGTTTGGCCAATGGTGAACGTTGCATTTAGATAATCTCTCTGCTTTTGGTTAAAGCGATATGCCCTTTTGGTTGGCTTGAGCGCCCATCCCTCGTGGATCTGAACGTCGCCGGGTGTAGCCTCTCTCGTATCCTTAACAGAAGCAGACGAAATAACACTGCTCGCACCCTTCTACAGTCTGGACTTGTAGCCCAATTTGGCAAGGTCTAACAAAGACCGCTTCTCTAGAGAATGTGTACGTTTCTCCAACGACAGATGTTTTTCCAGAGAAGACAGCCTTTGAAAGACCTTAACACACCCATCCTGAGGACAGGTAAACACGGATGGCGATTCTTCCACAGTTGCATGGTCAGTGGGATCAGGGACCTGCACCACTTGCTTCTCTTGCTTCTTCTTTTGCTCTGTAGGTTTTGTGCTAAGGGATTTGAAGTCTCCTTAAGAAAACTCTGACATAAGCCAGCTAGCGCCATGCTCTGAAATGAACAACACATGCAGAAACAAGATTGACTTTTTCAGTACTTTTCGCCAGCCTCAGTATTCTCTTTGGCATATTCTGTGAAGTGTGTTTGCTCGTTTTAGTCCATATATTACTTGGAACCAGATTACAAGTCTGCTTTTAAATGACGTCACTGGTCTGCAGCACCGCCATAGTATATAATGTTTGTAGTTTTGTAGAGCGATTCACAGGCTATCTATTTAGAAAAGGGGTTAATTCTTTGCAGAATTTTACAACATAGCAAAAACTCAAGGGGTTCCAACCACCCGTGCCCTCGTTGAAACAGGGTGGGAATTGGATTTGCTTATACGTCGGACGGTTAAAACGAACAATCATGAAACCATATGATGATGGTGAAAATGTTACGCGCTTTGACTTAAATCAGAAAAAAATTACTTTACTGTGATGTGTTTCGAAAAATGAAATTGTAAATTTTCATTGTAGTTACCTTCTGATGTTGTTTCCAGTGAACTCTCTTTTCCGTTTCCAATGCCATAAGCGCGCCAAGCTATGATACTTTCGCCTTTAAACTCGAAATTGTTTAGCTTGCTGATACCAGGAATCTTCCTGCTTTCATCGATTACTGGTTTCTCTTCAATACTCTGCATTGAAACTACTCGCACTCCTTCTATTCCCCCATGCGAGAGAAGAGCACTCTTGAGTTGATCTGCAGTCGTCAAGTCATTTCCTTCGTTAATAAAGGTCCTGACGTGACTTTTGCAGGTTGCCGCTAGCCTATCAGCGGACCGGTTTCCACCTTGTGGGTCAGAAAAGTCGATGCGCTTAATCTCGATGCTGGTGGAGGAGGATATCACTGGGCATGAGAGCGTAGTAGACGACGAATGATAACATCCTGCGTTATCTTGGCGGAAGTACGCTTTTTTGATCTCACTGTGCTCCTGCTTGACGGTCTTCAGGACATCCTGCATGATTTGAACCACTGCTGCACTGCCTTGATTGGACGACTGGATAACGTGCAAAAAGCCCTGCCACTGGAGTACCCCATTCAAACGACGATGCACAACAGTAACGTGCCAGGAGATACCTCGCTTCCCAAACCAGTCGGCTTGAGACTCTCTGTACTTTTGCGGTAGGAACTTCATTAACAACCAAGACAGTTTCCTGGTCAAGTTTATCTAACGCATCTATCCTTGCCTGGTCTTGATTGACTGATCTTAGTATGTGGCATTTCCAAGACATAATAGCAAGATGGGCTGTCTGGAATAGGAACACTGCTTCATCTTTCTCATCCTGTGTTGGAAACTTCGTCTCGCCGAGGACGCGTTCAATCTCTGCCAGGGTTTCCTGAAGACTTTGGCAACTGTAACAAATATCCGTGTGTTGGTGATTGCATTGTTGCTGGTAATCTGCATCACTATTGTCGCTAAGAGCAAACACCACACAATGATCTGCTACGCGAGAGGGGCTATTGACGTGAACCTGTAGACAAAATAAAGTTATCCGATAAGAATAACCGCTGAAGGGAGAGGCCTTGTCACCAAGGCTAAATACTTATAAAGTTGCTTATATGGTCCAAATCACGGTACACCCTTTATCGATGAGTAGTGTAGACTCCAGTCTATTTCGGAACAAATCACGCGCCTAGACCATTCCCTATTCACTTGACCATTGCTAATACTTGAAACATAATACTTGACAACATGAAGGAATAAAGAACGTTTGACGTTAACCACAACTTTTTGCGTTGAAACTGAATCTAAATTTCAGGACCCATTGTGTCATTCATAAAAGCACACTACCCCGGTCCTGTGAGTGCCAGTGTCGTGCGAATTATGTAAGGTATTCATGCACCATGTAGACTAGAAAATAAATTGACAGAATGTTAATTTTAAACGAAAGGATTGTTGTTGAGCAAGTAAAATGAGTACTTGTTATTGGTTTTTACTTGAGCTGTTTTTCTGGAGTCAGAATGCACATTACCTTATAGTCCCCCTTCAATTACAGCTTGTTTCTCTTAAGACCTTGCAAAACGGTCATCTTCCATTCCTTGCCTGGACCAAAGTGACTTATTTGGCGTACGAGGACCGCGAGATCGTCAAATAGACAAGCACCTTCCGCTGCAAAATAATCCAAACCCTGCAGCGAATTTCTTGCGAAGGCACTGCATTCAGAGAGTACCCGCCTCAAAGTCGTCTCGCTGAATGGTTTGAAGTCAGTCTCCAAACAGTACTGAGTGTATTGTTGTACCACTCGCTCGGGTATCATCATGCAGATCACGTTAGGTACTTCGATGACCTCACCAGACGAAAGCTTCAGATGTTTTTGCCCAAATGGAAGGTCCTGAACAAGATGCGGGCTCGTGATGAAACCAAGAAAGTGGTCCAGCTGTCTCAGATCTACTCATATTCGCGTGGTGGGCTGTTGTGGTACTTGAGCGCCTCGGCCAAACTGTGATCGATGAAAGTTAGCCATGGAGTAACGGTACATCGTTAACCCTGGGATATACCGAGAAATGTCGTTGAAGGTTCTGATCCCGGCCATAATGGAAAGAACTTGTCTACGGGTATCACACATGGTGACAATCTGGTACGCTTCTGCTAGGGCCTCTAAATACAAGTGCTCTGAGTGTGACAACTCGCTAATACCCAGAGCCCTGTTCATAGCTGTAGACGAGGCTAAACGTTGCCAGAGTTCACCAGCATTATCAGGGGTGACGGGTTTCAGTACGGTTGACACTATTTCTGTGGCTTTCTTTGTTTGACGTAGTCTTGTTCGCTCGGAGGAATCACTCCAAGTAAGCCATGGCTTTCCAAGCGGTTCAAGTTTGCATGCCACCAGAAACTCATTCAGCTTTCCACGGGGCTCGGGTAAGATCACAGGTGCGGGCTCGTCACTGTGAGTGGATGCTGTGCTTGCGGTGTCTGGTGAAAGAAAGGTGTCATCGGCGATTTTAAGACGTCCAAGACTTTCCGCGAATTCCTCAAGAGAATGACTACTATCGCTTTCCTCGGGAGATGAGTTCGTGCGACTCTGTAACATAAAAACGTATTAACATAAGGGTTACTTCGATATTTCTGTTTATTTTCTCATTAATCATTGCCTTTTGGCAACTGTTAAGTCAATACATCATTTTCATCATCGTTAACGTCCTCCTATCATTATCGATACTCTCCTTCTGCCCCGAAAGAAAAGAAACGAACAGTCACATATTTCTTAATCATCAAGAATAATTAGTCTTAAAGCAGTCACTTTCATAAGCCGAAACCCAGAGGCAAGAATCCTAAAAGACTCGAAAAGACTTTTGCATGTGGCATTCATTACGTGGCACCTCAGCTTGGTTAAAACCTCGATTTTTTATTCGCAACCCTTTCGGGATTTCGACATGTTTGATTTGAGACATCAGTATTACCTTAACGATAAGAAATGTATGGTTGAAGAACTGTCCCTATCTGCTTTAAACAGGGTTTCAAAGCTTTCCCTTTATTCTAGCTACATTTGCTTTTGAAGTCGTTGGTTCCACAAATGGATTAATTTCAATTTTTGGCGCGACCGTCGCTTTCTCTTGTTGGTTGGCCTCCACGAAATGTTACTTGCACATCCTGCAAAAAGCTGTATCAAAAACCAAAAAAATATAACAATAAACGTTAACTTTGGTGTTGTATGGCCACTGACATGTAGCCTCTTACGTTTCTCCTAGACCAACATCAACGCAAGTTAACATAGGCAACTGAAAAATCTATAATCGGATGATTTTTGTGGGGCACAGAGTAGGAGCGCAAGACGAAAGGGGAATGGTGGAAGCGCTTAAGCTTGAATTGTTAACGCACGTTCACACGTCTGTTTGTTAGTTAACGCGTACTCGCGCGTAGAACTTAACGTGTATAGTGATCTTTAAAATAGTATGGCGTACATTTGTAACCGTTTCCTTGACCCTTTAGCCTGCGAGAACAGACGCCTTTTTCACCTTTAGTCTCACACGCCGAGAAAAGAGCGTCACTAAAGCCGAAAAAGCCGTCTGGTTTCATCAGGCTATTAACCCTGATGAAGGCTGCTAAATGCGGACGAAATACAGGTTCAGGATTAAAAAACCATATGTTTGTCTACATTTGTGATTACTATGTACATGTCCCAATCGGTCACACATAATCCCCTAGAAATCAACGCATGTTACCATAAGAAATGATCATGCAGTTATGCGTGCGCGCAATTTAACCAATTGCGAAAAGAAGCCTGACAAAATTCTGGAACCAACGGAATTAGCATTCAATTTTCCTCCGCAGTTCAACATGTTTAATTTATTTTATAGTACTTTACAGAGGAAAGCAAGTACCTGTCACTATATAAATAAGAGGTGTAGCTCCACTAATGAATATAGAAACTGGTACGCAATTCGCCATGGCACTAGAAACAGAATCTTTCTACGTTCTTTAGGGTAGCTTAATATCATTATTAACTCAATTGATAATTACAAATTTTCGCGTTCACTCTCCATCTAGAGAGTCTCACAGTTTTTCTTTACTGGTGTGTTGCGATAAACTTACACAATCCAACTTGAATGAGCTCTCCAGCAGTTTTTAAAATGAAAGCAGAAAGGGCGCTGTCTAATCGGCGATCGCCTTTGACCGAAGTTGTTTTATGAGCAGCTATTTCTGCTGGAATGCTGCACTTCAATTTCGAGGATCTCCAGCGTATACCAAATTCCGCTCTGTGGCGAGGGCATTTCGTCAAAATAAAACAAAAACAAATCTTTTTAATGCAGACATCACGAGCGAGTTAAGAGGCTCGAGCGCAAGCTGTGTGGGTGGGCGTAGGGAGGAGATCACGTCGCAAGAAAGCCGATGACACGCGTGGCGACCAATGTGGGTGCAAGTATGAACTTCGCACTAGTCCTAGTCTTAATCGTCTCAATTTCTCGCTGCCCAGAGTAAACCTGGCTGAAGGAAAAGCAGTTCTAAGTTTTTTCTTTCTTTTCGTTTTCTGCTGATGTAGTTTTTTTAATCACTTATTTAATCTTAATCTCTGTTAAGAGCCTACATGTCCCACATGATACGGTACAAACAAAGAGGAGGGTGCCAATGGGGAGTCCCCCCCCCCCCCCCCCAACCTCCACCCGGGGCTTAAGGGCCTTTTTTCGCTATCGTAAGCGTATAAAATACAGAATGTTAACTGACAAGCATATAAAAGCATGTGATTTAATTTTTTAAGGGCATAGTGGAGCAAAGCAGACCCATAAAAGTTAGAAGTTTAGTCTTATGCTGTTATGTTAGATACAAAGAGAAAAGATTTACCTGCCCTTGCTAACAACAACTTCCATTCAGTGTCAACTGCTTTATCTGTTTTCAATCCATGCAGCTCGCAGTGCTTCGATACGTCCCTTGTGCAATTCCTTAAAGCAAGAACTTCAACTTTGCCTGGGTACTCGCTGCTTAAACCACAGGGTGTCGCGTCGTGCAATAAACTCGAAAAACTACAAGATGCGAATGTTGGCGAAGCCATGAATCAAAGCTCTCCCCGACAAACGAGACAAACTCCTCTAAAGCTGTTTCATAGTTTATTGAAAATGTATTTCGTAATACTGGACGGGAATAATTCGATTAGAAGTAAAACCACAGAAGCACATGCATGGTCAAGTTGCGAAACATTTCGTGACAGCATATTGTTAGTATTCCAGGAGCATTTGACCTGCCAACGTTGCATCTCAAGTCAAATATTTCTGTATCTATAGACAGATACAGAAAGATTACACATTTTCTTTATACGTAAAGGTGATATGCTTCATTTATTGGAAGCTCCAAGTACCATTTTATATAAGAAGATGCAGTTTTAACATTTTGATTGTGTGGCATTTGTAATAGTGTGACCGATTTCCGTCATAGAGGTCATGTGATCTTGTCGTCCCTTTATATGTCTGATTTATTTATTTAATTTGTTCGCTCAACAACAACAGTTAAATTACCGAGCAGCCTTGTTAACTCTGTAGTTTGAGCAGTGGTTTCTTTTCATCATTCTATATCATTTTCGGACTGAAACATAGTCGGGTTTATTGTAAAAGCGCCCCAACAAAGAGCTACAGTTAAAACGTCAGTGGTGGTTGGACACGGTTCGCAAAGCATGATGGGGCTATCGATCGATTCGAGCTCAGTTGCAATGAACCTTCGTACTGTGCGGATCCCGAAGAGCAAAAAAAAAATTCAACTACAAGAGCTGGGAATAACGAAGATGGAAGTTTCTCCGTTTCTTGTGGTCTGGTTTCATGCATTGATCGATTGAACGCGTACACGTGGAGACTTCAATCCCGGGTTTATCAGGAATAAGCCTCTTTAGTAACTTATATGTGCAAACATCTTTCAATGAATAGCCCCTTGGGCCATGAAGGACTTACTTCCAATCATCGAAAGTGAAAACACAGATGCCTGGCTTTCTGAGGTCTTGTAATTGCTACAGTTATGTGAAATCGTAAGTTTTGCCCGATGGATAAGCATCGAGTACGTGTCATGAAAAACCTTACGAATGTTCATTTTATAGCATTAACAGTCCTTTAACTTCCAGCGTATCCAAAAGCTTCTGTTTTTCAAAATTCTGTTGATGCAGGATGTAGTAATCCTGAAGGGCTTGTCTTAAATTATGCTTTCACAGCTTAGTTAAACAAGGCTGTATTAAAATACTATATATTGTTCAAATTGCTAGCTGTCAATATGAATTAATTAATTGATTTGTTTTGCTTTTGAAAGCAACTGATGCTGACAAAGTTAGTCTGTGATTGAACGAGAATTCCACTTTCTTTTGCAGCGGATATGAAAATCTGCCTTTAGAAAATTTAACAGAGCTCTCTGTTCAGCCCGTAGAATGTGTGACAATATTATATACAGTACACCCATATTTTTTCTCAGGTACTTTAATAAAAGCATTGACTCATTTACCCACAAGGACGTCAAGCAGAAAATAGTTTTTACCCCTTAATACAGGGTTGTTGGGGGCTTTGCACTGATTATCACGACAAAATTATCGAGGTCATAGATAACCTGTTTAGCTTGGATCCTTTTAAAACTAGTGAAGCACATTAGAGCAATACATCCAAAGTCATTTCTACAAATCTGTCAATTCTTTCAATGAGTAAAGTGATATTTTTATAATTATTAGAATGTTGTCCCAACTACAGAGCAAACTCTAACCAAATTTGACCTTTGAGCATTTACCCCTTGCAAACAATGGCCCAGTCCTTCATTTGTTTACTTCAGAACTCTACCTTGCTGAAATGTCAGAGGAGGGGCCAAGGGAATCCCCCCTTTTTGTTCAGAATAGCAATATACATGAACAAAACAATTATTGAGTCATACATTTACTCCAGACTACAACGAAGCAGAGCGCAGATTAGCTTGTGTACAACAGCATACTCCACTCAGAAAGCATCTGATTTTTTTTGTTGATTTACTTATAGTCAGAATATAGTACAGAATAATACCAAGATATAACTCCACAAAAGTTTTGTATTTTGTTGTCTCACCTCACCCACCATTAAACTTGTACCCCACCCTCCATGATAGTCTGGACTCACCACTGGGCACCAAGTCTGCCTGTTAAGTCGAGTAACAGAAACTTAAGGGATGTTTACATAATACAGGTTTGAGTTTCATTCCCTCTTATGGCTCTGTATAACTTTGTTTACATGATACCAGCACACGATTTCATACCATTACGAGTCATACCAGCGCGAGTTTATTCTGGTTGCTGTACCAGATCAAGATTTTCGATCTGGTGCAAAAACTTGTACCATAATCATGTAGACACAGTAAGACCACTCATTTTGGTGTGAAATCTGTCTCCTGGAAGACAATTCAGTAGAAAACAAATAAGGATTGATATCAATGTAAAAAAAATTGATGAAGAATGCGAAAGTTGTGAGTTCCATTTGAAAAGGGATATTTAATCAATTCACAGTTCTCAACCCTTTAATGGGTCTCAATAGCTCTAACTGTTATTAATAACAACTAAACTGACAAATTGAAAGGGATGTTAAATCAATAATTCACAGTTCTCCCTCGATAGCTCTGGATTTTATTTCTTACAGCAGACGCCACTAACTTGAACCCAACCCCCCCCCCCCACCTGCTCACAACTATATTGAAGTGAAAATATTTTTATTGTTTTCCTTTGTTGATCTTGCTCACTAAGTTATTATTAGCTATCTCAATTTTTTGATTTCTCAAACAATTTTTGGTTTCTCTTGCATGTCTAAGATAGCACCGTGAATTTCCAAATCTGAGTTACTGATCAATACTGATTTTTTTAGCTTTCTCAATGGTTCACTGCACAGAGGTTGTAAGTTAAGAACCTTAAGGCTGCTGCTTAGGGGATCTTAGGAAACAAATCCACAACAGATGATGTGACTACATATTAAGTCCCTAAAGCCCAAATAATTTTGGTCATTTCAGCAAACAAAATGTGATTTTTGAAAGTTTGTTGCATACAGGGCAACAGAGCAGACTGAAGAAACCATTTTGCCTCCTAACCTAAAGACAACAAAACAAAGAAGGGAAAACACTCAATTGGGATGCCACACATACTGTTGATACTTGTCATAATTAAAATCAGACGATCACTCGCGTTAATATTTCGCGGGTAATTTTCACATCTCGCAGCGTGAGAGTAATACTGGAGAGAAAATTCGACAACTTAAACAACGCATAATTCTCAAACTAGAGGGGCGCTATCGGGCGCTATATGATTTTATAAAAGCAAATTTATCCATCTTAATCTTGGTGTAAAATAAATGGTTTTAGATTTTTGGGTTAGCCTACAAATTCTCAAAATGTAAGACACGTTGCTCGATCCACCTACAACGAAATTGTGCTCAAACTTGACTTACAAAAGATGACCAGATCCAAAAATTTCAAGACATCTAGATACACACCAATCCTAATTATTCTTGTTAAATGTAAGTTGCACTGGCGACAGATAGCACGTTAAAATGACAAGAAGTGAAGCTCACATTCCCGTCAAAGGCCGCCATGTTGATTTCTCGTCCTGGTTGAGAGACTGCTCGTGATTGGCTAATATAACGATCCACCATGCCTTTCGGACCGTGTCCAACCACCACTGAGTAAAGTGTTGTGATTACTTGAGCGCGGTTGACGAGCAAGCGTTTGTTATTTGTCTTCAATTAATTTTTGCGACTCAAAACGACGAAATTGAAAGCTGGAATTAACTTCTTTCACAGTAAAAACGGGTTACAAGCAATGGTGATTAGTCCGTTCATGCAAAACTTTGCGTTTAATAGTATGAGTTCATTTAGTGAGCCGTCTAATTTGCATACATTTTTAAAAATTCAAATGCTATAGCCGCTTACTTCGGGGACAGGATGGTATTTGATTTCCAGAGCTTAAACTTTCCAGTAATTTAGTGCAATAGCCAAGGTTTCATTCTATATAGTTTTTATGACCAAGCGGCATATACCAGTCAGGCCTTTTATAACAGTCAAAGTTGGCTTCTATTTTCTAACATGTACAGACACACAAATATGGCCCTTTTAAACTTGTCCATTGTAAAATTTTAAAACATCTTTCTTCAAATTTCCTTTTAGGATTTTAAAGAGTAGGAACGAAATATTATTTCACTGAAGTGTCGATATGAGGGAATGTTTCTCACGCATTCACCATCATCTCGAAGGTGCGATAGGATTCTGCTGTTTTTGAGTGCGAAAAATCGGCATAAAATCGATTTTTCAAACTTTTTATAATTTCTCCTGTAAAATGAATCGCTACAACACAAAACTATTTTTCCTTAAATTAGCTCACTAAAAGGGATGTTTTGGCAAAAAAAATCGATTTTTTCATGAGTGTCTTGCGATTCTCGATTTTCTCTGAAAATGACTCTTAAGAAATTTTTCATTTTGATCTGTAACTAAAGACATGCTGAAATGGCTTAGCGGTTAAAAACAAAACGAACACGAAAACGTGCCACACTGAACTCACTCAATGAATCGGCGATTCTAAGTATAGTCGCTAAATTAGGACAGAAACGTCATTCACTTCAAATAGAGAACTACAAAATATAACAATGTAAAGAAGGTAAAATAGTCCACAAGTGAAATAAAATACACCAGATGCGAAAAAAAAATTGCTCAAAGAAAAACATTGAGAATTATGCACTACACTTCAAAACCATGTTCAAAAGGTGTACACTTAAGTTAACATAAACTTAAGTTTTTTTTTTCTTATCAGAATGATCATTAATGAAAATTCCTTGAATGAATAAACACAGAAGAGGCGGCTAGAAACCTTCACAAACATGAAATTTCACTCAGACAAACACTTTTTTTTGCCTAGGAAAGCAAAAAGGGTTCAATTAATTTTTCCCTAGATCGAGTGAAGTTACTCGCAAGCAATTCCTTTCGAGGCGGGTTTCAAGGCTATCTTCAACACATTTTTCAAACATTTCAAGAAAATTAGCGTAAACATGTAATTCACCCAATTCAGGACAACTGCGTCGCTTAAAAGATTATTAGAATTGAAAACCTCTAGGACAATAAAATCGGCAATTGCCCAAAGAGATGGACCAAACAGTCAAAATTTAAAACAACTTTTCACCGAAATCACTGAGGTGATGCTTGTACAAATTGGATTAGTGCTGTTGTGTTATGACAGTCCCTCACTGTGCTTTGACGAAATGTTATGAATAAAAAAAACTCAAAATAATGGTCTGAGAAATCAGTTTTGAAAACGTTTTTCGAAAACTCATCAGTTTTTACTTATTAAAATGAAATTCGCGTCATACTTTCTTCATCGTGGGTCGGTCCACGTAAGTAAAATCGGCTAAGCACAAAATATTCAAGACTATATCTGTCTCAAATCTGAGCGTGCTTTCTAACAGTTTTTCAACGTCAACACTAATAAAACGTAAATGACACAGATCTAATGACATAAACTAAATTCCCATTTGAAATCGTAATTTCTTTGATCGTAATGTTCAAAATCATGTACGTTAACCCTTTAAAAACTTCACTTACTCGGCTGTGTTTCAGAACAGGACAATCTTTCCGCTGTAAAAAAAAAAACACCTCGAAGGCAATTTTTGTAACTTGAACTTTTCGTCTTCCACCACAAAGACAACTGAGTATTCTTTTGAACTTTTTCTTTCCATTTTATATAAATATAAAGGGACATAACATGAAAAACGCAAAGCTGATTACGCCAACGTCTGCCAACATCCAGTTTGCCACGTGAAAAGACTTACGCGATTCCTCTCACACCATTGGCAAGAAGCTGGGCGAAAATAGCGTCATGTAAGAATGTCATGTAATGCGACGTATGTAGGGCGCACGCGCCTACCCATAGATCTCAAAAAGTATTCACACTCTTGTGATTAAACTTGGCACGTTTTTAGCACGTTATTAGCTTAACAGATTGGGTTTATGACGTGTCGATTATGACATTTCATGACGTCACAATGACGTCACAAAACAGCAATTTTGAATTTTGGGCCGCCATCTTGAATCCCGAGCATGCTGTCATACAGTTGACAATGATGACATCGAAAAATTTATGAATTTGTTCTAAGAAACATACTTAACCCTTGGGCGTACAAGGGGTGGGGGGGTGGATGTCAACCCCCATAAGGTTTTCCTTGAATTTCTCCAAGACGAATTACTATCTACACCTGCCGTTTTCAGTAGCTGTGCGCCTATCCCTAAGACACATTTTGACATACGTTTGGTGAGAATCAGTTACTATGGTTACGAGAAATGACATCATAATTAGCAGGTGGTCAAGCCATTTTTGAAGAAAAATTCGTGTTTTTAAACTCTTTTTAGGTGAAAAATGCAAAAATGTCAACAAAAAGCAGCAAAATGTTTAATTATGTCTTATTCTACATGTCCAGCATCAAAAATTACAAATTTTTAACGTTTTATGACAATTTCTAATTTTGGGTAAAATCCAAGATGGCGCCCAAAATGGCGGCCATCGTGAATGACGTCATAGGCCCCCAGCAGCGTGGCAACCCATACTATGTACTTCATCTTGTAGAGGACATCGCAGGCTTTCTATTAAAGGTGGAATCTTTTCAAAATACTGTAACATAACGAAAACCCAAGGGGGGTCCATCAACCCCCCCTTGTACCACGGTGGGGGTGTGACTTTGCTTGTACGTCCGAGGGTTAATCAATATAAGCACAAAAATGTTAAGGATTATTTATCTCCTTCTTAGAAACGAAGGGGAACAAACTGAAAAAAGACTGAAAAAAGACAGAAAATAGTCACAACATCTCCTGAGTAGATGGTTGCTATAGAACGGTTGAGTGGACGGTTGCTATCACCATAGACATGTCATTGACACAGGAACATTTTCTCTGATAAATTTCAGGAAAAGTCACAAGATTTGGGAGTATTCGTCTAGCTGCTTAAAAGTTATAATTCGTTAAAGTCAGCGCAGGCACAATGTGCCCCCCGTTAAGCTAAATATACATATACATACATACAATAGGGTTAAGTTGATCTGCTTTAAAAAGAATACTACGCTGAGTGATTTCAAGTTTTAGGTGATTTACCTAAATTTCAGAAAAAGATTCAAAGTAATAGAAAAGAAAATTACATACATGGACATACGCGAGTGTTTACCTGAAGACCAGGAAAAGGGCGGGAAAACACGCGACATCACATCAGTTTCCGCGTCAAAAACTCGCCATATTCTCGTGAATGTCTACAAAGTCCTTTAGTTTACTTCGCGGCAGAATTTGGTTTAAACATGTAATGAACAGCTTTCTTCGTCTTTTTAAGAGGGCTAGCAAAGGGAAGTTCTTGTACAATTTTCCACTCGTACATCTGTTTTGTGAGCAAAAACTTGGCTCTGGCACGGGTCTTTGAGTCGCTCCAGTGAGTTTTGCTGTGGCTCTTCTTTGTTCCCTGTGAGACGTTTTTGAAAGGGCTTACTCGTGACACCTGTTATCAAGCAGTATTTTTCCCCGTTTTGCAGTATTATTAGTGGTAACTTATAATTAATATCTAGCTTCTCAAGTGCACTGCTTATCGCTACACCTGCTTTGATGCGTTCAAGAACATCTACGAGGCTGAGTTGAGAAGAAGATTTTTTCGATGCTTTTTCCTCTGTTTATGAGAAAATCTTTGAAATTAGGATTCTTTTTGTGGAAAAGATTGTTCAGACTCTCCATTCAAAAGCATGAATTTGGTGAATGTTGTAACGAAGCATTTTGTTTTACGCAAAATGACGCACTTTTTGCGCGAAAACGTGTCGATCTCACGTACTCACATACTTTACTGCCTTTTTCATCGCCTTAATGGGACATCGAGGAATTTTAAAACGTTTCCTTGTGTGGAATTTCCCTTTTAATTTTGCTGCTGTTTTTTTAATGGCATTTAGGTAAAGCACTTAAAAGTTATAACAGTTTAACCTGATCCTGAACTGTTTTCTCCAGGGCACTATAGATTCTGAACCTAAATTAGTTCACTTTGCGGGTCAAAAACCATCACTCGACTCGACATCTAAATCGTTTATCATGACAAATCTTACTTGTTTGAGACTGATTTTGGTTGATTTATCAGGTTTAATGAAAAACAAAACACATTTAAAACAAAATATCCTTTCCTATTAAGGCGATTAAAGAAAAAAAGACTCTGTTTACGACCCAGCCAAACGACCACAAAGCATTTCCGTTTTTCTTGTTGCAATTTGAGATTTATGACCTATTCAAGTTCATTATCGCATTTTTATCCTTAGGAATGGAAATCCATCCACACGTGATAAGGATCTTTTGTTACCTGCTTTTGCTTCTTATTCTGCAAAGCAGTGTGGAAAGCTCAAGTGTCGGAGGTAATATTACGGCCAATACAAAACTATCACTGGATGGATCGCCTTATGTTGTGTCTCAGGACATTGTCGTAGTTGAGAACGCCACTCTTACCATACAACCAGGCGTCGAATTACACTTTCATCCCGGAGTTGGTTTGTACGTGAAAGGTTCCCTTATGGCGAGAGGAAGCTCTCACGAGGAGATCGTGCTCACGAAAATTCCAACGAACAGTTCGATGTATGGGAACGATGAGAATGTTACAAGACCTTACCATGAGGGAATTCGCCTTAGCGGCGGCCCAAACTATAAATCTGGCAGGCTTGAGATTTTCCTAAATCATCAGTGGGGTACTATATGTGACGATTATTGGGACTTTAGAGATACTCAGGTGGGTGGAATGTGTAATTAGATTTAAATTATGTTGAAAGTTTCATTAAAGAAGTTAAGATACAACGCGTGAAAAAAACAAAACAAAACAAAACAAAAACAAAAAATAAAAAACAAAAACAAAAACAAACAAAACATCGGAGAAGTTGCATTATGCAGTCCAGGCCACAACCAGAACTGGATATATAGTTTCCTGCAATTTGATTGGTTCAGATGCTGAACCAAAACATTGGGTTGACCGCGAAAGGACTAAGTTCCAGATAAATTTCTCGTGTAAGAAATACAGAATGCTTGTAGGATTACCGTGAAAATCAACCTTAGTACTGATAAATCTAGATGATTTTATTCGTCCAAGGATTCGATTCACAGATATCAAGATGCTGATGGCCCAGGAATCTTTTTGTACAAGTGGTAAGCAGGCGACCAGTGCAGTTAAACGTTTGGACTTGCGTGAATATTTCAAGAGACCGAAGCAATAAGCCGAGAAGAAAACACCAAGAGAATGCATATTTTGCAGTGAAAACGGTTTCAGTACCGATACATGCGCAGTCGATGAGCTTTTAAAAGTCGAGTACTAGTCTATATCTTTGTTGTGAGCGAAGATAATTCGGCCTGGAGTGGTTCATTCTATTCTGCACCGGACGCATTATCCTACTCGCTTGAATACAACCTTGATCGAACAAGGCTCCTGAAGTATTCTAGATCTCTTGCTAGACATTAATTTATCAGAGTGCGAATAGCTGAACCTGTGTGAAGAAACATCTTGGACACACAGTAACTGGTACGTACGCACGAATTGCATTTGCCAGGACACATGCATGTAACGCTTGCGAGTTTCTGTCGTTCGTTAATTGCAAACCCCAATGTAATTGGCAGTAATGACCAGCTGGTGTTTAGATACCGTGTCAACATGAACAAATTTTGGCAAAGGCATTTCACATGGCAGAAATTGAGATTTTGAAACAACCTTGAGAAACTGAATCCTTTACCTTTCAAAAATGAAATGGATGTGCAGAGTGCATTGCATGTTGCAAATAATATTACTAACAATAAATAAATATGTAAATATATGAATAAATAAATTGGTGTTCACAGGAGACAAGAAAAGAAGTTTATTTTTATTTGTTCCTTTGCTTATTACTTACATCTTGTGATGTGAAAATGGTCTGTCAATATAGGTGGAATCCAGATAGACTAAAATTTTTGATAGGCGCAGGAAGCCTCCAGACTGTTGGCAGTGTATGCTCGATTAGATGGTATGCGAATATTCATATAAAATATGAGAGCATTTTTATACCAGTAAATGCCATATTTTCTCAAATAAGCATCCCCAGTTTTTATTTAATAGATGCCTGTGTCCAACTGACATTAATTTGAAGGAAACCTTTATTTGAGGTGTATTTTTTAGGCATATTTGACAGCCCCACTCCTTTTCCTCGTATGTACTAAATACACAAAAGCAATCTGGAAAACATTATTTAGCTGTAACTATGTCAAATGGACAGCAAATATAATTAAGGAAAAATGTATTCTTACTGGGAAAATTCCATGTGCAGAAGTTTTCCTCACGACTGGCATGCACTATAAGGGGCGGTGAATGGTCCTCTGGAAAACAAGGGTCTCAACAATTGTCATTTTGTCTTGAAAATTTCGCACCACCAAAGGATTGCTATCGGAAGCTTTTTTTATGTGCTGTCACTTATTGTAAATCCTTGAATAAGCACCTGGGGCACTTACTTCAAATTTATAGGATGAGCCGGGAAGTGCTTAATAAAGGAGGCATTTATTTGAGGGGAGGCACTTATTTAATGTTTCACAAATCTTGACCAGTTGGATAGTAATTTGTGTAATTGGCTTGTGACCAATCTTATCTACAGAGTGGCTATTAACTACTCAGCATTAATTTCAAGTCGTTTGCATTTGCTGCAGTTTGCAGTTTGCTTTTTTTTAAGAGCGGTTAAACATTCAATTAGAATTACCAACGAATAAAAAATAACGAGAGATAAACACGACGAACACTACACTCAACCTTTGTTGTCTCATTAGTCGACTAAAGAAAGCAGGCAAGTGGAGGGGCTGCTTACTCAAGGGGAGGCGCTTATTTCAAATTTACGATAAGGCTGGGGGCACTTGTTGCTTTCAAAGGAACCTCAAACAACAGGACACCAAAAGAACTATTATTTTAAAATGGCCTTATCCAACTGGCATTATAAGTAATTAACAAAGCCAGCATATACTTATTTGGGGTCTAGCATTTAAATCCAGAAAACAAAATAAGAATTTGATGCAAATTGAACTGCAATCATTTCATATTCAATTTACTAGATCAATATTAATATGGTTTTCATGAGTCATTGTTGGAATTCAGACCATTTTCATTCACCTGTACTGACAGATGGTTGGGGAAAATATAATGTTACTAGAAAAAGCCACATGTCAACTTTTTGTACAAAAATCTGCCTCAAACTGAAGTTTTGAAAAATAGGGATGTGGTGAGTTGAAAGTTCACATTCAAAGTAAATTTGAGATTTTATCGTGTGGAAAGAAGGAAGCAGTGCCATTAATTCATTTCATATTTTCCTCAATTGACTGTGAACATTTTCACCATTTACAAGTTTCAATGAGCTCATTCAGTGTCCCAGTGTTTAACTGTTTCATGTAGAGCATAAATTCAAAGTTTCCGAAACCATGAAAATAATATATAGATTTAGCCAAGCCTAAAAGCGGAGCCCCCCCCTTTTGTTTTGTTTGATTGTAGGTATTAATTTGTGAAAATACTCTCATTCAAGTCGTTAAATTAAAAAAAAAAAAGAAAAGAAGAAACAAAAGTAAAAAAATACCCGTCTTGAGAGCCGAACCCGGGTCGTCGGCATATGAAGCCGGAAATTAGTCCACTGGGCCATGCGCATTTCTCAATAATATTCAAGTTAAAATACTTATGTCTTCTTTCGTGACAAGCTGCCTATCAGCATGAAAATGCTGGTGTTTTTCCTGGCATTATGTGTTCGGAACGCCGTAAAAACCATGGCTGTGGTTAGAACAAAACAAAAGGCACTAGCTCTGCTATATTTGGCGTCGAAATTGCTGCAAAAAGCTGCGAACTCAACCGGTGTGCCGACTGAGTTTGAACAGAACCGACGAGGCAAATTTAGACATTTCACCTGAACTTTATCGCCTAATTTTTTTCTCCTAAATTGAACTTTTCCCCTTCCACGAATAAGACAACTGAGTATTCTTTTTACCTTTTTTTTTCCTTAACAAATTTGTTTTTGACTTTTGTTGTCTTTGCTTGTTTTGCTTCAACGCAGGTCAACATGCGATTTCGCGCAAAAACACACGGGATTCAGCACAGGGTTATACCCAGTGTATGAAGTGTATTGGTATCCCTGTGGTGCGGACGGACGGACGTACGGACAGACGGTCACGTGGCTAACATATAGATTTAGCCAAGCCTAAAAGCGGAGCCCCCCCCCCCCCCTTTTGTTTTGTTTGTTTGTTGTTTTTTTTGCTGGCAGTTATTAATTTGTGAAATACTCTCATTCAAGTCGTTAAATTTAAAAAAAAAAACAACAACAAAAGAAACAATTCCTAACCTTGCTGAGAACCGAACCCGGGTCGTGGGCGTGTTAAGCCGTCTTAAGGCCATGAGCGTTTATTGTCTTCCTTCAAGTTAATTTTAATACTGATTTCTTTCTTCGTGACAAGCTGCCTATCAGCATGAAAATGCTGGTAATTTTCCTGGCAAAATGTGTTCGGAACGCCGTAAAAACCATGGTTGTGGACAGAACAAACCAAAAAGCACTAGCTCTGCTATATTTGGCGTCGAAGCCGCTGCGAAAACTGAGAACTCAAGCGGTGTGTGTGAACTCAAGCGGTGTGCCGACCGAATTCGAACAGAACCAACGAGGCAAATTTGAACTTTTCGCCTGAACTTTATCGCCTAATTTTTTTCGCCTAAATTGAACCTTTCCCCTTCCACAAAAAGACAACTGAGTATTCTTTTGAATTTTTTTTCCATTAACAAATTTGTCTTTGACTTTTGTTGTCTTTGCTTGTTTTGCTACAACGCGGGTCAACATGCAATTTTGCGCCAAAAACACACGAGACTGGCAGCACAGGGTTATATCCAGTGTCTGAAGTGTATTGGCAACCCTGTGGTGCGGACGGACGGACGGACGGTCACGTGACTATTACGTCACTACCAAAATTTCTTGGCTTGATAGGTTAGCAAATTTCCTTAGCAATAGAGCTCCGCTGACGCGCTAGCGCGCTGGCTCTGCTATTACATCACTACCAAAATTTCTTGGCTTCATAGGTTACCAAATTTCCTTAGCAATGAAGCTCCGCTGACGCGCTAGCGTGCTGGCTCCGCTATGAGCTATGGTTAATTTCCTTCAGCCATGTTTCACACTTTCCATCTTGCAGTTCATAATCTAAAGTAAAAGGAAGAATACATTAAAACGTGCCAGTAAGAAAGCTAATGCATTTGATATCACAGAAAATACAATACAGAATTACTAGGGTACAAAGTAGTCTGTATTCTTCTAATCACAGAAATGAAAGGGATATCATGTAGATTCCAAATTTAGACTAATGGATAACATAAATGGTAATGGTTCATACATTAGTGAGCTGCTTCTGCGATAAGCAATAAAAAACTAAGTTTATTTAGTATTATTACAACAACACTGGTAGTACGTACAAGCGACCAGTTCTAGTTGTAACCACTTGTCTGTATTGCCGAGGTGGACGTTTACGAGAGCTTCGAGTGTATTCTTTCTGTTGTGAAAATTGATGTTTTTGAAGATGGACTCTTGCTCCCATCCCAATCCCAATATGTTATGATAACATAAATGGTAATGGTTCATACATTAGTGAGCTGCTTCTGCGATAAGCAATAAAAAACTAAGTTTATTTAGTATTAATCCAACAACACTGGTAGTAAGTACAAGCGACCAGTTCTAGTTGTAACCACTTGTCTGTATTGCCGAGGTGGACGTTTACAAGAGCTTCGAGTGTATTCTTTCTGTTGTGAAAATTGATGTTTTTGAAGATGGACTCTTGCTCCCATCCCAATCTGTGTGCCCTTTCCCAGAACACGGATCACCGTCAATTGCTTACAATGTAAAATGAACATGGCCTGAGCAGTCCAGTCGATGTGTCACTTTACAAACAACACATATAGGGCAACTCTTTGTTGCATCTTCAAAAGCACAGCACTATGTGAAGACGTCTTGCACTACAACGAAAATACTACTAAATACAAGCCAATTTTATGAAGATTTCCAAAAAAATTGTTACGTACCTTCTTTCTTTAGATATTTGGCACCTGGTCAGGCAAATTTGTGCGCTAAGTCACCCCCAATTTCAATCGTTTCACGTCTAAATCGCGTGCGAAACTTCAACGGACGCCATTTTTTCACATTGGTCTGTTTCTTTATTGTTCCAACGCAAGGTTCCCAAAGTACTGTGGGAAAAGGGCACTTCAAGGCCTAGAAAAGAGCTGAGAAGTGACCCAGCATCGTGTCCCGGCGTGTGGGCGCCATCTTGAAAAGTTCGTTGACGTCACCATATATCCAATTCTGGTTGTGGCCCGGACTGTTATACGACACTTTCAAATTGTAATAATATTCTTCCCAAGAACAAAATCTGTCTTTTGTTGTTCAAAAGTATATAAATGCTTGTCAAATCTAGAATAGTAGTTGACTTGAATACGAAGAAATGGGGGGCAAAAACAAGCTAAAGTGAATGAACAAAAACAAGCTAAAGTGGCATTGCAGTGTTAACCGGAAGTGTTTGAGATGCTTGTTGAATTAGGGTTGTCCCTGGAAAAGTTGAATAAAAGAACTTCCATCGCTGCTTTAAAGGGGTATTTCAATTCCACAAAATTCTTCCTATACTGTATCAGTACCGGTATTGCTAAGGGCAGATGAACGTGGATTGGAAGGTGCATAAAATCTTCTGTTTGTTTGTTTTTTTTTAAAAAGGCCAGAGATGGTCTTTTCTATGTCACGTGTTGCAATTAAAAGTTTTCATTCATTTGTTTGTTCATTAATTGTGGTAAAACAGTTCATTATTTCCCTTTCTTTCTTTCTCTGTTTCATTATTTTTTGTTTGTTTCTTTTTTTTTGGGTTGCTTCCTTTTTTACCACAGGTTGCTTGCAGAGAGCTCGGTTTTTTGGAAGCCAAAAGCTACTACACACACGGCGGAGGAACTGGGCCTATTTGGTTGGACGATTTGGGTTGCCTGGGAACTGAGATGAGGTTATCAAGATGCAGTCATCGGGGAATTGGAAGTCACAATTGCGGTAAGTCAAACATGTATCTCAGTGGCTCCATAGAAAACTAAATAATCACATAGGAATACCCGTAGCAAATAAACCCCTTCAGGTGCCCGACATGCAAGCAATATCAGGGAATAATGCAAGCGGCTTAAAAGATTGTGCCAAAACATGAGACAAATCTTTCAGCCATTAGCATGCCCGTCCTATGACATTAACTATTCTTTCAAAATACATGTACGATATATCACCTTAGCTAAGTGTAAAATGAAAAAAAGCATAAACTTAGTCGTTATCTCACCTGCCAGGTCATAGGGAGGATATTGGAATAGAATGCGACAATCTAACAAAGGAAGTCCACTGGAAAGGAGTGGAGTTTTCCACCTCAATGAAGCCTCTATCTCTTCAATATGTGCGCCTATCAGAAGCTTATGAAGCGATAAAAGGCGGTGAATTTCTTCCTAACCTTGACTACGTGACCGTTAACAGCTCTGTTTTTGGAGTCGTATCGGATGAGTTAACCTCCTCTCTGACCATTAGCAACAGCAGCATCAGAGAGAGCTGGGCCGCAGGCATTCGTATTAGAAGTGGACCGGTCCCAATTACAATTGAGAGTACGCAAGTGGATCACAATGGGGACGGGTTGAGTTACAGCGGAATCGTTCGCGAACAAGTCGACTTTTGCTCTGTGGATGTCAACAATATAACATTTCCAATCACTTTTCAAGCATTGGGTGAATCAAGAACGACGGTTGATTGTGGGAAGGTAAGGAATCCATATCATTCAGAGTACTATTTTCCATATCCGTCTCCCATTTATATTGTGCAAATCATATACAGTCAATGTCAGCCCACTTAACTTTGAGACTGTTTGTTTAAAAATGTTGGCAACTAACAAAATACCCTCTCCACCGAGCAAGGATATTGATCTTAAACGCCACTTCATTCAGGTGCATCTCCTTCACAATAAAGATGTTAATCACTGGGCGCAAGGTCCGTATAAAGAAAAACTGTGACAGAAATCTTTAAGTACTCACGTCCTCACGGCCGATGACACAGTTTTTTCTAGTCTTGCGAATAATAAGATGGATGGGTTGATAACTGGTTTTAAACATTCTTTTTACTCCCGGTACCGTCACCTGCCACCCCACGATCAAAGTTAAAATTAACCCTGGGACAAATCTACCATGGAGCAATAAACGAAACGAACACACCCCGACATCTCATAGCAATATATAAGATCGTATCAATTGAAAAATAAACATTGATCTCGAATAGAAGTTCTGGTTTCTATTTTGAAAGTCTTTTAACATTGCACATGGTAAGATATTTCAAGCGAAGGTAAAATTCGGCAAGCATAGTTAGAAGTTTCAACGGCTAGCGCTTTTCACGGTACTGAAGATTTGCACCGCCTAGGCTTCTCAACGACCGTCAACTTTACATTGTTGTTTTCGATCACAGTGCTTCAATTTCCTATATTAAGCTGTTCTATTGCAGTGTCTGCGCATAAAACTAAAAGGTACAGTTTCTTCACTTCCCTTTTCCACGCTGTTCGCGATTTACGCTTTCGCGAAGCAAAACTTTTAAAACAAAGTTCCGCCCGACATGTTGGACAGGCAAACATGCACAGCAAGCAATATTATATTCTAGCCGTTTTCCACGACCTTGGACAGTGATAAAAGGACGTCCCTACGATCAACTGAGCTTTCGACAAATGATTGAAGAGACCATTCTAGGCCTTTCGCTGGAAGCAGAGTCATAACTTGTTGAGCAGCCATTGCCATGCGTCCTTTAGATTTCCTGCATTCATTTTCCCATTGTGGAAATTTCTTCCTGCGCTGAAGGTACCCCCACTATTTAGAAGACAGGGTTGCAGTTAGTATAGGCGAATCCTTGCTGACGTCATTGTTAACATTTTCCTGCATTAGCATAACAATTTTATAGAAAAGGAATCATGCTAAATAAAGAAAAAGGACTTCAATAACTGAAAGAGCTTGATAAACTTAGAAACCTGTGTAGGTTTTAGCTCTTTGCATGTAATACTTATGGGAATACCAGCGAACAGAAAATGCAACGTTTCTAGGTGGTAAAAGCGTTAAGAGCCCATGCATTCTTTCTAAAATTTCGAGCCTGTAACATTTGGTATTTTAGATTGAAATTTTCGGAGAAAGATAGTGTTGCTATGTCCTTTCAATATTCAGAAATGAGATTTTAGTAACTTGATTAGAAAACGAGAAGCGTCTGGTAATGAGAAAAAAACTGTAAACAAAGATGTCCACCATCGATCAGCTTTGTTGTCCAGCCTCCTCTGGGCAAGATAACAAGGAATCGTGTATCGCAAGGAAGAAACCCCTCAAACTGCAGGTCTCCGTCGCAGTGATCAGAATTCGAAGATACCGGTTCTTGTGCAAGCTGTTTGGCATAACTTCACTTTAGCGATTTCCCAGCCTGCAACTGTTTGCTGGCTGTCACTGTGACATCTTTGCACTCTGGGGCGAAAGAAACACGATGCTTATGTAAAGAAAATACTCCACAGAGCACGAAAAGTTAATCTCAGTCTACTTCGCCTCGATGAAGTGTCTTACGAATCCAAAGTTTCTGCAATTAAAGAGCTGCCGATTTCTTGGCATGTTCAATGACCTTAATAAGTTTATCAGCAACGCACTGCGTGGATTGCTCTCGAAAAGGCACACGTATTTGGGAGGCACTCAGGCAATGAGCTTTCGAAAACCTCAGGTAGAAATCACTCAAACAGTAGTCCTTAAATTGTTTGGTACCTCAAAGCTTCTTACGGTGCCTGTCGACGCCTCAAATAGAAGCCTTGATGCTGTTTAGGAGGAGTGCCCTCCGGAAAATGCTTCACGCACCCTAACAGAATCCGAAACTGGATACGCACAAATCGAGAAGGGCCTGCTTGCTGAAGGGCCTGCATTTGCACGCGGAACGTTCACACTACTGTTCGTCAAAGCCTCCTGCAGCGAAGTTAACCCATAATCATGTGACCTTACAACACCCACTTCAGTGACTGAAGGGAAAGGAAAGAAATCTTTGCCAATGAATAAAGTTTTCATCAATTACCAGCAGCATTTTACCAGCATCTACCGCTTTCTTCAATCGCCTGATCGACAATTTGGTAAAACAAGTTGATCGGCCTGCTCAATCTCAGAAAGTTACCGGCAGTTCACAGATTCTCACGCTGAGGAACAGATGTCAAGAAGTACCAGATATACTCTCCTTGTCGAAAAGAAACTTCTTGTTCTTAAAGCACTCAGAGGAAGACACCTTTCTTTACTTCTCCAAAACTAACTGACCTACTATGATCAACATGCCAACTGCCTTCCCTTCCCTGCCTAGAGTACGTTGTAAGCCTTCAGACCAACAAATGTTACGAGATATTTAGCATCGTCCACTCAGTTCGAGGAAACGAGAACCAAAGAAACCACAGACACTGCTCCTCCTTAACAGCTTTCTACAGCAAAAAACAGGATGCCCCCTCTTTCTCCACCTTAGTGCCTCTTTATCCTCCCCACTCTTCACCCAAGAAGCCTGCCAAGTGACCAATCCCCTAGGAGTCTCGTATGTTAGATCTCAGTCGCAGAAAACTGATCCATCCTGATAATGAAAGGCCACAACTCATCAGTCGGTTGGAAAAAGTCTCAAGGCCAAAGCTCAACTATTAACGAGACCTTGTTGCTTGTCTGCAGAAAGCAATATTTTTCTAGGGGTTGGGTCAAAGCCAACCCCCTGGCCCTCCCATAAGGTTTATCTTGAATTTTTCCAAGAAGATTTGTCAGCAGCTTCTGCCGTTGTAGTTGTACGCGTATCCCTTAAGAGTTTGGTAAGAATCGATTGCTATGGTTACGAGATATGAGGTCATAAGTAGCCGGCGGTCAAGCCATTTTTGAACAAAAATGAGTGTTCATCTTTTGTTGGTGAAAAAAGCACATAATGCTGACAAAAAGAGGAAAGTCTTTACCATGTCATATCTAATTATGTCATATTCTACATCTCAAGCATTAAGAATTTCTCTTTTGTTGTTGTTTTTAGTTTTTAATAAAAACTATCACACATTCATAGGGAGTTAGGTGTGAAACTCATGAAGCAATCTAAACAAGTACCGAACAAGCTATCAAGAAGGAAGGGCGATATGTCTTCGGCTATACCACACAAAATTGACGCTGGCTTACCTGCACTCGTTGTAGGATTGTAGCTCTGTGTTCCAACAGGTCCAAATGTTCAGATAGAAATCGGATGCCACGTGTTAAAACGGAGTTGAATCGCTTTCCCAGTTGTTCGAGTGTTGTTTTTACCATTCCATCCGCAACCTCTAAACCAATAACAACTGTGTTTTGTGCTTTGCATTTAACAAACTATGATGGTGAATTCTAATGTTCCTCGCTACAGTAATTTTGTTTCTGAGCTGCATAAAAATTACCTCTTCAAGTTCAAATTCTGCTATCAGTTCGATCAAACAGGCACATGATGGTTCCCTTGTTATGTTTCAACTCCAGCAGCTAATATGGTGAAATCGTACAGCTTAGCTTCAATCCGCTTTGAACAATAATTCCAACGATGTTTCAGGTAAAATCAAACACGTACCGTATTTCAGAGCCAATAATTAGATGTTTTTTCCAAAACCTGTGCCATTTCGTTTACTTTGGAGCAGTTTCATTAATTCATCCAGCTTTGCAATGAGACGCTGCAACACTTCGCAAGGTTTTGGCGCTTTTTTCGTTCAGTCAGGTGATCGATTCTTGTTCCCTATTTATCTCTTTCATCTCTTTTCTCATTCTTTTCCCTTTATTTCTCACGGTGGGGCCAGACCACCCCCTAAATGTTGCATGAAAAAGTGGGGTTTTTGGTTAATTTTCAATAATTTTGTTACTTTTCATCATTTCTTTACCAAACTTGGCAATTTGCTATGGGACCTTGTGCCCAACAATTTGACATAAATGGTGATGCGAAATATCAAACTGTGACGCCATAGTTGGTGACGTCATATTATTCTCTAAAATAAAATGTTAGAATTTGTAAGTTTTTTCTAGTGTTTTAGAAAGAACACGTCAAGAAGAGTTGAATGCTGAAAACAGTTTCCCTGCTAGCAGAGGCCCCTTTTCCTTTGTATTCGCTGAGCTGACGGACAAGACGAAAAGGGACCTCTGCCATGGGTCGAAATGAACTGTGTTGAGCATGCGCCACGGTTACTTAGCGACCGAAACGTCACGTGATGCTTTTAGTACGTGATCAGCTGACGACTCCCACCTTTCTAAATTAGCGCGCCAAAAAACACCTGCACTGCACAGATTTGTTGTCGTGAATGGCGAGTTCACCAAACCCTAAAAAAAGTAGACAATCTACGGTGTTAATTTCAAGTTATCTGGACAAGGAAGCTTTTTTAACATGACCACAACTCCAGGAATCAAAGAGAATTTAACCCATTGAAGGCTGCGTGTTTTATGATCGCTTCACTAAATTAGCAGTTGGTAATAAACAACCCATGTGCAGTACGAAAGGACAACACTGACTTGATCTAGAATAGTCAAAATTTCTTACTTTTAAACAAAATACACCAGTTGTCAATTAAGAATTAGCCAAAAATACAATCTCAAAGTCAAAATTTTGAACATTTCCGCAAGAGATTTCTCATGTTGTCTCGCGAGTGAAATCAAACCACAACAGAGCATTTGTGTCTGTTTAGGTAAGATTACTACTTTTCGAAATTTTATGAATGAAGGTACACAGAAGAAGAGACAGTAAGCTTTTCTAAATAATACACTTATTAAAACACGTCTTTACTTGTTTCTGAAGACCAAACGCGTACAATTCTTTCTTCGAGGGAAGCTACTCGCAAGCGATTTCGCTCGATGTGCAAGTTATTTTGAAGAGCATTTGGTGATGCGAACTGTGCACGTTTTTCAAAACTTTTACGAGAACTGTAAGGAATATGAAGAATCCCTCAATTAAAAAGCGATTTCGATACAAATTTACAATCAAATGTGTAATTTACTCTACCGTAGACTCGTAGAAGTGCTGGAGCATTTCACAGAAAGTCCGCAGCTCGAAAAATCTTTGGAGGTGAAAGGTTGTCCCTCGCCTTGACAGATGTTTTCTTCGCTCTAAATTCCATTCCTTAACTTGTCGAGTGTTTCTTCGTCCATGTTAACAAAAACGAGAGAAAGTAAACGTTGTAATTCTTCACGAGTTTAGTTCTCTTTCCAGGACGGTATGTTACTATGCGGGCTCACTAAATGACAGCGGAATAACTGAAAAGGAATGCGCGAGATACAGTGGGCTCAAGTCACGGTCAGCAAACAATACAGGGAGCATGCGTTTCGGAAACCGCCGTCCACGCCCATGGACGGCGGTTGAATCAAAGGGAGTTTCGACCCATGGCAGAGGTCCCTTTTCGTCCCGTCCGTCAGCTCAGCGAATACAAAGAAGAAGGGGCCTCTGCTAGCAGGGAAGAAAACAGTTTGTCGATGTCAAAAATAATGGATGAGATATGGCATTTTAGATTTTGAAAATTTCACAGTCTCATAATAGGATTCCCCCTTGTGTAATGCGTTTGAATTTGAGTGTTGTTTTGTTGCGTCAACGACACCATTTAAGTTGCAGATATGATGTCTTAAATGACGGAAGCTAAATGAAAAAGAAAAACTCTGAAAAATTTTTCCTGCCATTAGAGCTAGAGCCCAAAACCAGTTTTGTGCCGTAAATAAGTGTCACGTGATCAATTATGCACTTGCTTATATCATCGTATTTAAGCCAAAAACTTAAAATCTAAAATGATACGATTTTTTGGAACACCAAGAAATCCATTTTACCAGATTATTAGCTTGCATGGAAAAATACTGTACAAAAAAAATCAACAGGGTTGTTTTTAGAAGAAAAGTATGGTTCCGGGGGAACACTTCAAATGTCTTTAAATTGCCATAACTGAAGATACGTTTGTCGCAGCAAAGTACGGTTTTCAGCATTTTACTCCCCTTGCCAAGTTCTTTCAGATGACATAAATTTTATTTTAATTTGGCCTTTTTAGTCATTCTTATACTTAAAATAAATTGGTCGACAACCCAAGGTTTTCTACCAAGTTTGGAAAAGAAATATGAAAAAGAAGCAAAATTAGTCTAAATGGCACTTTTGGGGGGTGGTTTGGCCCCACCGTGTCTTGATGTTATAAAAATTAGTGGTTATGTTTTTATTAAAACAATTATTCTACTCGGTCTTGCTGGATATCAAATGATTATAACATGCCTGGGACCGCGCCGCCTATTGTAAAGTGGGAGGGCTAACTCCATCGCTCAGTCAAGTGTGTTAGTGACAAACAATAGATCTAGGGCGGCTAAAAGTGTTAAAGGTTGTCAGTTTTTTTCCATCATATAGACCAGTATAAGTAACGAATCAAAGCAGTACTAAAGAGTATCAAAGACATCAAACTATTCGACCTATCATTGATTAACAATTTCGATACTTAGAACACGTTTTGGTGGTCTAATCCGGAATAGAAGTACAATATACTATTACAGTTTTCTCAGTTTGGAGATGATGATTCCTTTTGCTCATTAATATACCCACGATACCAAAATGAATGGAATGCAGTTGGAACATTTCGGTTTAATCAGAATAGCCAGGATAGTCCTAAAGTAATGTGCCTGAGCCTCTTCTTTCACCTTTGCACACATCTTAAGACGTGTTTGGCAAGGTGCAAACCTTGACGTATTCACATTTAAGATCTCAAAACTGTTTTTCTTAAAACTTGTGCAAGTAAACTTGTTGTCGTTACAGTATAAGGCAAACTGAGCTAAGTATCGTGAAATATAGAGTTCACCAAAGTCAGTCTGTCGGTACGTCCTGTCTGCAAAATGCCTTATTTGTCATCGTTAGGAGCGAAAGAGATCTCTTGGCAGCTATCCTAGTTGTAAAGTCTACATGCATAGAGAGGCTTGAAGACGTCCCGTTGATTTTCAGCAAATATCTAAGCACGTTGTTGCCGATAATCCTATCTGGATACAGACTATAGTTCAAATGCCCGGGCCGGGCAAGAACGAGAGACCACAAAAGTCAAAATCTTTAAGAGCGTAAAAGAGTCAACGAGAGTTCACGAATTAGAGGCCAAACGACAGCGAGAGTTTCAACTTCCGTCGATTTTAATTAAAATCTGAGCAGGTTCAAACTCTTCAAGATAGACTCCTCCTGAGCGCACGTGAGTTTCAATTAATCCAAAGCCAAGTCATAGCAAGGCGAATGCGAACTTTTGAAGGGTATT
This sequence comes from Siderastrea siderea, assembly GCA_964030785.1. Lineage (NCBI taxonomy): Eukaryota > Metazoa > Cnidaria > Anthozoa > Scleractinia > Rhizangiidae > Siderastrea > Siderastrea siderea. The sequence goes on from OZ034977.1 coordinate 21,560,060, forward strand.
CCGTCTTTGTTTGGTCCATATGAAAATTAAATCTGAAACCATGGGAAAACCACGGTACTGGTTAACCCTGAAACCCTAATCACTGACTAATGAATTTTCCAACTTTATCATTATTATCTTTTAAATGTACCAAAAGGTGGGGGACTAAAGCCCCCCTCAGCCCACCCCTCGCGCGGTACCTGTCAACTCGGCACTACGCGCCTCGTTGGATATCTATCATTCGATATCCAGCACGCCCTCGAACAATAATTGTCAATTATTTGTGAGCGTGTTGAACGAGTTGCAATGAAAGCTCGGTATTGCTGTTTTCATCCTAAATATTCATACTACTAGAGCTTAAGAGCAGTTTGCTGTAAGAACCAACTAAGGGTATGCAAGGCAGAAAAAAGACGGTTTTTCTCAAAACCTGCCAGCATGAGGGCCTTTGTGAACTAGTTCTAAGAATATACTTTTCGGTTCGTTTAGATTTTTATTTATCTTCTAGTGAATATTTTCGTATTTTGCCCTTGGCGTCAGTCAAAATCAACGCCAAATTCGGGACTTTTACGAAAGCTCCTGTTTAAATATTGAGAGCGTTCTTGAAAAGATTAACCCAGTGAGGTGAAAGGTCTTATTTCCTCTGTTTATTAGTAGTGCCAATTTTTCATGAAAAGCGAACTTGAGGTTTTGACGAAATTTTAAAATTTAAAACCAGCAACGGTCGCTACCGACAACCCAATTTACGTTAAATTGAAGGCTCAAGAAAGCACTGTTGCACGTTGCTTTACACAAGGAGACTATACTCCGGGGAAAAAATCATTTCAACTTAACATTGGCCGAAAAAAACATGGGATAAATGAAACGGCAAATTTTGAGAGCGTTTTGAAAACAGGCCACTTGAGTAATATGAGCGACCCTTTGACCTTTCATATCAACGGAAATCAACAGACGGCAGCTATTAACATGTGACTTTCTTTCACCAGAATACGAGTTTGTTTGTTTTTCTAGAATGTTTTCAAGTAGAAGAAACTAGAATTTTGAACTTGCAGGGGACGTTACTAAAACGAGGAATGGGGAATGGGAAAACGAAAATGGAAATTAAAAATGGGAGGTAAGAAATGAGAGGATAGTGAGGTCGGTGGTAACTATCAAAAAACTTTTTTGGAAATCTAGGGGATAGAAAATATTATTTTTCGCATGCTTAAATTACTTTATGACAAGGTACATTGAGAGAACTCACTGGCGGTGGTAAGTGTTGAATACAAAATTCCCGAGGTTTATGGTCACTAGGGGAAAGCGATGGTTTTATGAGGGATGGAAACGAGTGATAACACAAGGCACGACTACGAGCAGAATGGTAGAGGATCCGTAGGCTTTTGGATTCTGACTCGAGCTCGAGGGCAGTCGTGGCTGACATTCATATTATCGGGATGATGTATTGTCTGTGACAAGCAAGGTCCGAACGCGAAGGTGAAAGAAACCTTAAATTTGATTAAGCTAACTGGTTTTCTATTTTAAAAATGTTCGGTTTTTATAATAAATTTTACAATCAAAGGCTCCTGTGAGTTAATCGTCGAGAAGAAATGCTCTTGTTAAGTTAGTAGTCCGCATGGATACACGTAGTTGCTAGAATTAAACCTCTGAATTCTCCCACAGTCCTCACATTTCTAGTATTTTACAATACAGTGAGAAATCCCATGCGTTTTATAAAATTGCGTTATAATTACCTGTATCAGTTTGCGTGACTGACTGTCGAAAGGCGATCCCCAGGGTTTTGTCGGTTAAAACTGGTTTGAACGTGATCCATAATACGTTGGAAAGAAACCTCCCTTTTCAGGATCCAAAATGTTCCTAACAAGCACAATTGTGCAAGCGTTCGTCACCATAGCGTTGTTTCCGACCGCACGCTATGCGGTCCTTAAATTTGGTTAATCGTTAACATAGAGAACCCACATGTAGAAACATTTTCAAGACAACTCACGTGCAACACGGCTAAGCGCTCTCGCTATGTGTATTCCTATGACAGCTGTAGTTTTCAACCAAGGAAAGCTCACTATATTTTTTTATTTCCCAAACATTTCTTGAATCGGCTTTTTACGATTCCGCATTAACGTTGTAAACAGACTTTGAATGTGTAATCCGGTGATAAACAGAGTAGGTCAAATTTCATAACATACTTGTCTAAATTCCCCCAACATCACTCAATTTTGGGAACAAACGCCTTCAAATTCAAAATTCTAGTTTCCTCTACTTGCAAACATTCGAGGAAAAAACAAAAAAACTCGTATTCTGGCGAAGGAAAGTCACATTTTAAGAGTTGCCGTCTGTTGATTTCCGTTGATATGAAAGGTCAAAAGGTCGCTCATATTACTTAAGTGGCCTGTTTTCAAAACGCTCTCAAAATTTTGCCGTTTCACTTATCCCAATTTTTTGGGGGCCGATGTTAAGTTGTATAGTATAGTCTCCTTGTGTAAAGCCATGTACCAGAGTGCTGTTTTGAGCCTTGAATTTACCCTAATTGGGGTTGTTGGTAGCGACCGTTTTTGGGTATAAATTTTAAAATATCGTCAAAAATTCAAGTTCGTTTTTCGTGAAAAATTGACACTGCTAATAAACAGAGGAAGTAAGCTCTTTCAACTCCCTGAGTTAGTCACTTCTAGAACGCTTTCATATTTAAATAGCAGCTTTCGGAAAAGTCCCGATTTTGGCGTTGATTTTGACTGCCGCCAAGGGCAAAATTCATATAATTTTACGAAAGTATTCACTAAAATAAATAAAAACCTAAACGACCATAAACTTATATTTTTAGAACTAGTTCACCAAGGCCTTTATTCTAGCAGACCTTTTTTTTTTTGGGGGGGGGGGAGGGGAGTAAGAAAGCGTTTTATTAGTCTACATACATACAAAAGGTCAGTAATGCTCCCAAACTGAACCTCTCAAACAGGGATTTCATTGATGTCCGCTAGTTTATAAAACAAAGCAAAGTGTTTCTTATGAAATGTGCACTGCCATAGTCGCAACAGTTTGTAATCTATCTTCATGTGATTTGTCCTATCGCTCACGAGGCCGACTATTTCTAATCCCCTTGAGCTTGGATCAGATTATGAGGTACACCTGCTTTCATAGCAAAGGTTGCGAATAGCCAGAATTGCCGTTTTCATGTGACGTCATTGCAATTCGAAAATATGGACTAAGACCACCATGAGGCTTTTCTTTCAATATATTCTACATGCCAATGGAAAAAAAGATCTCATAGAAAACTTCATGTTGATATATTCGTTCGCTTTAGAAAAAAGATCATTTTCCAATTTGATCCTTTTTGCGGCAGCCCGATACATCAGGAGTTCTCAAAATGCCATAAACCTAATATTTTCGCGTTACTTTTTCATTGATAATAATGTAAAAGTGTCGTCTAAGTAATTCTCAAGAGAAAAAAGGAATATTAACCTCACCATCTGCTTTAGTTCTTGTACTGACCTTTATGGCCGCCATGCTGGTGTCCTAACGAAGGTCGCCAGCATAGCGAACGCATACCAATCTGAAAATTAATCCCTCGATAACTATAACTTTATTCTGAAGAGTACTGTAGAGCCAGAAATTGTTCAAATTATTTCTTTTTACGCCTGTTTTACGCCTTTGTTTATGAATGTTGTTCATGCGAGCAAACTCATTTTATCATACTGAGGCAAACCAAGAATACTTATCTGCGGGAAAGCCGGAACTTTCGAATGCTTGCTTTATTATTTTTTCTTTTTTGCCGTAAAAGAACTATATGTTTAAGGAGAAGATGGCAATATTTAACTTACCCGAGTGCTGGGCCTTCGGGAACTGCGGATTAGGTTAGATGGAAAGCTTGTCGTAAAGCCCTCAGATGGCAGAGGTCGGGCTGGTGCAGTTTCGGCAGTGGAATTAACAGCTGTCTCCTACGGACTTGGATGGTCTTAAACGAGCGTACCACTAGCGTACCCCAGCTGCAAAGGAATATATCTTTTCGTCTGAGAAGACGATTGTTATTGAAGCCCGCTATGAAAGGTGAAAGAAGGTTGAATTTTCTGAAGAAACTGAATGACGCAACGAGACAAGCCGGTCAGAAAGTCTACGGATAGCTTCAGATTAAGACGGGATTTGATAAAGTGCTATATGTGCGGCGTGATTGAGTGGAAGGTTTTGCTTTGCTGGTTTGCCATGTTGACGTTGAATACCGCGTAGTATCAGGTGGTAAAGGCAGTTGAGCAATGGATACTGGAAGGGATTAAAATATAGGGCCCCGAATGGGTCCATGTGTTCTGCTGGTTTAGTTGTATCCACAGCTTTTAGGTTACGTAGTGTTTCTACTTGGCAGAAGAATAACAAAAGGAATTATTCTATGTCTACTTTTGAAGAATTCATTTTAATTGGAATTTTTTGTTTTGTAATTAGGTTAAGGCGCTGTTACACTAGGCAGTCTTCTTTTGCAACTTGTCTCGCCAGGTTTTGTGATACAAGTTGCAGGAAAAATGCGCAGTGTAACATATTCTGAAATGAACGTCTCGTCGAAAGTCTCGCAACTTTTTTGGTACCGTAATCGTTGCGAGAAGTAGAATTTGGTTCTACTTTTCGCAACAATCGTCGCAACGCTGCAACGAATTTTTCCAGCGTCGCGTAGTGGTGTTACACTAGGCAACGTTTACACTAGGCAACGTTGTGTGCAACTGTTCTTGCAACTGCGCCACAAAATTGCAAGTCAACTTGCACGAAAAATTACCTTTCACCCTTAGGATGTCAAGGGGGTCGCTATTTTTCCTAAGCATATCAATGGCATAACCAAAGTGGCCGTTTATAACAGTCGAAGCTCTCCTTGCGACTACTTTCGTAAGCAACCAGCTCTAGTTAAAACCCGCATTGTAAAGCCCCGTTTAAATTGTCACTTAAACTCTGAAATTGAAAGCTCTCGTAAGCGACCGCTCCCGCAAGTAACCGTGACCATTTTTCGAATTACCGACCAGTCCTTTCCTTTGTGTGTAAGTTCTCGTAAGCGACCATTCAGTCAACATTTTAATCAAAGCATTCACTTCTTGATCAATTTTTTAGTCATACAAAACGTAAGCGCTGAATGGTTCGTTGACCTGTACATACGCGAAGCTCTCTAGGATTGGCAATAAGGAGCTATTTAATATTGTTGATACAATACTATTGGTAACCAAAATATATGCTAAGCTTTCTGCTAAGAGCGCTCATAAGCGATCACCCTCTATTGTTTTATAACATGATCGCTAACAAGAACGCATTTTCGTAAGCGACCAGCTCTAGTTCCGACCACGTTTCTGAATTCTCGAGGTGGTCGCTTACGAGAGCTTCGACTGTAGTTACAAATACATGAAAAATATACATTTTCATAACGTATAGGTATTTTTTATTCTCGATCTCTTTAAGGTTGATTTGGAGAGGATTGAAGAGGTTGATTTGAAGAGGATTCGAAATTTCACAGCTGAAGCAAAACATGTATCACTTTATGCAGTCTGTTTGATGTCACGAGCAGAAATCACTACTTACTTTCTTTCCCTTTCCTTCGTACCTTCGATAAACTCCAAGTACTGTTCACTATCGGACTCCTCGTGGTTCTCAGCACTCGCTAACAATAATTCGCCGCACCGCTTAGATGCTACTGCAGAAAAAAAATAGGTTCCCGTCTGCCACAGATGGCCGCCATATTGAAATTTGTCAGTACTTCGGCGGTAAATTTGCTTCTGGAGTTCCAATTTTATCGAAAAACTACCTCTTTTTTAGTCAAACTCAAGATTTCCACTCTGTCTGCCATTTTGATTTTTTTTTTATTTTGCATCCAGTCTCGCTCGGTTATATGTCAGTTCTTCGCACTGATTGGTCCCGATTTTTCTATTGCTACATTACAAGTTACGCGAGCTACGGGAGTTATGCGCCGTTACGGCTAACATTTTTCCTTGTACATAGTATTTCTGCTTTGCAGCAAAGCACAAAAAGCCGCTCTATAGGTAGTCTGCGTCGCAGACGAATTTTAACAAAATTGGCGTCAGTTTTTTATGCGTCTGTCCTCTTATTGATGATAAATTTCGTCATAACATTGTCACAGTGTTGTAGATCCACGAGGAGCAGGCGAGTGGATCTACAACAAATTTTGACAATGCTATGACGAAATTTATCATCAATAAGAGGACAGACGCATAAAAAACTGACGTCAATTTGTTTTTTACAATAACAAAAAAGCCAAAACTGATTTTCAACGAAGGAAAGAAATGCAAGAGTCAATGGAAGATGCGATTGCAGTAGAATCAGAATTTCATCGCTGTAATTCGGAGAATCATAGGCTCGTAAATTTAAACTTTAGTAAGAATAGGCCAGAAATACAAGGAAAAATTCGATCCAGTTTAATCCAGTGAAAACTGTTCACAAAATAATCCGCTAAAACAAGGTTCAGTTTAATTTCATCGACAGCACAAATTTCCGCTCACCGCCGATTTTTAGGTCTGAATCCTCAAGAAACATCCTCATCTTTTCGCTCTAAGGTTGCAATGGTTTCTTCAGTTTTAACCAATAAATTTTAGATGATTTCCTCATTGAAGACTACTAGATTTGTGGTACAATTATCGTCTCATCAATAATGTAGCGCTGAAAAATTTGACAAAACTATTGCTGATTGCGTCAGCTTTACGAGTTTCATCCGTCTGTACTCTTATTGACAATAAAAATTAGCCAATCAGCGCGCGAGAATTCGCTCAGTTATTGCGAATTAGTGCACAAATCTTTGTTCTACACCCCCAACGAAGTAAACGAAATACTGGAAGTTGTTTGGAAATCCTTTTGAATTTTGTTAAAACGGGGTTAAAATATTTAAGTGGGTTAAGTTGAGCTTGGAGGACTTGTAGATGACGGAATAGAGCCGTTTTAAACGTCGCATGTTTTAGATTTTGATATCTGCAAGGTCATATCCGATCTTTTTTCTGAGATTTATACTATGTTCCTGTTTCTTGGTCTCATTTAAACTTGACCTCTGGACAGACGTTTCTGTTTTGCAACAAATTGTGGTTTGAATGCCGCTTTCGGTATACTCGCACTTGTTTAGTTTGGCTCGGTTAGGTGCTTGATAGGTTTTCAGCCAAGCATATTCGAATTTCTGACATTATAGGATCTGAATTATTATCTGCACCGAGATAAGTTTCTCGCTGTTGTTCTTAACGCCGTGGCCGGCTTATTGTGTTATTGTTGCAAGATAGCTTGCTCCGCATCCGTTTCCACCCGAAAAAATGACTTTATCGCCTCTTGCTGATCTGAGCGGACACCCCGCACCACTTCGAATTGAGATTTAACAGCTTAAAAGGCCGCATTCCACTTCTCTTCGATAATACTCGCCATAATACTTTCCCCTTTTCCATGCTCGCATCCGCTCGCTTCCTGTTATAGTCAACGGGGGATCCCTTTAACCAATCAGAACACGCTGTCATTAATATACACAATGTCGTTAAGAAAAATTCAATCACAGACGACTACTCGAATCCTCGTACTTCGTTGGGGGTCTAGGACAAGGATTTGTGCACTAATTGGAAGACGCTATTTACAAGGTTAAATTTCGTCTGCGACGCAGGCTACTCTGTAGGCGGAGTATGCGGATTTCACTTAGAAAGTTCGGAATACTGGTCGGGAATAATGTTCTTGCGAGAAAGATGTTTCGGAGGACTGTGGAAGGAGTGAAAAGGAACACAGTATAGCCAAAGTAGATACAAAAACGAAAGAAAGCCCTCAGCTGGAACTTAAAGGTCGCTTTTGTTTCCATGCCGAAGGCCTGACTACGATTATTGCCTCGTCTTCAAGGTATTCTTAAACTGCAACAGATTCTGAATAGATAAAACGGCCATAATGTTATATGAGAGGTGTGTTTGTGCAGAATACAGTTGTATTGTGCCGTTATTGCGTAAAGCTAGAAATGTTTCCTAATTCGGACCTCGTGCAAACGTGAAAGTGTGTCTGAGACAAAGTTAGCCTTTATGGTCACATCCCAGGCCTTAATCTGAAATTGTTACGTGCTATAATCAAAAGATCTCGTGTAACTAGTTATTGTTTCGGCGCAACGACTTGTGCCTTTGTTGATAGCAAATAGAGTAACCGTGTAAATGAGCACCCATCTGTCGCGCAACGGTGTTGCGAGGAGAACAGTGCACAATTTACGTTGGTTAATGTGAGAGTCTTGTAGCTCTGGATGATCAAGCCCTTAGTTGGTGTAAAACCAGTCGAAATGAAAACGAGCAGCTCCATCGGTTAAGCGGGCAGCGGTAGAGAAGTGAGCAATGGGCTGTGGCTCGGTGTCTACAAAGAAAGCAATACCATTGAAGGTTTCCGTAAAGTCGATCCACCACTGCAGATCTGCGCACATAGCCTGGGTTGATCGTTGTGGTGACGTAGTCGCTGAATGGTGCTGCATGATTGTGTCCAATAGCCTATACCTTTTTTTTTCTACTTCGCTGCCATCAAGGCGCTGCATTTTCCGCTTTGTAAGGTTTACTTCCTGTAAGGCTGCTCGAATTTCCAGTATTTAGCGGTCGGGCAAAATGAATTGCCCGCGCAAGCGCTAGCTGTCGATTTTGATTCCTAAGTAACTGAGTGACTGGGCAGGAGGATAAGTTTACCCCAGATAATTGTAAAGCTTAGAATACCGAGAAGATTACATAATTCTTGAAAAGCTCTCCAACAGTCTTGCTCTGTATCAGCTCTGTAAAGCCTCTGCGCCATCTTGTGTGTGACCGATACCCAATACCCGGCGATCACGTGGCGAGATAGTAGCTCCCCCAGCGAAATTTATATTCCTGCTGCAATTTACGGTATTGGTCGTCGCACTGAAGCATCGGCATTAGTGTGTACGATTCTAGCAACACGGACATCTTTATTGTGAACGACAGGTTATCTTGGATTTCGCTAGCCGAGGACAGAGATCCTTTAAACATTTTACAATTTGCCTTGACCCACATTGCAAGGGTAATTTTGGCTAATTTTGGTTTTGCCCTGGCCCTGCGTACAACAATCTGCTGCTGGAGTGAGTTAGTTAGTTCGTGTTCTTCGAACTCAGCCTGTCCACAACCAAAAGATTGCACGAAATTGGGGATAAGTTAGGGATGGTTATGCGTACGTTTGCGTTTGCTCAGCCCGAGGAAAATGTGAGGGACACTATCGAGTCGCACAGACGCCCCTTCTCCACGGTCTTATGCTGAGCGGCTCTGACGTGGTCACTGAGAATACACTTGTTATAGCATCGGGACCACCTTAATTTTGAAGCTGCTGTAGTAGGGCATTAAGGCCTGAAGATAAGGTGGTTATCGGTCCTTTCCCTTCAGTTCAGTTTTAACTCCTTGCAAATTCTTGTTGGCCTTCTCCAGTAGTCAGTTACGTTGTCTTTTCGTATAAATCTCAAGGTCTGCTAAGTCATCTGCATCTAGCAAACGAAGTGTGTCTTCGCCGTCAAAATTGTTCACTCGTCGAAAATGATTTTTTCTATGAGACGCGTGTGCACTTATCTCTGTACAAAGTACAAAGATTTGGCGACTAGTAGCAATGTCACCTTGCCTGATTTATCTCCCCAGGAGATCACATATCAACCAAACTGAAATACAATCATGTCCGACGTCATTAAACATGAATAACGTATACCATTGTTCCAACCATAAACGCTTTATTTTCAGATGATCAGAACCCAACCTGGACGCCATTTGACGGTTTATTACCAAGGCATGACTGGTGACATGTTTGAACTTGAAGTCCACGATGGGGACACAGTTAATGCAACAACTGTAACGCTATTAGATCAATCGACAGGCGTAAATAAAGCCATCACACCAACATCTAGTTCTGGCAACAACCTGTACATAAGGTTTCGGTATAGTGGCCGATATGGAGCTTCAGTGAAATTCGTAATTACCGATGGCAAAGGTAAGAACAAAAACTTGTTGTGAATCTTATATTCAGGTGTTAGCCATGTTTTCATAGAAGATATTTTGCAATTTCTTTGTAAAAGAACATGTTATATAGTTGAATATTTTCTAACTGTCTGTACAGCGCCTACTGGGTAATATAGAGAGTGGTGTTTTGGAAAATTTTTTTAAAATACTAACCCCCTCAAAACGACTGCGTGGGAGGCTTCTACAACCGGAAGCTGGACATAGATGTATATACCTATTTCAAAAAAGGTTGTTTCAGTGATGCATGTTTCATAGACCGCAGTGCATCATGCTTGCTAAAATTATGGTTTCTTTTCTCTAGCTGTTGATTTGGAGTGCCTTCAGCGAGAAAAGCGATCAATGCATTTAATTTATTTAGAGCAAACGTGATGCTTTGCGGTCTATGAAACAAGGATCATGCACCATGCATCACTGAAGCAACCTTAATTGAAATAGGAGTATACATAAACATATATTTAACGATTATCCTACGAGGGCGCGCTGGATATCAAATATACAGCAAGCCGACTAGAATAATTGTTTTATTGAAAAACTCAACTACTAAATGCCGTGAAATCACCTAGAAAGAGAAAGGGAAAAGGGGAACACTAATCGATTACATAACTCAACAAAACAGGCTCCAAAAAGTGCTCGAATCCTCTCCTCTGCAAAGTCTCGAAACTGAGTCGTGATGTCCAGTTATGTTAGCTACTTAACGTCGATCTTCTTGGGACTATCTCTTCAGGGCCACAGACAAGAGTACCATAATTTCTGATACGTAATGTGGATCCTGTGGCACATAACCTAATTTGTACCACCCCGCTCATCACGAGTCTTCCAAAGCTTAGTAGCAGAGCGTTCCAATCGGTATCTGGAAGGTCATGGTTGAATTCCCGTTAAGGGTTCGGATATTTTTTTCCGAGAAGATCTTGAGATTTGTTCATTTATTATCCATTTCTATATTATTAATCGTGGGGTCAAATTTGGTCCCATATCAATAATCATTCAGAAATATTCCAGAGTGCATTTGTTTTCCCAAAATTCCTTATACGAAGTAGTCTAAACTATAACAACTTAAGAGCTGCTTGCTGTAACGATCACCTATACTGACCTATGCAAGATAGAAAAATTCAATTTTCTCAAACTTTGTCACAATAAAGGGTTTTGCTAACTTGTTTCAAAACTGCAACTTAGAAGTTGTTTGGATGTTTTTAATTTTTTGGTCGAGACAGTGTTTTGTATTTGCTCACGAAAAGCACCCAAAGTCGACCCTGAAATCCCACTTTTCTCGAAAGCTAGCAAGCCAAAATAATATCCGTAGCAGGAAAATCTAACCCATCGTGTTACAATACAATCTTTCAACAGTTATTCAGCGCTGCTAGATCCGAAGGTAATTTGAACTCAGTTTTTTAAATTAAATTTTCAAAATTATAACCTGCGGCGACGTTGAGTTACTTTGAAATTTAGGTCAAATTCATGGGCCAAAAAGTTTACGTGGTACATGGATTTACCTATCAAAACTGCTACTCAGGACAAAAGTATCATTCCATCTTAGCTTTTATCATAAAACTAGCTTGGGTAAATAAAACGAAAAATTGTGAGAGCGTCTTGAAAAGAGATTGTTGATTGACGTTTTGACCTTTTACGCGGCGAGTGCTATCACAAATATTACTCCAGAAATGTTCAATTGTGGGTCTAATCTCCCAAAAAAATAGTCTTTTGGGCATCTTGAATATCTGAGGAAAATTTATAAGTCATTACTAAGTTGCAAACGAGTATTTTAGGAGAGGTTTATTTGAATTACAAAATGTACATTTAACAGTTCTCAAGTTTACACACCGCACGCGACACAATATCAGCAGATCGACAAAAACATCGAGAAAACTAGTGGAATAGATTGTCAACTAAATACTCGGGAGTATTTCTTACCTTAATCTAGCCTGTCTTGATAAGAGATGGTGATATCGCCAGCTTAAACGAAACGAAACGTGAACGAAACGCTCCGGCTTCTTCAAAACATTTGCCAGGTTACATATTTACCGAAAGACACAAGCCATGACAAGCATCCCAAGCTCGCACGATAGCGTGCTTCTCTTCATTTTCCCGACTCTTTTTGTTTGTTTTAATTTTGGTACTTTGTTTTTTTACACTTCTCGTTATTCATCGTAAAGCAAAGAACCATCTGGCCTATCGCATCTAGAGATGCATGTTTCCGCTACAGTTATAAAATCCGCAATCCCGTATTTGCTGTGCGTTTAATTTACTTCTTATTAACCGAGCAAACTGGGAGAATATTGTCTGAGGTCTTTCTGGTATGGACCGAGCAAACCGAGTTTCGTACAAGAAAGACTGAGGGCAATATTCTCCCAGTACGGTCCCGAGATAGTGAGAGTTAATAAGAAGTTTATTTTATGGCTGTGCCTAAACACTTCATTACTTGAAAAGTGAGCCGTGGCGGATTGGGTTGAATACAAAAGTTTATTGGAAAGCATTCAAAACTCAGCAGTTTTATTCCTCACAAAAAGAATTATATCGCACAAGAAAAAAGTAAAAACTTTTCAAGAAACTGTCTCTTTTCATTTAGCTTTAAATCATTCCTACTATTTAAATCAAATGTACTTTCACATTTTCTAAATTTCCGCTTATCAGTCGGGCATTAACATCGCTCATAATGCCTGTGGGCATTACGGGAAAATCCGGCCCCGAGTATATATTGGCCAATCTCAGTGCGCGTTATACATTTACAAGCTCTAGCCACATAATAAATTGGTGGTTTGACACAATTTCAAGAGGCTCAGTCTGAGTGCAACCTGTTATTTGGCTTCATGTCGCTTTGCCAAACGTGTTGGACAAACGTGTGCTTCTAGTGCGAACAGTCCACGAAACGTCCAATATGTGGTTGTAAGAAGCTGTGAAAAAAGATATCCAAGACCACGCAGAAAGGTGAGTTTTGTTTCACCAAAATATTGGGCAATAAAATTACCCTTTTTAGCTGTCCGATCGGCCTTGCAATTGGTTTGCAGTAACCCTGTCCAGGAGTCCATGCATGAACTGTACCATTCCAGGCAGCTATTCCATTCCACTGGTGTATTATTTCCCAAAGAGTTGCGAAGTGTCTTGAAATAGTTTAATGTAAATAATTCACTTTCTCAGAATAAACGAAAGGAAAGGAAAATATTGTAGATTATCAAGTAGATTGGTGCACTTATGTTCGGGGATATAATTGAAGAGCTATTTGCGTGAAGTACGGTTTAGTACATCTTTTTAACAAGGCATTTCCTCAGGGTAAAGATTAATTCTTATGTTCTTACAGTGTATAGATTCTCGCCGACAAATTGACTCTAAAACATAAATTGAAACCACAGGTAGCCCAAGCTCACTCTGAAAGGAGCGCATATATTAACCTGTTCTATTTTGCATATATTATGACCTCGACAAAATATAAGAGTTTGTATGAAAAATGCAGCAAATACGCTTTAATTGCCATAAATGCGAAATAATTCACAATAATAAATGGTAAACCTTGTTTCTGTGTTATATTACTTGCTATTTAATGGCCTTCTGGGGAGAGGTGAAGCGTTTTGAACGAGAATAAGCCTCCTTGATTATTTGCACCTAACACTTAATAAGCGAAGCGAAAGGTATCACACTCTTGGCCGTCACGTGACCGATTCAAATATATTTATTTGCTGTAAATCTCGAATTTTGGCACCTCTCTCCAAAATTCTTTAAGAGACAAATGGCTTTATATCGTAACAACAAATACATACCAAAAAAGTCCAACACTCGCGTTCTTTCCCTTATCAAAATCGCCATTTTCAATCTCTCCACCACGGCGAACCATCCGTGTGACGAACTGTTCGCGAATGCAAATTTCTGATCTCTTTTCATTGGAAGACATGCACAATAGGCGCTCAGGACAACAATAGAGCGATTTCACAAACCCCGATTCTTATATGCTAATGAGAATCGTTAAATGCTAATGCGAAGAACAATAAAGAAAGCACGCACCAAAGTTAAACCATTGCTTTTAATTCTAAATTGGGCACGTGCTGGTGTGTGATATATGAATGGTCTGCACGGACAACCGACAACGATAACAAACAAATGTGATAACTCTTTTTTATCGAAATTAAACGATCTTTTTCAACAGTTCTGGTGTCGTAAGGAAACATTACATGATGCTTGTAATATGTAGATTTTAAGGCCCTGCATTGTAAAAAGATGTATTTACTGTAAGAAAACAAGGAAGGATAAATTACTAACATGGAGCAAAGCATGCTCGAATACTGAGATCAATTTATTTCTCAACAATTGAACCAGGTTTTAACAAAAGACAGTTCGACAAAAAAAAGAAGAGTCCCGAAACAAGACGATTGGCTTGGTGGCCAACATGAGCGCCTTTTTATATTCTTTCCTTACTTCTCCACCTTGTCAAGATGCTTGTCCACTTTTTTTAGTAATTCTTTAACACCGTCCATGGTGTCCATGGCCTTGGCGCACATTTTTTGATGGGCGAGTTGCGCCTCTTTTGCGTGATCGATCTTTCTTTTCTTCTCTTCGCGTCCACCATCTTCCTCCGCACTCTCCGATGAGGAAGCAGCAAACTCGTTGTCGAGTTTTGTTTTAACAGCCTCCGCTTTGCGTTCACTTGGCGTCATCCGCTTGGAATACTTTGTTAACGTTTGCCTGGCTATCAACGCAGGAGTTTCATCTATACCTGTCGAAGTTGCGGACTGGGTGGTACCGGGTTGAGACGATTGCAAAGCAGTTTTAATTATGTTTCTTATTCTTGCCGTCAATCGCTCTGTTGATTGCTCGAGATACATGTGTACAATGTGGTCAGGCAGTCATGCCTCTATAATCCTACTATTGCGAACAGCAGCACATCCTTCCAATCCTTCCCATGGCAGAGATTGTAACATTCTACTATGAATCGTTTTTCATGTTCTCCGATGGTAACGCGCTTCCTTTGACCACCTGTATGCAGCGTAAAGGAAAGAAAATAAAAAATTCACTGATTCGCCGCGACAAATATAACACGCGCTAGATCTTTGGTTGTACGTAATTTGAAAAATGTGTAAGCCACTTCCACTAGATGACAGCACATTCCCTTTGCAACAGCGTTCATTTTCGGATTTTCGTGGATGCACGTTTTATGGCCGTGACGTGTTTTCCCTCATATTAGGACAAGCTTGGTTGTTTTGGAGAAACACTGGCGAGACACTGGGTTCGTTCTTAGGATTAGCCGTGGATTTGTTACCCTCCCTTTCCTATTTAACGGTACATGGACGACCTCGCATTTCCCATCGTTGCCAGAAAATATCCTTAATTAACCAGGTTCTACTTGTACTGATGTGGTTAAGGAGGTATCCCCATGTAGATACTCTCTCTCTTTGGTTTGACATTGATCCGTCATCTGTTGTTCGTATTATCTACAAAGTTGTTCCAGAACTTTGGCGTTATTTTCAGATCAAATTAATTGGCCCAATCTTCATGAAAGGGCAAATCTTATGGGAAATTGGCCAGAACTCCCTAATGCAGTGGGCGCAATAGACACAACACCTCATGAGATTTATCAACCCCTAACAGAACCACAGCGGCCATTCTACAGTGGCTATCGTCACTATCACTGTATGAATACGCAACTTTTGATAGACAATGAACGACATATCCGTTTTGTTCAGGCGGGGTTCTTAGGAAGTACGCACCATGCGGTTTCTTTTCAGCTAATGGAACCTATTGGCCCAGGGCGCAACTTGGATTTCTTGCCCAATGCAAAGCTTCTGGCGGATAAGGCCTATCCAGATGGTGGGCCATTACTGACGCCCATAAGGGCTAACCAAATGGCTTTGTTAAACAACGGGTAGAAAAGGCGAGCGCGCAGGTATAACAGGCTATTCTCAAAGAGGAGAGTAAAGGTTGAACACGTTTTCAATGAAATGAAAACGTACAAAGCTGTTGGGGAGATTTGGCATCACCCACGATGGCTCATGCCTATTCGCGTAGAGTTAGTGACCTTCTTGTCTGAAAGACGAGTGAGTCTCTTTAAATCCGTTTAGAAAAAAGTGTGCCAAGGCCATGTACGTAATAACGTTGTGAAAACATGTGGAAGAACTCAGCATTTTTGTACTGTTTCTTTGCATAGGGAGATTTTAAATTGTCACTAAGCCTATTTCAGTTTTTAAAATGAAATTTGTTCCTGTTTGGGCACGTTCTACCGTGTGGTCAATGGCATCGGTTTTCGAAAAGTTCAGGGTGTTAAGTTGATCTAATAAGCATGCATGTAACATTTCCTCGCGACATCAGGTTTTTAAGAAACACAGTTTGTAAGGAACATCACTTCCTTTTAGTAAAAAAGTCCAGTTCAAAACATTTCTTTGTTGCTGTTGCCTGTTAATTGTGCAAATCCTTCAGATATCACACGTCAGTGTTACAAGCTCCAATCCAACCAGAACGGTTTTATTCTAAGCACAAGTTCCGAACTTGTCATAACAACCTTCGAGCACACGGTTCAGCTCGCAAGACATCCCAGCATACATTGCGGTATCAGAACCCGCAGTCACACACTTAACATAACATGTCACGCACTCTACACACTTCCCCACCAAAAATAAAAGAGTTCCCTTAAAATAGCACAGAACTGTTCACTCTCTGTCTTCTACAGTAACAACATCAGTGTCTCTAAACATTGTCTTATTGTTCGCTTGCACTCCTTCACTATTCACTGAAATGTTCAAATTTCAGACAAGGTTCTCCTCATGCACTTCTAGTAGTAGGCAGGCTGTGAACATACTGGCCAAACACAGTAATAAACGGGTGCTCCAAAATGGACAGCTGCTGCAGCTGATGTCATCCATGGAGCCTGGATAGAGTTAACAAAAGAACTGCTCACTACTGGTTCAACACGCTGGTACTGTGGATTTCCCATGGAGTTGTAAGTCAGGATCTGAGGCGGTCTTCTATGGCGCTGCGGCCGAGTAGGCATATTCTGCTCCGCATTTTCCTCCCCCGCTGATTGTCCAGCTTCGTCATATTCAGCACTCACTTCTTCTGCAGGTTCCATTTCGTCTGACGGCTCAATGGCGTCCTCCGTAATCACATGATTCTCAACTAAATCTGGAGGCAGGTCCTGATCTGGAGTTAATGACACTGAAGCTCTTACATTACCAGGTGCAGCTTCCACAAGGTGCATGCTAGCGAGATCAGCCTCATCTTCTTCCCCCGAGCTCTGCAAATCATCTCCTGTCACGGGTAAGGGCGGTTTCTCTGTAGCTCTCCACCTAGAACGCGTAACAGGTTCCGTGCTTGAAATATCCAGTTCTAGAGCATCACAAGGCAGTAGTAAATTCCGATGAAGCACTCTTGTACGGCCGCAGCACGCACTCTCGGGCTTAACTTTGTAAACTGGACTTTGGTCTCCCATTCGCTCAACTACAACATGAATTACGTCCTCCCAGTGCGGTCTTAGTTTTCCTGGTCCACCGCGTTCTGTTAAGTTCCTAACTAGCACTCGATCTCCTGGCTGAAGAACTCCACCTGAATCTCTTCTGTTGTAGTATTCCTTACTGCGCTCGGCGGCCTTCGTGGCATTCTGTTGAGCTATCTGGTATGCTTCCTTCATGTCATGCTGCCACTTTTGGACGTAAACGTTGTAATCTCCTTGTGCGCGATGTGGGTTCAAATTGAATATCAGATCAATTGGTAGGCGTGGAAGTCGTCCAAACAACAGATAATGCGGAGTGTATCCGGTCGCCTCATGCCTGGTGCAGTTGTACGCATGGATCATTTTATTGAGCGATTCATCCCACTTCCGCTTCTTCAACTCTGGGAGCGTTCGTAACATGGACAATAGGGTGCGGTTCATCCTCTCTACTTGCCCATTACCCTGTGGATGGTAAGGGCTGGTGCGAGACTTGGAAACGCCAGTCAACTGCTGCAATTGACGGAAAAGATTGTTCTCAAATTCTCCTCCTTGATCATTGTAAATACGGGCCGGGAATCCAAATCGTGGGACAAAATCATTGTAGATCTTTTCCGCCACCGTCCGAGCTGTCATGTTACGGGTTGGGTAGGCCTGTGCAAATCTTGTGAAATGATCTACTATCAGCAGAATGTACTCAAATCCCCGCTGACTTTTCTCCAAGTGGAGGAAATCTATGGAAACCATCTCAAATGGGGCTGTTGTTGTGATGCTCTCCATTGGTGCTCTAGTGGGAATTTGAGGTTTCTTCTGTTGGATGCAGCGGCATTTGTTGGCAATGAAGTACTCAATCTCTCGTTGCATGTATGGCAAGTAGAACCTGGATCGAGCTAAATCCACCACTCGATTTGCACCCAGGTGGCCCATTTCAATGTGAAGCTCCTGGTAAACCAGCTGCGTAAACTTTGTGGGTAGTACTAGCTGCAGTCGACTTTTCGTTTGACGCCACAGGATCCCATCCGCTAAGATATGGAGCTTATTCCATTCTCTCAAGTAACAAGAGGTGACACGGTTTTCATTCCTCCGTTCTCCTCCCGATGGGGGATATACTCGTTTCTTGTATGCCAAGATCCGCGCAATATCGGGATCTTCCCTTTGAGCTCTTTGTATTTCGTCTGAGGTGAGCTGTCTAAAGACTAAATCTGTGACGGCTGGTTCTGAGTGAGCAACGCTGATGCTTGCTGATACTGCTGTCACCCAAGGTGTGGCTTCTCCCTGATGGATCACTGCTTGTATGGTTGCACAGATTGCATCTTTCTCCATTTCTGCAGTACAGTCTTTCATGTATTTGTCGAGGTCTATTGGTATGCGAGATAGTACATCTGCATCGATGTTGGTCTTCCCTGGCCGATATTTGATGTTAAAATTGAAATCTGCCAATTCTGCCACCCACCGATGCCCCACTGCAGACAACTTGGCTGACGATAGTATGTAAGTAAGTGGGTTGTTGTCGGTGTAAACGGTAAAGGAGGGGGCGTAGTATAAATAGTCGCGGAATTTCTCAGTGATGGCCCATTTGAGAGCAAGAAACTCCAGTTTTCCTGCATGCATGTGATAGTTTTTCTCTGCTGGAGTTAATGTTCTAGAGGCATAACCCAAAACTCTCAACTTTCCATCCTGCTCCTGATATAAGACAGCTCCAATCCCCTCTTGTGACGCGTCCGTGTGCAGCACAAATGGTTTGGTGAAGTCTGGGAATGCCATAACTGGAGGAGAAGTTAGTTGATGGATTAGCAAGTCAAGCCTCTCCTGATGTTCATCTGTCCAAGTTACTCTGTGGTTACTAACCAAAGGATCAGGGCCAGCCCTGAGATCATACAGGGGTTTGGCTATGCGTGAGAAATCCTGGATGTATTGTCTGTAGTAGCTCAGAAATCCTAGCACTTTACGGACATCACCTACTGTCTCTGGTTTCTGCTTAGCTAAATTGTGTACAGCGACCGTGTCTTCTGGATCCAGAGAGTAACCATCACCGGAAACAATCCTCCCTAAATATCTAACTCGGCGCTGAAAGAAATTGCACTTTGATGGTTTCACCTTAATTCCATGTTCCTGTAGTCGATGCAGAACTTGCTGAACATCCCGAACATGTTCTTCAAAAGTTTTGCTATAAACCAGAATGTCATCCAGGTAGGGGATACATATTTTGTCACGTAAGCCTTCCAGACATTCATTCATACACCTTTGGAAAGCCGCAGGGGCATTCATTAACCCAAATGGTATTCTGTTCCATTGGTACAACCCCCAGGGAGTTACAAATGCAGTGAGGGGGCGACTCGCTTCTGCCACAAGACCTTGGTGGTAGGCTTTTCCTTGATCGAGCACTGTAAACCATTGGTTGCCGCCTAGTCCATTTAAGATATCTTGTATCCGGGGGATCGGCTGGCGCTCTGGGTATGTTTTCTTGTTCAATTCACGATAGTCAATACATAATCGTAAACTCCCATCTTTTTTCCGTACACAGACCATGGGTGATGAATAAGCTGAACGGGACTTGCAGATCCAGTTACGATTTATCAGATCTTCTAAGTACTCCTTGACTTCCCAATAGAGTGGCTTGGGGATGGAGATATAGTTCTTCTGTACTGGCTGATCGTCCTTTAACCTGATGTCAAGCTCCAATTTTTCAACACAGCGAACATCATCATCGTTTCTTGCAAAGGCACCAGCCTCTTGCCGTAACATTTCGCCGACAATCCTTTGTTCTTTTTCTTCTAACTGACTCAAGTCAACTAGTGGCACCCATTCATCTTGTTTCTGACCTTCATGTGAGGTGGCTCCGGCTGTCTCCTCTTTCTGGATGTACGTTTGGTCGGCAGGGACTGGAATTGGTAAAAGTGACTTAGCCATGTGTATTCGCCCCAGTTCTGTTCTGCGTTTTAGCAAAATGTTCCTGTCTGTATTATTGCGGACCAGAATAGTCACTTGGCTGGATGTTCCCGGAGAGATTTTAGTGAGTTCTTCACTAACTTCCAGTCCGTCTGGGATATCGCTCTCTTCCTTGGGCTCAAATATCATTGGCATTCCCTCTGGAACAGGGCCGAGATGGATTCGACACTTAACTTTTGTTGCCTCTCCCTTTTGCAGCATTACATCTCTCTTTCCAACTTTGACAGCTGTAGTACCTGTGTCCTGTGATCTTGTCTGGATGAGATTGACCAGAGCACCTACTTTAGTGTGGTGGACTGAAGGAAATGACTGCTGGATGATGGTATTTGCAACTTGGAAATTTCCGCTGTGAGTTCTGAGAACTTCTTCTATGACATTGAATCCAATGATAGGATACCCTTGGTCCTGTTGCCCCACCAAGAATGGCACTGTCAGTTCATCAGCAGTTGTGTTATCTCCAGCCAACTTAAACCTGACCTCAATCCAACCATCAAATGGAATGTCAGTTCCGTTCATTGCTTCCAAGTTTAACTCTTCTCCAACCCTTAACAACTCATCAACATTCCTTAATACCTCTAGGGGAAGGTGAGTTTGTTGCCATTTCCTTGACACTACACAAACCTGGGAGCCCGTATCCCACAATGCCTCTACTTCCTTCCCCTGAATTATGCATTTCACTATGCACCTCTGTCCCACAAGTTTTGTCAGGCCAGCCTGCTGTCTTGGCGTTAAGTGGCAGGGAAACATCGTGTTCAAGTGATCATTAGCATCTTCAGTCGCTTTCCGTTTCTCTAGTTCCTGTATAGCCATGCAAACTTTTTTGTGCACAATGCGGTGTTTTGCTTGACATTCCTTGGAGCAATACCTGCTAGTCTTACATGCTCCGCAGCGATTAAGCGGTGCACTGTCATTTCCTTGTTTTCCACATTGTACGCAACGGGACTGAGTTTCCTGCCCGGTCACACCCTGTCCCATGGACGTGACCTCTGTCCGTTTCCCTGAAGTTCAGTGGGAGGGCGTCGGCTGAACTGTGCAGTGCACTCACATGCGTAATGGCCACTAATCCCACACTTGAAGCAATGGTTGCAAAACCATCCATTCCCATTTTGTTGGCAGCTCCTACATTGTGGAGGTTGTCTCATAGGCTGTTGTGTAGGGGAAGGTTGGGCTTGGGATGGAGGTGGGGCCCGAACTTTCTCTTTTACTGCAGCAACTTCTGCCTTAAGCTCCCTAATTTCTTTAATAAGGGTTTGCTCCACCTTGCTATTCTTTTCTGTCTGCCTGTCCCCTGCTTCTTGAACGGCATTCACCTTGGGGGTCAGTTGTGAACCAAATTCTGTGACCGTTCCATTTCGTTACTGACACACACATTTAATTTCTCAAATAGTTCCTCATAGCTCACAGTTTTCTTTTCTAGGTGAGGCTTCATTTCCATCTTGATATTCTCATTTTGCAAACCAAGGGAAAAACTATGTACAAACATGCCATGTACCAACGTGGGATCATATTTCAGTTCGGAATCAGACTCTTGAGATGCAAACAAGACCTTCTGCTTCAAATCGAGGAGACGGATCAAGAACTCTTGCGGCTTTTCTTTTGGCTGCTGAACAGTTGAGCTTAACTGGTGGTACAGCTCTGTTGCTGTTTTCTCCTGGTAGTGAGAACGCATTATTCTCCTCAGTTTGGCCGGAGTTAAGTCAGCCTTCCCCTCCAAATAACTTCTCAAGCTTAAGGCCTGGTTTATGGCTTTTATCACCGCTTCTTTGATTTCATCCTCTGTGTAATCATTCTTTAAACCGTTCTCAATCTGGTGCATTAGCGAGGAAAAACTCAGACGATCCTTCTGCGGCAAGTCACCAATTTGTCCTGAGATCTTGAAGTCCCTTTTAAATTTGGAAATTGATACTGCAGGTTTTTGCTCTGCTTTGACGGTGACGTCATTCTTTTCAGGGGTCGGTGCCATTACTTTTCCCTCCCTACTCAAGGACGACAATAGCTCTTTAAGCTTTTCGTAATCTAATTCTTCCGTTTCAAGATATTTGTTTAGAGCTTGAATAAAGACCAACCTTCCCTTGCTCTCAGGGGGCAAAGTAATGTTAAGTTTGCTACAAACATCTTTAAGCTTTTCCTCGCTTAAATTACAAAACGCGGCCTAAATTTCGATCTGCAGATTTTCAACATCCGCCATACTTCAACAAATAAATCTTTCGCACTCACCACCAGTATAATTGACTGTCCACAATCCAAATATACCTTTCGTAGTGTTCGTTGCAAAGTCCCCTATCGAACACAACCAACACGTACACTCGCCAAATCAACCAAACGTTCCCGAAAACGCGCCCAAACCACCTGTCTTCCGCAACTTCTGACGGCTTTTCGTCGATCAAAGGCTCCGCTAATCCAGTCCTGGCAGGGTCGCCAATGTTACAAGCTCCAATCCAACCAGAACCGTTTTATTCTAAGCACAAGTTTCGAACTTGTCATAACAACCTTCGAGCACACGGTTCAGCTCGCAAGACATCCCAGCATACATTGCGGTATCAGAACCCGCAGTCACGCACTTAACATAACATGTCACGCACTCTACATCAGCATGTGCACAATTAAGCCTTTTTGAAACAATATAATGGTTTAATTTTGGTGCGTGCGTTCTTAATTGTTCCTCGCATTAGCATTTAACGATTCTCATTAGCATATAAAAATCGGGGTTGTGAAATCGCTCTAATACTAATATCCCATGTATAGGAGGTGTATTTGACAAATTGCATGCAAAATTTAAAAATCGCACGTGAAGCGTGCGAAATGCAGAACTTGTGTCTTACGCCAGTTTTAGCACCTTGACCTTTCCGGGAAAATAAATTCAACAACAAAAAACACATTTACTTTTGAAATTTTATCTTGAACACTAAAAAGCTAAACGAAAGTCTTTTTTAGACACCCTCTTATAGTATTTAAGGTTGATGTTCAAAATGTCATTATGTCTAGCACGTAAGTAATTTCGATTTTTTTTTTCAGTATTATCAGCAAGGGTTTTTGAAACTTTTAAAAGTAAAAAGTAATCGGCCGTTTCGACCACGCTTCACGTGCGACTTTCAAATTTCGCATGTAATTTGTCAAATACACCTCCCATACACGGGATATTGTTGTCCTGAGCGCCTATTGTGCAAGCCTTCCAATGAAAAAAGATCAGAAATTTGCGTTCGCGAACAGTTCGTCACACGGATGGTTCGCTGTTGTGGAGAGATTGAAAATGACGATTTTGATAAGGGAAGAACGTGAATGTTGGACTTTTTTGGTATGTATTTGTTGTTACGATATAAAGCCATTGGTCTCTTAAAGATTTTTGGAGCGAGGTGCCAAAATTCGAGATTTACAGCAAATAAATATATTTGAATCGGTCACGTGACGGCCAACAGTGTGTTAACTTTCGCTTCGCTTATTAAGTGTTAGGTGCAAATAATCAAGGAGGCTTATTCTCGTTCAAAACGCTTCACATCACCCCAGAAGGCCATTAAATAGCAAGTAATATAACACAGAAACAAGGTTT
This sequence comes from Siderastrea siderea, assembly GCA_964030785.1. Taxonomy (NCBI): domain Eukaryota; kingdom Metazoa; phylum Cnidaria; class Anthozoa; order Scleractinia; family Rhizangiidae; genus Siderastrea; species Siderastrea siderea. Next base: position 21,583,896 of record OZ034977.1, read on the forward strand.
ACCATTTATTATTGTGAATTATTTCGCATTTATGGCAATTAAAGCGTATTTGCTGCATTTTTCATACAAACTCTTTTGTCGAGGTCATAATATATGCAAAATAAACCAGGTTAATGTATGCGCTCCTCTCATAGTGAGCCTGTGCTACCTGTGTTAAAACTATGTTTTATGCATCAGTCGATTCCAGGGGTGCCCATCACCCCGGGAATTAGTCGGGCATTTGCTCACATTTTAATCCCGGGGATGGGGTATCTAAAATTTTTCACTGCCCTGGGTTCGGGCATTTGCCTACCCCCAGGACGGCCCTGGAGCATTTGACACCCCTGTCAGGTTTTGATCACGCACGTAATATCCAAGATGATCACTTTATCCAAGTTATCCAAGATGATCACTTTCGTAAAAATCTTTTCCTTTTCTGGCCGTTTGTTAAATAAGGATCATGCGTTTGAGTTCTTCGAAAACTTAATATATTTTTAAAAGCATTTCTTAGCTTATCAAATAAACACTTATAATTTGTGCACGTCAAAATCAAATAAATGAACGAATAATTGTACCAAATAGTAAACCAAAAGCGACTGTCGTGTTCACAATTTGGCGTGTTACTGATAAGTGGCATTTAAGCAAATGAACAACGGGAGGATAGACGCACGGTAAACAACCGAACAGCATTGAAAATGATGGTGGGTGTTATTAAACCTTGAGCAGTGTTGCTTTCTGGATGATCCCAGGGGTGGGGCATTTGCCTTGTTCTTTTGGTCCCACCTAGGGGCATTTGACGGACTTATTTGTCCTCCCAGCCCCCAGGAATTTGCCATTATTTTTCTAATACAGGGGGTTGGCCCAATGAGGGGGAGGGGGCGATGGGCACCTCTGGAACTGACTTATGCAATATGGGGAGGGGGCGATGGGCACCTCTGGAACTGACTTATGCAATATGACTAGACTGAAATATATGCCGTGTAAATTGGCAATGCCAAGGCTCGATGAGGAACTATTGGAAATGCCAGTCAAAAAGCAGAAGAAACAGCCGTACCGAAAACAGCAGACTCTTGGAGGAAACCCAAGAACACATCCAGTGCACAAAAACAGAAAATGCCATAGGGTTGAGGTGTTTGCTTTTTGGATAGCATCATATGATGAAGCGGCTGGTGTGCGAGTGTAAACAAACCGATTACTTTGAATCAATTTCAGCATTCCTTTTGCTTGGTTTTCAACTGATGCAGGTATCGATGAAAAAGGTGTAAGAGTGATTTGCCTTCAACTTGAAGAAACCATTCTCTATCAGCTCGGTGCACAGGGCCGCTTGCATTCAGAAGCCAGTTCCAGTAGTGTCACCTAGCAGTGGTGGCACTCAAGCTCTGAAACTGATTCAGTTCCTCTTCTCTTGCAGAAGGGCCATACCAAAAAAAAAAGGGTTGAGGCACGTGCTGAGTCGCACAACTAATGGAAGCAAAAGCAAAGGCTCTTGTGCTGTTGAACTGGGAGATGCATCATGAGATTGCATTTTTCCTATTTCCCCCCCCCCCTTTTTTTTTAATTTCTTGGTCTACCATCTTTCTAGCCTGCGCGCAGACGTCTCCTGTTTCCTTTGTTTCAAATCGCCTGCCATGTTGCGGGATGCGCGTGTCGACTGCCCGTTCTGGTCAAAAACTTTGCCGGATTTCTTTCTTTTTCCCATAACGTATTATTTGCTGCATCTTTTTTCGGTATTTTTTCCGTTACTTTTGTTTTTATCTAAATTATATCATGAGCTATAGGAAACATGGATTTTGGTGTTCTCATCGAATGCCGTTTCGACGATTCAATAAAACTATTACTTTTCCGTCAGTTCTGCTGTCCCTTGTCTTTGATTTCTGCTTTATCTTCTGCAAATATCCCTGTTTCTCCCTGATTCTTCGGTGAGTTCGATGTGCTTACTTTTACCGCCTGCCATTTTGAAAAACCACTCATTCCCAGTTCTTTTCATTCCCAGTTCTACGCAGCTAACTAGAAACCCTCCTAAAGCCGCCCTAAAAGCCACTGGGTAGGAAGCGCTTGGGCCATTGCTAGAAGATTTGTGCCTTTGGCCAATCGTAGGGCCAAAAAGACAATCGCTGTTGTTTTTCCAATTCGCCTTCAGCTGGTAAGAGCAAAAAGCTCTTTCCAGTCCCCCAACAGAACCTAATTTGAATTGTAACTTTTAATCCGCTGCACGACGACCTTCCATATATGGAAGTCCGTCATGCAATGTTCTTACGAGCTTGGAACCATAACCTGGAAAAGATAGCCTACCCATTGGGATTTAGGGCTGCTTTAGAAGGTTTTCTAGTTGGCTGCGTAGAACTGGGAATGAGTGATTTTTCAAAATGGCGGGTGTTAAAAGTAAGCATATCGAACTCACAGAAGAATCGGGGAGAAACGGGAATATTTGCAGAAGGTAAAGTAGAAATCAAAGACAAGGGACAGCAGAACTGACGGTAAGGTGATAGTTTTATTTATAAAACTATCACCATAGTTTTATTTATAAATAGTCGACATATTTCATCGCTGTTTGCTTGAAACAACGTTCGATGAGAACTCAAAATCCATGTTTCCTATAGCTCATGAATTATATATGCTAATAATAACGGTATTTAGGTACAGAGCCTTATAAAGGCTTATAAAAGTATGCAGAAGCCTATAGCTATCACAATGGAGAAGTGATGACTGCCTACAACAATAAGAAAGCGAGCGGCGAGTTTGCAATCGTATTAAGTGAACAGCACATCTTAGCTTCTCTAAGTGTTTAATATGTAGCCTGTAAAATGCGAGGCACAATTTGCAAGCATTTTACACATTAAATTTTTAAAATAGGGAGAATATGCGAGCTTGGGATGCCTATGTCTGCCAGTTAATATGTAACCTGGCAATTGCTGGGAAGCAGCGAACGTTTCGTTCACGTTTCATTTAAGCTTGAGCGGTAATAATAATGTCACCATGCATCTCTCTAGGCTGGATTGAGGTAAGAAATACTTCCAAGTGTTTTGTTTACAATCTATTCCACTAGTTTTCTCGATGTTTTTGTCGATGTCCTGATTTATAAACTGATATTGTGTCGCGTGCCGTTAGCAAACTTGCCAACTGTCAAATGCACATTTTGCAATTCAAATAAACCTCTGCTAAAAATAGTCGTTTGGACCTTAGCAATGACTTATAAATATTGCCCAAAAGACTATTTTTCGGGAGATTAGACTCACATTCCAACATCTCTGGACTGATGTTTAAGAGGCTCTGACTGTAAATATCGAGAATCAGCGGACAAGATCAGAAAATCAAAAATCCTGATAACTTGCCAGAAGAACTCTTTTGGGGAGCTATCTTCGAAAATATTACTTAAGCCTTCTGGAATTCTATTGTTTTCGGGAAATTCGGAAAAACGGTTTTGCTCAATTTATTACACAATAATCAAGCTTAAAATTAAAAAAATTGAAAACGCTTTTAATTTTAAATTATAGCAATACCCTTATACTTTCTATCAATGGAAATTGGATGGAGGTTTACTTTATTTATGTGGTTTGGTGGTTCTTTGAAACAAAGGCATTTTGCGCACTTCCGAAAAAGGCAAAAATTAGTAAACTTCAGAGGCTTAAAATAGGTCTTGGTATGTCTAATATCGAATTGATGTAAACACTGTGATAAAGTTTGGCCCTACTTCTATTATGATATGAAATAAAAAATGTGGGCAATTCAGACTCGCGCTGACAAAAACAAAAATTCGCGAACCAGTGTTGCCAAAATTTGCATATTGAAAATCAATGAAATAAAAAGTAGCAGTTTGGGTAAGCACAATTTAGAGGATTTTATTCACTGAAGACACACAAAGAATGAACTTAAACATTTCTTCAATCTATTCTCGCATTGTTTTGGGCTTGTACCATTTCTACTTAAAACTAAAGAGAAGTAGAAGAAGTTTTAAAAGTTCTACATAAGCTGTTGCGTGACCCGTGTCACGTGAATATTTTTGTCAATTTGTCAACCTACTTATGGCAGTTTTTGAATGCGGTCTCCTACATTGGTCGCTGTTTTATGCATGGATAGTTCTCCAGCGAATAACGTACGCATCCCTGTGTTTGGGGCATACTGTCATGTGCAGTTGATATTCTACTGGGACGAAAATTCTGACAGGCAAGTCTAGAATTACTTTCGTTTACATATGACACCTTTCTCTTCGAGAGAAGAAAACTGCGACATCGTATGTTGTTGTGTACGTGACTCGATCGCTCTTTTCAAACGGCTACTAAGATTTTGGGCGACTTTTTGAAAGACACTATTTTGGCCAGGAAGCAAAAGTGAATCATTATTATTACGATTTATACGTATTTGTCAAAACATGTGTTGTTTCTATCAATATTATTACACTTGTATAAATATGTTTAAAATTAAACGCAAACCACGGACGTCCTGGCAGCGGGATCGGTATTTATGAGTTCTTAATGCGGCTATATATCTAAGAGATATCAATACACAGTTTGTTTGGTTTTACTTTGCAAGATCGCTGAGAACTCTTTCACAGTTTTGGAGGGAAAGATTTTCATTGAAGAATATTTTCACGTTTGCATGAACGTGCAGTGATCGGTTGCGTGACTTGATTATTTTGAGTGGTACTTTGTGTTCCTTACCTTACACAGCCATTTTAGCTCTCAATTTATACGTGTACGTCAACTTTAATGATTAATAAAAGAAACCGTTTGGATTTTCGAGAACATTAGTATTTTCCCAAAGAAACTGGAAATAACAAAGAAAGGCCACTGGTGCTGCAGAGTAAAGACATGTGACAAAATATGACAACCCACTACACTCTTAAGTTTCACCAACAATTTTCCAAATTTGTTCGTAATTCTTCAGAAAGATAAATGGAGATACCAGCGAATGCATCATCTAGTAGAAAGACCATCTAAAAATAGTTATGGTGAACGATTTGTCATATTTCAAGTCGTCCTTCCATTGCCGTTTTTTTCCTGTTATCCAAATTATGCAAATTTGGGCAACACTGGTTCGCGAATTTTTGTTTTTGTCAGCGCAAGCCTGAATTGCCCAGATTTTTTATTTCATATCATAATAGAAGTAGGGCCAAACGTTATCACAGTGTTTATTTCAATTCGATATTAGACATACCAAGACCTATTTTAAGCCTCTGAAGTTTACTAATTTTTGCCTTTTTCGGAAGTGCGCAAAATGCCTTTGTTTCAAAGAACCACCAAACCACATAAATAAAGGAAAACTCCATGCAATTCACATTGATAGAAAGTAGAAGAGTGTTGCTATCATTTAAAATTAAAATTGTTTTCTGGCGTTGCAAGTTGCTTACAAACAAGCGCATTCAATTTGTTTAATCTTAAACCTGATTTGTGCATAATTAATTAAGCAAAACCGTTTTTTCCGAATTTCTCGAAAACAATAGAATCACAGAAGGTTTAAGTAATATTTTCGAAGATAGCTCCCCAAAGATGTTCTTTTGGCAAGTTATCAGGATTTTCGATTTTTTGAGCTTGTCCAACGATTCTCGATATTTACAGTCAGAGCCTCTTAAGATAGCATCGGCAGCGTAAAAGGTCAAACTGTCAAACAACAAGCTAAAGTGACATCTTTCCAAGACGCTCTCAAAATTTTTCGTTTTATTTACCCAAGCTAGTTTTATAACAAAAGCTAACGATAGAGTGATACTTTTGTTCTGAATAATAGTTTTGATAGGTAAATCCATGTACCACGTAAACTTTTTGGCCCACGAATTTGACCTAAATTTCAAAGTAACTCAACGTCGTCGCAGATTATAATTTTGAAAATTTAATAAAAAATTGGGTTTAAATTACCTTCGGATCTGGCAGCGCTGAATAACTGCTGAAAGATTGTATTATAATACGATGGGTTAGATTTTCCTGCTACGGATATTATTTTGGCTTGCTAGCTTTCGAGAAAGTGGGATTTCAGGGTCGATTATGGGTGCTTTTCGTGAGCAAATACAAAACACTGTCTCAACAAAAAATAAAAAAAAAACAAACAACTTCTAAGTTGCAGTTTTGAAACAAGTAAGCAAAACCCTTTATTGTGACAAAGTTTGAGAAAATCGAATTTTTCTATCTTGCATAGGTATAGTGATCGTTACAGCAAGCCTTTCTTTAGAGCAAATCCGTACAAGAATCAAACAAAATCGCAAATGAGCGGCAAAGCTAAAAACAAAAATCAAATTCGCTCTTCTTTTGCATGGTGGTAGCCCTTAGTCAGTTTACAAACGGTGTGGCTCTTCATTTCTGAGAAAAGCAAATAAATCCGTTTCCAGGTCTATGATCGATTTGATGAGACCAGGAAAGGTTGAAATTCCTTCATGTTCACTTGACTCGCGTATCAAAACTGTTGAACTGGGAAGGCTGTATTAGTACCAATTTGTTGTATGACACTTTGTCGTCCAGATGTTAAGATTTCATAAACATTGGATTTACCCAAGTATTATAAGAAAGCCAAAAGCAAAAGCCTTTCCCTTGTTCGGTCAATCGATGGATCAAAAAGAACAACAAATTTGACCATGTGCCTTTGCTCAGAATGTCATAAAATTAAGTATTTAAGGACTAAATAAATTGTTCGTTTGAACTATTTAAAGTTTAGTTTGGGCAAACGATTTGGGAATTTTCAGGAAATTTTTGAGAACCGGTGCATTGAAAGCATAAAATCACGTTATCCAGTGAATGCGTGACCAACAGTAAACTGGAATAAAATTCCTTCAGTTGGAAATATCAGCGACGTAGACGCATAAAACAACCTCAGTGCACTAACCTGTCCATAGATATGGTATTCTAAGGCCACCAAAGCCCTTATTTTTGCCGTTCGTTGCAGCAGATCTCCTTGAGCTTTGACATTCTATCGGTCGTTGTTTGGATAGTAACGGCTCCAGACTTGAAATGGTTTAATTCATGTATCTTTGTGCTCCTTGTCCCATCGATATCCTTGTTTTGTGAAAATTGACGTTTAATCATCTCAAAACTAATTTCAAAAGTGGAATTGTTGAAGAGGCCCTTTAATATGGTACAGCTTTCAATCAGCGATGCGATGTGACGCTTTATGTGAGACGCTACATGTTTTCCGAAGTGTGACCATAGCTTGCTCGCGGGGGAGCCTGGGTGCAAACTCAGTTTTTTCTTTCCCTTGCCTCCAATTGCGGGAAAAAGTGTGTCTGTACAGAGTCTAGAACCAAGACCAAGGAGAAGTAAAGGTACGCTTTATGTTTAGTAATATAAAGATAGTTGCTTACTTCAGGTCCAAATGGCTGACTCCAAATAAATTTAGCAAAACAAATGCATTGTGTTATGCAGGGCTGCAGGGATAAGGGGAACTCGCCCTGTTTCCATAAGGGATCTATTATTGAACATAAACAATTATATACTCTCACTCACTAAATTAGTTGCAGATAGTCCAGTTTAGATTGACATCATTTACATTGCAGTAAAGTACACTTTCGTCACAGTGAGCGCTAGGCGGTTATAAAGAGCACGAGGACCAGGGAATTTTTCTTTCACCCACGGGCCTGTCACCCACTTTGCACTCAGTATTTCACCTTGGCACTTGTTATCTTAGAGTGTGCATGTAGCACTGCTCATCCACCTATTCCCCAGTCTAAGCATTCCATAGGAATACGGTGACTATCAAGAAAGCTATATGCGAGAATCTCAGTAGCTTACTAGTACTTCTAACCAAGAAAAACAAAAGAAAGAGCTGAAATCTTCAGTACCACCCAAAGGCCCGTTGGTGTACTAGACATAATTCAAATAAAATGGTCTTAGAGATGCTTTAGGATATTTCGTTCTAGCAGAGAGATATATTGGCTTATTACAGTGGGGAATAGCAATTCTTATCTATTTCTGTGGCATTCACAGCCCTAGACAGGTTCTTCTTAGATGTCAAAGTATGGTTGCTTGCACTTTAATCTGACCTGAACAAATTGCTGCTGCAGTATTTTCTTAAGAATGGCAAACACCTCGAGCTAAAAAAATCGCAAATGTTGCGAGCATGGTACACAATTGGGTGGGTATGGTGAATTGAGATGCTGGTCATGTCATCATCTATGATTTGCTGCAACTGGCATTCTTGTTCCAAATTCATAACTCCGTCGATGGCACGTGCTTCAGTTTCTAGCATGAAAACGTATAGTCGTTTACCGAGTCCAATCCTTTTGTTGTAAACTAAGTCAATTACAATACCTGTCTGGAAGCTGCGCCTCGTTGGCGTCTTGCTCAAACTCGGCCTTGCAGTTAATCAAGCTTATTTATGTAGAGGAACACAGTATGGTGCCGATTATGGAAAGGTTAAGGACTACATCAAAATCTTATGGCTCAGTCAATTCCGAGCGTGACCATTCCTCATCAGTGGTCTGCACGGGGATGGGGCATTTGCCGCCGATTTTTCAACTATAGCGAATTTCACATGTTCACTATTTAAGATAAATTTCTGCTTGTTTTATTAGATTTTAAGAAGAAGGCATCGCATATTCTTGTCCAAAGAGAGATTAATCAGTTTAAAAGCTACGTATTATTATTTTACTAGCCCCCTCCCCTTCTCAATTTGTTGCCATTAACTAAGCCCACAGGAACAAGGACACTAACAGCTTCGACGCCTCCTTCCCTACTCCTCTGTCAACTTTGTGGTAGTTTTCCTTTTCCAGTACTGCGTTGAGCGATTTGAGGAGGAACCTGGCATGGACTCGAGTACCTCCGCCATCCAGTGAAAGGGACTAATAGCGTGAAATTCCACCGCATAAAAGCTGCTTCTTGTGTGTACAAGCAGACAAGCTCAACTCCAGAGAATGATCATCAAGCGGACTGATGGCTACATACTTCTTTCTGACATGTGAATAAAGCAATAAATTCAGTCGACTTTTTTTTCTGTCTCGACCGTGTAGGAACAAAAACTGCTGACGATGGATTACAAAGAACAAGAAAGAAAGTTTCGTTCACGGGGAAAAAACAACAAAAAAGTGCTAACTCGTGTTGTTGTTGAATTCAGGATTATAGTTCGACACGTGCGAAATGTAGAATGTACATCTAAAATGCAGTTAATCTACAGAATTACGTTACGCATTCGAGATTGCTCAAAAAATGTTCGGTATTCTCATGACTCACTGGTACAAGAGAGAAATTGGTACATTTCCCCCCCCAGGAACTCCAAATGTGCTCTTTTGCCGTCTATTTCCAAAGTTTAAAATTTCTTAAAATCGTCCAGAAGATACATGAAAGCTATGTAAACGGCAGAAGTACATCGACTTGGCCGGTTTGAAATGTCAATATTTAAACAAATGCAGGGACAAAACGCAAACCGCCAGTTCATCACACCATACTATATTTGCCTTACGGCGGACAAATCAGTCTTAACTTTGCCTTAACCTCTCGGGATTATTCTTGTGGGCTAAATTCGCGAAATTTGTAAAGATGTGCGAAAACCTATAAAAGTGGAAAATCCTATCACGATGACGTGCAGTGGTGAGGATGTATGCAAATTTTTGCATCGTCTTGTAACCGCTTGTCACCTCTTGTCGACAGGTAAACAGAAACAACTGCGCGATGGAAAATCTCCCCACGGACGCTTGAAGTAATTAATTTTAAGACTAATTTAAAGGATTATTTAGCAGATTTGACGGGAATATTTGTCCATAGCACAAAGAGAGGAAAAAAAAGCTGAATTGAGTAGTTGCGGTTGGATCAGAATGTTCGCCGTTCGGTGAAAATGAAGGAGAACGGTATACGTACGTATGGAACGTAAGCACAAAGCAAACACTTTGGACCACTTAGAATAAAATATCCGTGCACAGGTTAGTATATAACTTGTTTCATGCGTCAATGTTGCCAATATCTGCCGACATTTCCAACTAAAGGAATCTTATGCCAGGTCACTCTTGGTCACGCAATCATCAGATGGCGTGATTTTGTGCTTTCTAAGCACGATTTTAAAAAATTTCCTGAATATTCTCCTATCATTTGCCCAAACAAACCTTAACATAATTGAAAGTACAGCATCATTAGTCTTTAAAACCTAATTTTTATGAAATTCCAAGTAAAGGCACATGGTCAAACTTGTTCTTTTTGACCTATCGATTGAGGTACCAAGAAGGAGCCTTACTCTTTTTTATTCCCTGAAACACTAAGATTAGTCTTAAGTTTATAAAATCTTCAGGTTTGGACGACGAAGAGACATACAACAAAATAGTACTATTACAGCCTTCCCCAGTTCAGTAGCTTTCATACGCGAGTCGAGTGAGCTTGAAGAAATTTTGAACCTTCCTGGTCTCGCAAAATCGAGCTTAGAGCTATGAACGGAGTTTTTCGTTTTTCTCAGAAATAAAGAGTTATATCAAGGAGAAAACTACACAGCGTTTGTATACTTAGAAGGGCTACCGCCATGCAAAAGAAGAGCTAATTTGATTTTTCAAGCTTTGCCGCTCAATGTTTGATTCGCGTACGGATTTGCTCTCAAAACTCTTAAATACAGCTTAAAGTGCACCTAAACCCTAAATTTTTTTTCCTTTAAATAAATTCTGTTATCATCTGGAACATTTCTTCGCAAAAATTTTTTGATTTGGTTAAATTCTCGATTTTCTGTGCCCTGTTAAATTCAAGAAAAATTTGGTTCACGTCCGAGTAAGAGGAACCTGGGGCGAGCCGTAGTTGTGACGTCAGATCAAGAACCAAGAATTCCACGCCGCTTAGTTTTTAGCTGTGTTTCTCTGACTTTATTTGTTGATCGAAGCCTTCTGACCTTCTAGCTAATTCGAACAAAGTCATAGTATGACTAAAATTCCAATGTTGTAATCCAAAGCAGATATTGAGACGAGCTACGCGGATTCTGCTGATTTGTAGATGAATTTTAGCTCTGAATACGAGATAGATGCGGAACACGAAGTCGACAGTACACCGACAAAGGATGAAGAAAGTGCCGTCCTGCCCATATCTGCTAAGAAGCCGCTAACAAACGAAGAATGAATTTCTCAATGCAAAAAGGAAATAAAGGCAAACTAAGAACTGGAACAGCAAATAAAGCAACTCACGATTGGCCTTGGAGGGCCGCGAAGGAGCCGGAATGCTGAGCTTCGCCCGTGAGTGTTTACATTTTATTTTGCACGTTCGGTCTTCACGTTTGGTCTCGGTTTTCCTGCTCTCCGCTTCTCACATTTGAGATTTATATTCAAGCTGAGGGAACCTCTTATAGAAATGGAGATTCAAAAAAAGCATTCCTTTCTTCATTTATTTATTTATTTTACATAGAAGTAAATGTGGAAACCGCGATATTACTTACGTCTTGTCCATTTCTGTAACCAGCATTAACAATAACAACAATTTATAACACTAGTGAGTCAGGAAGGCAATTATTTTCTAAAGGACATTGACGAGAATTATATGCACGAGAGTTTGTTAGTATCGGTTCAACTGAGATTATCTTACCAATCATTTTTCTCGCGTCAACGTGCGAGCAGTTTTCTCAGATCCCAGCGCGAGCGGAAATGTGCAAATTATGTAAATCAACCGGCCGTCGCTTAACTCTCGACTCGAGGCTTCGCCGCTCATCGCTCACACTTCGATCTTCTTGCGGCCTTTTTTCGCACAAAAAATGGTAATAAAAGAATTAAGAAAGAGACTGTTTGCCGTCTACTTGAACGGAGCATATGAACAAGGTATCGCTGCACAGTAATGTTTTGTTATGCTCGAGTGATTTGATATGACCGGGGATATGACTCAAGATAAAATTCTCTTAGCGAGGCACGTTCATAGACTAGAATAAGGAATAATGGCAATGGTTTGTTACTGTGTAGAAAGCGCGTTCGGTTCTGCTGAAGGAGGCTTTCTATAAATACGGTCTTTAATTTTAAACCCTTCGCTGTTTTGGGCACCGCTTACATGTAATTATTTAGCGCTTACCGTGTAGCCAACTTGAATAATTCGCAAAGGTAATAATTTTCTGCGTACCGTGTATCGCGGGTATTCTGTGGTTAATCGGTCGTTGAATCATTGGAAATACACAAAATACCTTCTTCTGCGCCAACAAATCTTTGCTTAAAATGCATCGAGCATAGTATCGAGTGCTTGGAAGGCAGCCGCTTTGCTCGCTATTGCTTTACAAAATCCACTCATTTTGTCCCTTTGCCTCTGGTCGCTGGTCATCAAAAAATGCTGTATTTTTGTAGTGATACGTCTTGTGATTCGTTTCTTTGGTTACTATGTCTTGGGGCAATACAAACGGTCGACAGTTTTCTGTACATCTTCGAGAGCTCAAGAGAAATATAGCTCCGATAGAGATAGCGCCAGACTGTGGGTTCTTGATTTGACGTCACAAGGTGACTAGACCCATGCCCTCATTGCTCGACCCTGAACCAAAATGGTGTCTATTTTCGGCCGATTTTCCGTACTTCAATCGCGCACAGAAAATCAGGGATTAAACCAAATCAAAAACTTTTTGTGACGAAATGCTTCAAATGATAACAGGATTTATTTGATGGGGAAAAAATTTTTAGGGTTAGGTGCACTTTAAATACTCGTGCTGTGTCCATGGAGGAATAAAGGTCCCCCATTGTGCTTTGCGTGAAATTCGATAGTTTCAATTCGTTCTTGACAGTTTCCTAAAAGGTTGTTCTTGGCGCGTAAAATAGTAGGATTTTGCTTGGAATTTTCTCCTTCTTCAAGGTCGATATTGGCAAATCTTTTCTTTTGCATTTGTTTTTGGTTATTTAAAGTTCCCATAGCCGTAGAATTTCTAAACACATTCCTGGTCTGTGCTATTTTTCCAAGCCTTTCTTTGGGAGTCATTTGGCGTGAAGACGCCATTGTTTACGTTTTGTCCTTCGACAAAGGTATGTTAAATTCCATTTCTTTTGTAATGTAATGGGTCGTTAGCCTTTTTAAGAGTCCAAACTCTGCTTTAAAGGTTAAAGAACGGTAGCAATCGCAATGTACTCTAATGTACTCACGTTTTCAATGAGGAAGGACCGAATTTAAATTACTCAAAAATTGGCACCAACCGTCGTTTTCCTCGACCAGTGTCACGGCAGCGAGATGCTTTTGATTGCTAGGCCTCGCAATGTTAGCCATGTTACTGCAGCTTATCGGCAGCTGTTCGCTTCTTAGGCACGTTTTTGTCTGTAATAAGGTTCATTCTTGTGATATTGTGTTCGCCATATCGCTGAACTCTGGGCTGATTTCCATTTAACGAGGTCATGTTTGCAAATTGTATGATTGATTTGTGACCTTACTGCTTCTTAGTTCAAGATGTCGTGAGTCAGGTCGTTTCAGCAACGACACGATGCTGTCCACGAGGAAATCCACGTACCCCACTGACAGACGAAGTAATATAATTTTAAGTACAATCACTTTTTGTTTATTTAAACAGCGCATGAATTGTGCCGCGTTTTACTCGGTAACAAATTTGTACTTACACGGTACTATAAATCTCTCATCTAAATATTTTTTTTCTCTTTGTACTCTCAACCGATCCCTAAGTGTAATACGCCATTTGAAAGCTAAGAAAATGTAGATTTCACTGCACGCAATGATTTGGAATTGAAGGGATCCTAAATAACCCAAATCTTATGGCGTGTTTCACTGAGTTAGTGTCGGTTTGTAACGTGATCCAGACAATGCCTTTGCGCAACTTTCGCGGCTAGTAGGCTATAAACCACTTACGTAATGTTTTTTCTCCTTCTATTCTCAACCGATTTCTAAGTTTAATACGCCATTTGAAAGGTAAAAAAATGTTGATTCTACTGCACACAATGATTTGAAGTTGAAGGGATGTTAAATAACCCAAACCTTATGGATTGTTAGACTGAGTCCTTGTCGGCTTGTAACGCGATCCAGACAGTGTCTTTGTAATCAAACAGCGCTATGAACCTCTGACATAGATTATTATTTCTTCTTCTATTCTCAACCGATTCCTTAGTTTAATATGCCATTTGAAATCTAAGAAAAAGTAGACTCTACTGTATGCAGTGATTGGAGTTGAAGAGGTGTTAAATAACCCAAATCTTATTGGCGTGTTTGAATAAGTTAGGGTCGGTTTCCAAAGTGATCCAAACGATCTCTTTACACAGCGCTATAAACCTCTCACATAAATATTTTTTTCTCCTTCTATTGTCAACTGATTCATAAGTTTAATATGCCCTGTGAAAGCTAAGCGAATGTAGTTTCCAGTGTGCACAATGATTTGGAGTTGAGAAGCTGTAAAATAACCCAAATTTTATGACGTGATATTATATTACGATCGAGCGGCAGAAAGTCTTCCATTGAATTTGCGATCGATTCCCCGCATCAGAGAAAACAAATTAAACCGGAGAACGACCAGTTCGCTAGGAAAGTTGAGTTGTCCAACCCACAGGACTTACTACGAGACACGGAAGACTAAAACATAGAACTTTCTTCTTCTAAAATCGAGACAGCGCTGCTACACAAACTTGCCATTTCACACGATGTCCATCGCGTTCAAGTCCAAATGTGAGGTCACGTGGGCAACGACCAGTGATAATATATTTGGTCGCAAAGCATTATGGGTGGACCTTTCTTTCCTCGTTGTGCTGTGTCCAAAATGTCCCAGGTGGGGACTTGAGGATTAACTAGATATCTAACAAGAAACACCCTTTAAAAAACAGACGTTAAAGACTCCTCAGCCCGTTCTTTATGTGGGACAGTGACCGAATCCCTCGAACATCGATTTGTATCTTGCCCCATTATTACAGCCCTTTGAGACGACCTAATTATAGGCGAATTTTGTTTACAGCTTTTTCCTTATTAGCATACGCTTCTCGTTTCTAATCAAGTTACAAAAAAAAATGTCATTTCTGATTATTAAAAGGACATGGCACAGTTACCTTTCCCCGACAATTTAAATTCAAAAATGCCAAATGTTCTTTGAAATACTCGATGTTAAAAACTCGAAATTTTACAAATAATGTATGGGCTCATAACAATTTTGCCACCCAGAAATTTTGCATTTTCTGTTTCCTGATATTGACCAAAGTATTACATGCAAAGAGCTAAATACTGCACAGGTTACTAAGTTTAAAAAGCTCTTTCAGTAATTGAAGTAAATTTTTATTCAGCATTATGCCTTTTCTATAACATTCTTATGCTAATGCAGCGAAATGTAAACAACGACGTCAGCAAAGATTCACCTACCTTACAAGATTCACATCGATATATTGATGGCACTGAATGTGATATTAGGAGTCTGAAATAGGAAAGACGATTAAGTGTTGTTAATCGTATCATAATAATTGCAAAACAATATTAATTAGTGCCAAAAAAATTTAAAACGATCTTTCAAGGTTTTATTAAAAAAGATAATTCAATCTGTAAATACAGTGAATTGAAATGTACCTAGTTACTTAATAAGTGATCTTTTCTCGAATGCATGTGAGAACAACCCTTACAAGTCTAAGCTAAGAAATACGGGATATAACGTTGTACTGGACCATGTTCCAAAAACAGAATATTATAAAGGATCTTCCATGTGGAATTCATTACCAACTGACATAAAAACGTCCGAATCTAAATCTATTTTTAAAAGAAAACTGGCTAATAGGCAAGCAAACTGTTGACTAGTTTTTATTATCGAGACATTTTTTTTAGTGTAGTTTACAGTATTTACTTCTGTTTCAATACGGCTTTCATGTAAAGAAGGTTTTTCTGTGAACTTATAAAATAACCGTATTCAAATAAAAGTGAATCAATCAATCAATCAATCAATCAATCAATCTCACTCTCTCTCTCTGATACATCGCGATTCTTAAACCATGCTTGTTCGCTTAAATTTCAGATTTTTCCTCCCTCGTACTATCCAACTGTACTTTCAGTGATAATAATGGAAGAGGTGTAACGTTAGAAAACATCGCAGGAACTATCTCTATTTCTACGACTGCTATTCATCGCAATAAAGGAGCAGGAATGTCCGCGGAGTGGATCCTGGGGACGGCAACGGCTACTGAGACACACTTTATCAACAACAGCGGAGAAGGTCTTAGAATCCTGAGCAGCAGCTTTATATCTTGTAACCTTGAAGAACTGTATGCAAAGGGAAATTCACGCAATGGATTGTACCTCCAGCGTGTTGCTCTTAAAGGTAACATTTCTGACTCCCTGTTCGATGCAAATTGGCTCAACGGATTTGAAATTGATGGAGGAACAGGCGATATTAAATTCCGAGGCGTCAAGGCAGTCTTCAATAGGTTCAGTGGAGTTAAAATTGCCAATGGCAATGCTTCCTCTACGTTCTCATTTTGCAATTTCTCGAGAAACAGAGAAGATGGTTGTTATATTTCAAACCAAGAGGGTACTTTTCAACTTTTCTACTGCAGAGCAACTTCGAACTTGCGACACGGTATAAGCTTGTTTGATGGTACGTATTATTATAACTCGTACCATCAATTCACGCTCTTCAGTCTGGTAAGCAGCACAATAAATGATAATGGTGATTATGGAGTTAAGCTACGCCCTAATTGCCAGTATTGGAGAGAATCAGCAGTGAACGTTACCGTAAGAATCGTAAATAACCAGATTGAAAGAAACGAAGGAGGCATCATCTTGTCTCCAGACCACTGCTATTGGTATAGGCAGAATACGAGAAAAGTCTCAGCTATCGTAAGCAACAACTATTTTGAAGGAAACAAAATCAATACATTCTACGTTTACTGCGCCGGCCGCCTTGGCTTGGAAGCAGTTATTGAATTTAACAAGTTTGTTAACAACACCGATAAAGTCTTGACGGTGAGAGACGACAACCAATGTTATGCAAGCTACAAAAGTAAGCCTGTTCATATGAAAATAAGACAAAACATCTTCAAAAAAAATTCCGTCACTGAAAACGTTTTATTCATTGACTTCAGTGCGTTCCCTGAAACGCGGTCCTCGGCCGTAATAAACAACACCTTTGAAGAAAACAGACTCGCTACCGTTGATCGTTTTTCAAGCCTTTTCCGTCGCACTTCAACTCACGCTGTGGTTGTTGTCAAAGAAGGTACTTTCCTAATACGTGAAAACATTTTTGAAAACATTGGCTTCGCGTTCCAAGTTTCAACATTGCGACATGAACACCGGCAAGTAGTTGACGCCAAGTTCAACTGGTGGGGGACGACGGATGAATGCGAAATTGTCGACAAAATCTTTGACTTCCGTCACAGAGTTCAACTTTCTCCCATTGATTTCTTCCCTTTCAAGATTTCGTACAACAAGTCAGTTATCGTTAATTCATCCATATCAAGAACATCCTGTTTTTTGAGAAATCAAAGTATAGGTGGAATTTTGGATCGACCGTTGGTTTTATCAAGCGATGTGTTATCTTATGAGGTACGAGATGACATCATTATTCTGACAAAGGGTTCTCTTTTTATACCAAAAAACGTCACGCTAGAATTTCCTCCCAGGTCGGCAATGGTTGTGCAAGGAAGCCTTCACGTCGAGGGAACCCAGAATGAAAAAGTGAGGTTCATGAAAAAAACACATAAAGGCAAATTCCGTTTGGCTGGTGCGTCTGGGCCGTGGGAAGGTAGAGTGGAATTCCTGATCAATGAGACCTGGTTGCCTCTGTGTTTGCCTTATTACAGATCCTTTTCCACTGAAGGACGAATCATTTGCCAACAACTCAATATTGAATATCGCTTCTACAGCAGAAGGTCTTCTTCTGGAATAAAAACTATGTTTGTGCATAATGTTGTGTGCGATGAGAACGTTGATTCAGATATAATGAACTGCAGTTCTGATAACTGGCGTTATGGATCTGGATGTCATGGATATACTGTGTACGTTTACTGCGAACGACAAAATTGGGTGGGACTTCACCTAGCAATGTCGCAACATAAGAGCTCGTTGCATCATCTAGAAATCTACGACGCTGGCTTTGCCTATCGCAATGATATCAATATTCCTGGCGCTGCGTTCAAAATTGATTTCAACCAACATAATATCAGTAACATTTTCATAAACGGCTCTGATGGAATTGGAGTGGAAGTTGTATATCACAGCCTATTTCACAACCTGTCGTTGATGTCGAGTTCTCTCATATCATACACGAAATCCCACGGTATTTACTCGCTTTCTCCCCTTACACTAGCAGACGTAAATATGACAAGAAACAACGGTAATGGTTTCTTTTTCAAAAGCGAATGGGATCAGACAAACATTTTTGGAGAGTACATGGCAAGTCCTGAAATAAGCCGAATGTTTCACGTCTGCTCTAGGAACAAAACATTTGTAGAGGCCAGCAAAGTAATCTACTTTACTTTAGAAGCATTGGACGATAGCCTGCAGTTTACTTGTCAGCACACCATGGAGACAGAGCGAGGATATAAACTTGTTATTCAACAGCTTTACGCAGACTGGGATTACTACGGTTTCTTGCACATATATGATGGGCTAAATATATCTGTTGGATCGCCGTGGAAGATGGAACGCAATTCATGGAGGGATCGTCCCGTTTTTAACTCAACCCATTCCTCCATATTCTTTCATTTTAACAAATACAGGCGTTTCAAGATCAAGTTCCTGGTATATACAATTAAAGGTTAGTGATCCTGTAGTTTCTTTCCAACTACCTCCCCCACCCACTCTCATGATAATAATCACGTCCATGAGGCAAGGAGATGGCATTCCATAAGAATTCCAAAAACAACCCGCGTGTGTTTCAGTTTTCGCTTTGTAATTTTTTGAATGTTTGTTGTTTGTTTTCGTTTGTTTGGCTTGTTTTTAGTCTTAAGGGTATCCGTTTTATATATCTTGCAGAAAGTGAACAAGTAGACTACACTGGAGGCGAAATCAGTGTAACACGAAGTAAAATTATTAACAGCATTCAAGGAGGTATCTATGTGAGAGAATACGGTTTGAAATATCTAAGCATAGCTGACACAACAATTTCAAGTTCATGGCAATTTGGAATCTGGATGGATGAAGGTTACTGGTCAAACCATATCCCTTCCACAGAGGTTCTGCTGAAAAACTGCGTGATTAACGGATCTCGAACACAGGGAATCCGTATTACCTCCAGCAGGAAAAGTGTTCTTCGAATTGTCAACACGACTGTCGCAAGAAGCGGTACCTATGGTCTATACTCCTACTCTTCCTCTGATATAACGTATATTAGTGGCTGCAAGTTTGTCTGGAACAATTACGCAGGTATTCATTTGAACCTTTACTCATCTGCAAACTTTCTGCTGGAAAACTCTGAGATCACTGAAACACGGAAGGACGGTATGTTCATCTACTCCAGCAATAGCGAGAACGTAATACGCATCAATAATTCAAGCATTGGGCGCAGTGGTGACCATGGTTTTACATTCTCAGGTTATTTTCGCAGCTTTTTTGCTGGTGGCAATACATTTGCTTGGAACAGGAAAGGTGCTATTAAGTTTTCCACTTACTATAATTACCATTATCAGTCTGTTGCTCTTTTTTATACCAACAGTTTCTTTTATAACGAGGGAACCGCTGTGGAAACAAACGGCGGATTTACTACTATTTTGAAATTTATGAATAACGTTTTCAAAGAAAATCGCGGTGTCTCTGCCATCACATTTGGAAACCTCTACTATTATTACAAACCAACTCTGATTGTTAGAAAAAATATTTTTTTGGCCAACAATTGTACGTACAAAGGAGTGATTGACATTCGTGGAAACGCAGCGGATCTCGTTTTGAAGGAGAACGGATTCATGTCCAACATTGGAAGGTGTCTGCTGTTGGAAGGCACCGCGACTGTGGATCACATCTCTGTGACGGACAACGTGTTTATCAAGAATGACGGCGAGGACAAGAGTGTGATAGAAGCCCAGCGAATAGAAAAAAACTCCAAATTCGCAAACAACACCTTCGCCAAAAATGTAGCAGGGAGTGTAATACTGATACAAGTGATTCACAGCATCACCCCATCTCTTCAGAACGCAGAGATGATAGTTAGTAATAACACTTTGTCCGATAACTCTGGTCATAACTCATCACAGCGGTCATCCGATGGAAACTTATGCGCCGTGATTATTTCTGGCATCCTTTATTACAAAGATGTCACTTTCCGCTTTAACAAATTCAGTAACTTCAAATATCCAAGAGAACTTTGCATCAGAGTACCTTCTGTTTCTCAGCGTGACGTTGTGAACGTGTCACTTAACTGGTGGGGTACAGCGATTTCAAGTGAAGTGCGTCAAAGGATATCGGATTTTGATGACAATTACGACTTTGCTTTCGCCAATGATTGGCCATTTCTACTAAGTAGTGATGATCCAAGTTTAATATCTTTAACTGAACCCAATTTCAAGCAGCATGGCCACATTCTTTCAGGTAGATTGTTCGAGTCTAAAACACTTAGGGCATCTCAAAGTCCTTATCAAGTAACTGCAGATTTAACAGTTCTGGAAAATGTCTCACTTGTAATTGAACCTGGTGTCACGGTCGAGATAAGCCCAAGAGTGAGCATACTTGTCGCTGGAGAACTCCAGGCCCGTGGAATGGGTACTAAACCAATACGCTTCACCGTTAGGGAACCCTCCAAACGTGATGGCCCCTATGGAGTTCCTGTTCGTCTTGTGGGTGGCGATTTTCCATGGGAGGGGAGTGTAGAAGTGCTGCACAACAAATCTTGGAAAGTAGTCACGGCTTCGAGCAATGTTTCCTCTTCGATTGTCCGTAAACTTGTCTGTAAACAGCTTTCATATGGTCCCCCAATACCCTTTTTAGAAAGCCTAAATAACGTGCGTCAAAACGGAAATAGGTCTTGCACAGTGAACGTCCATTGCCAAGGAAACGAAACATTTCTACACGAGTGTTCCGTAAATCACCCAAAATTCAACTGCAGTAGTTCGCCAATTGTTGCCAGATGCAAAGGTGAATCGTGGGGAAATATACGATTTGTTTCATCAAGAGATGTTAACATCTCCCAGGAGCAGTCCACATTGGAGCATGTCCACTTTTCATATTGTGGTAATCGCCATGAGATGCCTGTCGCAACGATAGAAGCAGTCATAAATGTGCCCATTATGAGATTCGTCACTGTCAAGAACTGCATAGCTGGTGGCCTTCGAGTTTACTTTCCACGAACAGTTGTTCATCTCAATAACAGCAAGTTTGTCAATACTGGGGCAGCTGGTGTAAACCTCTTGCAAACAAGACGAGACATCGTAGTGGAAAATTCCGAATTCTTAAAAAATCAAAGAGGCATTTCTATCGACGAAGCAAGTGCAGAGAGTATTCCTCATGTCCTCTATGGTAGAGTCTTTCTTTGCGGTAAGAACGAAGCTATTTTCGTGAAAAACCATATCATCCTTTACTTCGAAATCGCACTAATGCCACAAATAACTGTATCGGTAGCTTGTCAAAAAGTGCTGACAGTAACAAAAGGTCGCGGTATCACGATGACAATCACATACGTCGAGGGAACGCAGAGGATAATAGTTTACGACTCCATCTACCGTCGCAATTTGATTGTGGATAAGTCAAACAACGATCTAGCATCTCTTGTTCATAAGGAGTTGTTCATACCACGTAATAACATTTTGATGGAGTGGACCGGGGACGTCAATTCCCAAGTGATTATTGAATTAGAAGAGATAAATCTAACTGGTGAGTCGTTGTTGTTTATTATCATCATCATCATCATCATCATCATCGCCATCATCATCATCATTATCATCATCATCGTCATCATCACCACCATCATCATCATCAGCATCATCACCATCATCAATCATCATTATTGTTATTATTATTATTATTATTATTATTATTATTATTATTATTATTATTATTATTATTATTATTATTTGCTTCCGTAAAAGCCCTCTTTAAGAATTTACTAATTGAAAGGAAATCAAACAAATGGCTGGGCTAATCCCAAACTAACGGTCGTGAACTAAAGGCTTAACCAAAACATACACTAGGAAATATTCAAACTATTATCGAAAATAATCACATGACACTTATTTTTCTTCCCCGTAAAACAGGGCCAAAAAATCGAAAAAAATTATTTAAGTGTTCTTAAATAAATAAACAAACAAACAAACAAAATATAACAATGGTACTTCAGGAAATCTGTTAGGAGAGCTTTTGTCACGCTTCCTTTTCATTGTTATTATTTTACTTCACAGATGCTCCATGCACATTCGAGCTTGGTTTTTGCGGTTGGCAGACATTTACCAACATGTCAATTAATGGACTTAATGTTACCACAACATGGCAAATTGGAAATAATTATTATTCCTGGTGGATATACACCGGAGAAGATTATTCTTATTTCTCCTATAATGGTATGCTTGCAATTCCTTCTTTCTCTTTATTATTATTCCTTTTTTTAACATTAACAATTGAAACGCGTAATTCATTGACGCAAACGTTTACGTTTAAGCTACGTTTTCGGCTGTTTCATTGTTTACGCAAGGAAAAAATAAATTAAGCCCTGCTGAATTATTGGTTCGGTTCAATGATGGGACATTCTAAATTGAGATCAGTAATATCTAACATGGCAAAGTATTTGAACGATCAGTAGTCCAGCTGTTCTTGATATAATCCTGTTGCCAGGGCACAACTTATCCCAACCTACCAAAGGGGCTAAGCCCTGTGTGGTGTTCGATTCGTCCTGTACCGACAGGGATCGTTGGGTAGTTTTGACCCCCCCCCCCCCCTCCCCCCTCCTCTCCAGTTTGTGAGGACAAACCATATTTCGTAATAGTTTCTCAAATTTGGCGCAAATATGTCTGAGCTAATACGCTAAAAATTTGTAAAGCTCATTAAAATAAATTTCCAGGTCTCCAATTTGTTTTCAGAAGGTTTACAAAAGGCAAAGAAAACATTGCCATAGAAAAAAGCTAGCAGTCAAATGCACCTCATCGCGCAGAATGGCCGGACATTCGTGCATATTTATGAGCCACAATGGCGTGTTATTCAAGCGTGAGCGCCCTAAACATGCACCACAATAAGAAAGAAAAGCGTCGATTTTGGTTAAGTAGGCTAACAAAAATTGTCATTTTGCAGTAGTTAGACATGCGTTTTTAAGTATCAAAGAGGTGATTTTGGAAGAAGAAAGATAAATCTACAACTTAATCGAAAAATCAGACAAAAAATTGTGCTTTTTCTCGCATTTCTAGTATGGGAAACGGCATTCATTAAGATTCGATGCTAATTTTTGAACGAAATAAGTAGCAATCTTCGTATCAAAGAGCGGATTATTGAAGATACAAGTCTTCCCTTCTTAAGAATCCTATATTTATCGAAATTCGAGCAATAAAAGTGGTAGACTTTTGCGATTGAAAATCTGAGGTTCAAAACTCTCGCCCCCTCCAAGTGAAGTCTTTGTTCTTCGGTATGACAATGGTAACCAGGAATTAACAATAGGTTGGACGCTTGTATTCAGAATGCACTAATCTGTAGACTAGAGGCCACCATATTGCTAATCATGAGCGAAAACAAGGAGAAATAGACCACGCGCGAAATTTGAACAAAACTAACACTCGCAGGTTGCGCGTGAAAACGGTACTGAAAAGGAAAAGCAAAAATGTCCGATAAAATCGTAAATGATCTGGACCATGAGCTCTCCTTAGAGCTCATAGAACCCGTGGTCCTGGTTCAAGGGAATTCAAAGCCTCAAGAAATGGTCTCTGATATCGTATACCAAGCCCCTCAAGGACAAAAGCAAAAACAGCAATGGAAAACACGGAAAGACAATATTTTGTGTCCTGACAACAGGACTATTTTAAAATAATCCTAGTAAACTTTTCTTGCAGTCTTTAATTTTGTTGTTGCAGTCGTTATTGATGGTTTTATATTTTAATATTTCATTTAGGAAAACGGCTACTCTTCTATGAACACTATCATCTTGACGCTCGTGCAGCCCTCGTCAGTCCGCCAATCACTAAACTCTCCCCGATATGTTCCCTCGTTTTCTTTTACCGCACGTATGGAGTTGGAAGAGGTGGAATGTCAGTTTACATTCAAACAGGTTTGTGTCCGTATTGACTCCGTATTGACTTCCATTTAAAAAAAAAATCACCCACTTTTTTTCCAATCACGCGACACAGAGATCTGCTCCGACTGCCCCTGGCAAGGACATTCAAGTAGCAGGGATCCTTTAGGCTCAGTGGAGCTAAGATATAAAAAAAATGCGCTGCCGTTGGACTTAAGAAACGTGCGCGATGTGTCGCTTTTTAAATCAGGCCTAAAAAAGCAATTCAGATGCTAAAAAATTCGATTATCAATAGGTCTTTTATTGTTTTTTGTTTGTTCTTTGTGTGTGTTATTTCTTTATTTATTTATTTATACTTCAAAATTATTACGAATTTATTGTCTTGATTAGGTAGTTTTTAGATAGTTCACAGAGCCCCATTTAAACTAGCGTTTGCTGAACTGGGCATCTCTGTATAAATATTGTTAATAAATAAATAAATAAATAAATAAATAAATAAATAAATAAATGAATAAACCCTGTGAAAGATTGAAATGGCGGAGTAGGCGACAGCCTTTCTGTGTTCCTGTTTCTTTGTTTGTTGTTTGTTTGTATTTTGTTGTTGCTCCTATTGTTTGTTCATTTGTTGTTGTTCTCTTTATTAATGTCACGATGCCTGTTTTGTGAGTTTGTCAAAATTATGTTAAAAGTAAACGTTATAAAACTGCTTGACTACGAGGCCAAAATTTAAACGCCGAACACTTGACATACTCATTGTCTAAATGAGGCGGCAAACAAGGTTTTTCGACCTGTGCGTGTGAACCAGTTTAAATATTAATAATAATATTTAAATATTAATATTAATATTAATTCAAGGACCAAGATTGATTGACCAAGGTTAATTTATTATGAAATATGTACTTTGTTTGCCCTACAAAGGGCAAGGCATTGACAAAACGTGACTTAACTTCGAAATTTATTTTTTTCTGATCTAGCTTATTTCAACCGCGTGAAGCCCATGGCGAGATTAATAGAGAATGCTGGGACCAAGGGGCTAACCTGTGTGCGTCAACAAAGTGTTTGTAATTAACTGACAAGTCGAAAGATTTGAAAGATTTATTTATTTATTTATTTATTTATTTGTATTACAGGAATACCACCAAGAATTGAACAAAGGCTTATTTGGAGCGCAAAAAATGTCGAAGTATGGAGTTGGACAAAGGTGGTTATCACCCTCCCAAGTGATATTGACGAGTACAGGTTGCTGTTAGAAGGCGCAGTTAACAAGTCGTCGAGTTATTATTACTCCTATGTGATTGTTGATAACCTTGAACTAGTGCGCTGTTCAAACAAAGGTAAGTGACAAAGACATTCTCCTTTGCTCATATTTATTTAAAATTCACTATTTATTTTCTTTTTTATTGTTATCGAACTGAGATGTCAGTACTTCTGAATAAAAAAAAAACCCGAAAGACTTGGGGTTAAATGCCTAATCTCTTATACACCAGTATCTTCAGCAGATTTTAGTTCGTCATAATAATTATTTTTTTGTGTTGAAATTACTGGAAGACAAAGGTTATGACAGTTGCACAGGCAACTTTAAAAGTGATTTCTGGAAAACAAACACAACCGGCTTACAGGGATGTAAACTGTTCGCCTTGTAATACTGATGCAGCACTGTATCAAAAACTTTCAACAAGCAGAGTTAACTGGGAGTTGGACATTGAGTGAGTTCTTAATACGGCCTTATTTCATGATTCACAATTTTGCGTTTTTTATATGGTGTCATTTATTTAACTTAAAGCCCTCGTTAATATCTATCTGTCATAAAGTCCAAGGAGGGCTTGATAAAGTAGCAGAGAGAGAGCGGGGCTGGTGAATTGCATTTATGAATACAAATGAGGGATTCTTACCTTGACTCCTTGACTACAGTGCAGAAGTTAGTTTGAAGAGAGTTAGTTCGGATGAGATGCGTCCATTCGCGGTATTATTTTATCTCTTACGCGAAAGATGACTATTTAAAGAGAATATATAAAATATCACATATTTAAATACTTGAATGTGGTTTCAAAAAGGTAGTATAAAAAGAAAAATTCCGACATGATAGAGATTCGAGCCAGTGTCCCTGTCAATTGCCATCAAGCTATTTCCTACAAATGACCAGTCATTTACTGAAGTGCATTTGTTTTGTCGACCGAATTCTTTTTCAAAAATTCTATATATCGTCTTATTACAGACGGCCCGTAGAGCGGCACCGTCTTATAGTATTATCAAATTCCTTTCGTCGCAGCAGGTTCTTCAAGGTCATGGATGATTGATTGGTATGTTTATGATATATAATGGTACAGGAGGTATGAAAAAGGGAGAAATCTGACCTTGGTGTAGGTATATTAGTGGTATTTTAATGATGAAATGAATGGAATTTCGTTTTAGTAGGTTGTTCAAGGCCATTGGAGATAAAGATAAATATTTGGCGTGTTTCAATGTGGTTTGATGTTTTCTAGAAACTTCTGATTTTATCAGTATGAAAAGTCTGTCTTTAACTCAGACTAATTACTTCAATCCACGCATTTGAAATCTCGCTCTTATAACGAAGGCACAAAACGATAGAATCGACACTGGGTCATTTTTGTGGCATCAAAATATTTAGCGCTAAGAAAGAGCTTACACTTCAACCGAGTTAGTCGGGGATCACATTTCCACAAGTAGTCACGTAAACTGGAGGAAGTGATACAAGTAACACAATTCTATAAATTTCATGGATTTTGAATACTGGAAAAAGGAGAGCTGTAGAAGAATTCAGACGTTTAATTCTAGTAGCTCACAAGGTAACTGCAGCTTGTAAGGGTCTTCTTTGATAAAGCACGTGTTTTCTTGTTGTTAAACCTCTTATGGAAGGGCAACATTTACACTATGTCCAGTTTCGAAGGAACCTAAAACGTCTAACCAAGATTTGAGTTCGTTAAAGTGCCTATGAACTAAAAATTCTTTCGCCTAAATATGATAGTTTATGACTCCCTCAGTCTAAATATGTAAGTTTTCTTGAGTAGAATCCTTTGCATGGGATATTTTTCGAGGCGCAAAGTTCGAATTTGGTACCCGACATGTGTCTCCATTTTGCGCTCGGCCAAAACGATCGCATTGCAAGCCTGTGACGTCACAAATCGCGCAGAAGACAAGAGTTTTATCGCTGACAGGAGGGTTTCCTGAGGAGAAATTACTTTGGAGTGACTCGTGGGCCCAGGATTGTAAGCTACAAGGGCAGGATTCGCACAATGAGAGCATGTGTGTGTCATTTCTCAAAAGGAAACGAATTAAGGAGAGAATCGGACTCATTTGAACCGTGTTCGACTCGGTAAGAATTCGATTCGACCCGCATTACAGAGCTGCTTCTCGGAAAAGCCGCAGCTTTTGAATGTCGCGTTAATATATGTAACTTCTGCCACTGTTGGATTAGCTCTACTAGTAGCAGTTATCGCTATTCAAGATTAAAGATCCAGATAAAGAAGGTTTTCAATATTTGGTCCACAAAACTATTGCTATATGCATCTGTCCACTATACCTAAAAGCATCCGAGATCTACAACGCATAAAGTCTGTGCTACAGAGTTTTGTTTACATTTTTTGGAAACCACATGCAATGCGTTTCTCAAACTGGATGTTCACCATAGAGTTTGAAGGCCAAGGGATAACAATGAACGGAACTGTCTTGACCGACGAAGAGACAAGACGTTTTAGTTAATCAGAGATCCTCGTGTACAGCATGTTTCGTCAAATAAAAGGAAGCAGTTCAGCTCAGCATTGATAATTTTTATTGCAAGTCACTCTGCTTCCACAGCATTTGATTTATGTGGTCCTCTTTAAACACCACACATTTCAAGCAGATTTGTGCCTCTCTTCTTGTTGACCCTCCTCCCGTTATCTCGAACAGGGACCGAGGGAGGGGTGGGCTGAGGGAGCTTTAGCCCCCCCCCCCCCCCCCCACTTTTTGGTGCCGAAAAAATTCAAATAACATAAATAAAAATTTAAGAAATTGGAAATTTTATTAGTCAATGATCAGTTTCAGGGTTAACCAGTACTTGGTTTTCCCCAGGTAGATCTAATTTTCGTATGGACCAAACAGTAACGGAATAGAAACGGAATACTCAGCCCACAAAAGTTCAAATCGCTTTGCTCCCATTAGTTGAAACTCACGTGCCCTCCAAGGAACTGTATCTTGAAGAAATGAAATGAAGACGTGACATCGCAGTTGTAGTTTCATTTGTATTTCTGCAGTTCGCATCATTTTCATTTTTTGTATCTTGAAGAGTTTGAACCTGCTCAGTCTTTTAATTGCAATCGACTGAAGTTGACATTCTTGCTATCGTTTGGCCTCTAACTCCCGTGAACACTCATTGACTTCCTTCTGCTTTAAAGGGTATGAATTTTTGTCGACTCTCGTTTTTGTCTGGCCTGGCATAATGAACTGCAGTCTGTCTCCAGAAGGGATTATCGGCAACAGCGTGATTTGATATTTGCTGAAAATCAACGTCAAGCTTTTCTATATGCATGTAAACTTTGCAACTATGATAGCTGCCGAAAGTTTTAATATAGTGACATATTGTAATTTTAAAATGTATATTGTAAATTTTAATTCATTTTAAGTAGTAGAGTGTCCCCAATTAGCTGTCACAAGCTAAATACCCACACTGACACTTTAATAAAGTTATTGATTCATTCATTCATTATTCAAGCTTTGCCGAAAGATCTCTGTCTCCTACCGATGAGAAATAAGGCATCCATGCAGCAGTCAGAACATAGCGACACTGACTTTGGGGAAATATATAGTTCATGATACTCAGCTCAGCTTTCTTAGATGGCCTTATTCTGTAATATGACGACAGGTTTGCTTGTACAAGTCTTAAGAAAAATGTTTTTGAGTTTGAGACCTTAAATGCGAATAAGTCAAGATTTGCACCCTGTCGGATACGACTTAAAATGTGTGTGGAGATGAAAGAACAGGCTCAGGCGCATTATTTTGGAACTATCCTGGCTATTCCTGTTCCGGTTTAGGAATTACAGAATATCCGGAACACTGAATCCCTAAAAGAACGCGATTTTTCCTATTCTGATAAACCAAAACATTCCGACCGCATTCCGTTCAGTTTTGTTGTCTTTAATCAAGAGAGGATAATCCTCTCTTGCGTTAATTCATTACTGAGGGAAGAGAATAGTGTCCATACTGAGAAAACACTAGCTGTATATTGCCTTCTATTCTGGATTAGACCACCAAAACGTGCCCTAACCCTATTTAGCCTGGGGGGGGGGCACATTGTGCCCGCGCTGACTTTAACGAATTATAACTTTTAAACGGCTAGACGAATAATCACCAAATCTCGTGACTTTTCCTGAAATTTATCAGAGAAAAGTTTCCTGTGTCAATAACGTGTCTATGATGATTGACGTTTCCATAGCAACCGTCTACTCAGGAGGTGTTTTGACTATTTTTGTCTTTTTCAATCTTTTTTGCAGTCTTTGCAACAAGAAGATAATCCTTTACTTTTTTGTGCTTGTTTTGATTAAGTATGTTTCTTAGAACAAAGTCATGTATTTTTCGATGACGTCATTGTCAACTGTATGACTGCATGTTTGTGATCCAAGATGGCGGCTCAAAATTCAAAATGGCTACCTTTTGACGTCATTGTGACGTCATGAAACGTCATAGTCGACATGTCATAAGCCCAATCTGTTAAGCTAATGACGTACTAAAAACCTGCCAAGTTTCATCACAAGAGCGTGAATACTTTTCGAGATCCATGGGGGGGGGGGGGGCATTTGTGCCCCCCTCAGGCTCAGGAACTCAAAAAAACCCAGGCGAAATAGGGCTAAGTATCAACATTGTTAATCACTGGTTAGTTCAAAGAGTTTGATACCCTTAGTTTAGCTTTGATCCTAGTTACTAATGGGTCTATATACTTCAACCATTTTATGTTGTGCATGGTCGATGTGTTTCCATGTTCCCATTTATATTGCGCATGCATATGTTCTATGTGATGGGTATAAACTGACAGCTTTTAACACACTTGGCCGTGCTAGATGCATTGTTGGTCACTAAAACGAAAACAATTTTCGTGAGGCTGTCCTCCCCCCCCCCCCGTCAACCTACTCCCTTCGAGTTAGCCAACCCACTTTAAAATAGGCCGCGCGGTCCTTGTCGAGAGGACCATATAATATGAATTTTCACATACCACACGTAACACCGTCTAATTGACCCTTCTGCAGCACAGTCTTGGTGATGTAGGTTTAATTTGAATTTATGGCATAAGTTATTTAATCATTTTTATTACTGAAGGGCAATGAAAATATGTGACCTTCATTTCCCATTATTTAATTTTGTGGCAGGCTTTGTATTGGAAATTCCTCACACACTGAATTGTCTCGGTCTCTTCTTGACTCATTCCCTGTACCCAAGAAAGCTACCACACAAGCCACCTAATTAGCCAACAGAGAATCAATAATGAGGTTTCAAAATGGGCCTTTTTGATCTCGTTCTCCACCTTTAATTTGTTGCCCCAATAATAATAATAATAACAATAACAACAATAATAATAATAATAATAAGAAGAAGAATTTTTTTTCCCGAAAATTAGCTGCATAGGCTACGTTCCCACCCTATGCATGCTATTTAGGGACATAACAAATAAATGTCTTGTACTGCTTTAATAATAATAATGATATATACACAGGATAGCCCCATCAGTGTAAAAACACTGGTAACGAAGGGGGTACTGTTACTAGATAAGTGCCTAAGATAGTAAAATACATATCTTCAAACATTAATAGTGGCAAGCATGGTTACGTAGCAGAAGCCTGATGCAAACACGAGAGTGTTGGGAGAATTCAAAGGCTTATGCCAGTTTGTCCGAACACAGACTCTTAGACATTTGTAACTGAAGAGAATATCTCTTAACAACAAAAAAGGCTAATACATGCATAATGTGTACAGTGTACTGGGAGGGTACTGTAATTTAAAGGGTTTATGGATCCAAGGGAGCTACCGCAACCTTTCCCCATCCCCCCTCCCTTAAATAAAAATAACAAAAAAATAATGAAACTACACACACAAAGAGGGCAATTTCTACTTGAAATTTCTGCCATACTTCATGGAATCGGAATGGGTGTATGTTTCAATGAAAATGGCACTTCAAAATGTACTTCTGGAGCAAATTACATATGCATCTCAGTGTTGAGAGTGACCCAAGGGAGTTATTGTCATATGAGACCAGTATACAAAGGGAGCTCAGACCAGGCCCCAGTTGTTCAAAAGGTTGGATAGTGCTATCCACCGAATAAATCACTATCCCGTGGATAAGTGTTAGGGAAACCAATTGCATTATCCACTGGATAGAGATTTATCTGGTGGATAGCGCTGTCCAACTTTTGAACAACTGGGGCCAGTATAACTGGACAGCTATGGCTAAGTTTATTTACATGAGACCAGCATCATGAAAGTATAAGTGATCACATAAAGCCAGTAAGAACTCAGCACACTAGCTCTTACCTGCCATAGCATGTCTCCACAAAATTGGTATGGACGAAAATCCAAGCAAATTGCTGAAGAGAAGGACAAAAAACTCAGCTGGTCTAATATTGTGTAGGCAATTGCTCAAACCAGTTCATGTAGTCAGAAGCGATGGATTATTACAAGTACAAAGCTGGGCACACTAGCCTGAGTTTGAACACGTATCATACAATGTCCCCCTTTATTTATCACAATCATCATCCTGGTAGCACCTCCAGGTGGAGTATAACACCACAAATGAGCACCATACTCAAAAATTCTTATTTATTTCAGCTTTGAGACACTCCCTCATAAATGGCTTGAAATTTACAACAATAAAAGCACTGCACTTCCATTTGAAAGTCATTTGCAGGTGCTGATTATGATAAATAAAACACGCTCTTTAGAAATTACTATTGATGTCTCAGCCATTAGCCTTGTTGTAATATTTCAAGCAGATTTTGGGTATGCTTATCTTCAATGTATAAAATACTTCCTGCTAACCAATAAGTTTATATCATTGTTCTCTCTGCAAAAGTCCTCATTCGAAAGAGCCGAACAACGAGTCTATCTTTCTCTTGGCGCGAAAACCTATAAAAAGATGAACAAATTAAGTTACAAGCAAGTACACCGTAAACAGCCTTGAGCTTGTCTGGTATCGGTTTGAGTAAAATAATTGAAGTACATACAATGACGCTCTGAACAAAAGAAGTAAAGTCAAGGCTGCGTCAATCTCTCGTTATTAACTCATAAAGGTACTGACCATTCAATTCTGGAAGCTTCTCCTTCAAGCCAGTCAAGCCAGTATAGCTGAACGTTAGTCAATCCCAACAACTCAATTCGCCATCTTGCTTCGCGCAAGATTGTTGTTGTTGTTGTCGTTGTTTAGGGTTTATCCACGGACGACAACCCAAAGACTGTACATCTTCGAAATCGCTTCGAGCTGAATCTTAGCGTTTTCCTCAGTCGTCGGTAGCTTTCATTGTATATCAATATTAGCAAGGAAAATGTAAGTTTCATCCCTCAAACACTTGACAACGACCATACAGACAAACATTCTGCGCGATTTGTGACGTCATACGGCCCGCTTCCTCGGCCAACTCGTCCCCAGTCTTCGGAGACACGATTTTGGTCATTTTGGGTACTTTCAACGGCAAAAAAACGGATTTTTGATTCTTGCTTTCCAAATTCTCTTGCCATTTCGGAATTAGCACATAATGAACTACCAAAATATGCAAAAAAAATTTTTAGTTCATTGGCACTTTAAATGAAACTCTCCAAAATCTAGCTTTGTCTCTTGCAGACGAGCATCGTATATCCAACAGTGTATTCAGTGGCAACTTCCATCAAGCAATAAACTACACTTCAGTGGCCGAGGGAAGCTATCGCCGACCTCCTCTCACCGTCGAACGCTGTAAAATTGTCGATTCAGGTGGATCTCTTCCTTTGAGGATTAAAATGAGTGCTATCTCATTAGACATTCAAGACAATGACTTTACTGTCGCCAACAATTTCATTTCCGGAAACAGTTTAGGTGCAATTGAAGTTGGTTTATCGGGGAGTGAAGGCACGGGGGAGTCGAAGGGCTTGATATACGGCAACACTATTTCTAGTAACGCAAATGGAACGATTGTTGTAAAGCAGAGGGGAGGATTAGAAAACAGCCTCAGCTTTGTTTACATCGTGGAAAACATGATTGAAAACAATTTCGGCTATGGTAGTACCGTAAAAACGTTTGACGTACACACTCAAATCCTAAAGAATTTTTTCTTCAACAACTCTGGGCAACACTCACTTGAATAC
Source organism: Siderastrea siderea (assembly GCA_964030785.1). Taxonomy (NCBI): domain Eukaryota; kingdom Metazoa; phylum Cnidaria; class Anthozoa; order Scleractinia; family Rhizangiidae; genus Siderastrea; species Siderastrea siderea. The sequence goes on from OZ034977.1 coordinate 21,617,133, forward strand.
GACTTCACCAGTATTTCGCAAAATGAGCAGACGTGTGAGCTTAACACGTTTTATCTTAATCGAGACCTTGGGCAGAACTACGGTGTAACTGTTCTGTCTAACGGACCAATGAAATACCACAGAAACAACTTTAAAAATCCCTCCAATCTGTACGAACTGAGTTCCACGAGACAGGCCGCGTCAGATCCAATACACGCAGAGATGAACTGGTGGGGTTTAGGAAAGGAGTCAAAAGTTGGTGCGAGGATTTTTGAGAAAGAAGACGATTACAGGCTTGCTAGTGTGGAATATAAGCCTTTCCAAAAGCTGCCACCAAGGGGCATCTTATCCGGTATGTAACATTTTTTTATGGTTTATGTACTTTGGATAACGTTCTGGATTTGTTGAATGGTGCTTTTGAAGTTACTGTTTCAAGCACATAAATTCAGAAGATGACAAGTGACGCGACCATTTTTTTTTTGTAGTTGCCTGTCCTGCTAACTGGATGAGCGTAGGCTCAACGTGCGTCATCTTTCAAAGTGGGAGCCAGACGTTCAAGGAAGCGAGCGATTACTGTCAGGTATCTCACCAGGTCGTTGTCGCTCTGAAATACACCTTCGTTAATGGCCTCAAAACAGCAATTAAAATGTGATTAACATTTTGGAGGCGAGGAGTTAAAGTGGTTACTACATCAAATTCCTATCGAAAGCTTGATCGATGAACCACCTCATTGGCTCGGTAGTCCGTTTTGTTCTACTAAGGCTTACTGTGGCAGAGCTCTTAATTGGTGATTTGGTTATCTACCAAAGAAGGTTAAGTGGAACCCATTACTTGTTCGGAAAGTTATCCAACTCTCGCAGCCATAAGAAAGCAACAAGTCACTGCGGCCGAGAGGAAGCGAACGTAGGTTGGATGTCCGCATCCTCCTGGCATGTTTTGAAGCGCTTTTCAGGCACGATTTTGTACCGGACAAAAGCAACGAAACGAAAGTAGAAAAAATGAAAAAAAAAAAATATGCCGCAGAAGTGGAAACGTCATTTAACAAGGGATCTCAAACAAAGAATGAGAAAATGTGGAAGAAGATAACAGAGAATGCTGGGTGGTTACTTATAGTACCTTAATGCTTCGAAAAACAGGATATAAGCAGCGTTTAGGTGATCTAACGTACTCCTCAATGTCACAAAATAACTTAAAATATGTTTCTTGTGTGGCTACGGCAATACTTGAGTAACTAACACCAAAAAGATCATGCCTTTCCCTTTCAGCACTTTGGAGGACATGTAGCATCTGTTATTATACCTGCCGATATGGCGCTTATCACTTCAAAAATGAGGACAGTAAGACCAGATGGCAAACCAACAGTGCCAATTTGGGTGGCGATAGAAGACAACATAGTACGTATAGATAATTATGTTAGAACCCAATGACATTAACTCAGTTTTTCTTCCTTCCTTCCTTCCTTCCTTCCTTCCTTCTTTCCTTCCTTCCTTCTTTCCTGACTTCCTTCCTTCAAAGTTATTGTGCGAGACTGTTTTCAGATGTATGCAAATTATATCAGCCTTAAAATGCTCGAGATGTAGCCTGGTAAATGTGTTGTAGTATTCTGCAGTGGTTAACTACGGCCTTCTTATTTCATTGTTAAACAGATAGAATACAGTATTAAAGGACAGCAGTGCACTGTGGTCACCCACAACGAAACTCAACAGGTTGTCCCATGCAACAGTTTGTATCCATTTTTCTGCACAAGAAATGCTGGTAGGAAACACATAGTATTTTTCTAAAATATGACAATTATTTAAACTCTTTTTTAAAAATGTCCAAGCTTCTGGGAAGTCTGTTTCATTTGTCCCATCCGCAACCCAAAACCTGGAAATTACTTTTCAGGATTAAAAAAAAAAAACAAGTACGAACTCCTAATGTACAATACAATACAATACAATACAATACAATACAATACAATACAATACAATACAATACAATACAATACAATACAATACAACGCAACGCAACGCAACGCAACGCAACGCAGCGCACCGCACCGCAACGCAACGCAACGCAACGCAACGCAACACAATACAATACCGTGCAATGCAATGCAATGCATTGCATTTATACTTGGTAATTTGCAACACAAATGTGATTGAAAAAACGACTATTTCATTCGTGCCGTTATCATTCTCGACCCCAGAGCTCTTCTGCGCATGACGTGCAAAGTCAGAAGCGTAAGCACTGGGGTCGAGAATGGTGCCGTTATAACCTAAGTAACTAATATATAGATTTAGCCAAGCCTAAAAGCGGAGCTCCACATCTCTCTTTCATGCTTATTGGCCCGTAAAATACAGTAAACTTTAGTTGTGCAGTTATTCCCCAAGAGGTAAAAAACAGCAAGGGAAAACATGCGGACTGCTGACGAAACTGTGAGTTGGCTTCTATTTCTTCAAAGAGAAGACTTCAGCACGACTTTCACCGACAGCTCTTCTTGTAGCATTCTTTCGAAAGCTAGCTTATTAAGTTCAAGAAGAGTACTTGTAAAACTGCAGTTGCTAAAAAAACCACTGATTCCAATACATCCCTCTGGCTGTTTAGTTCTGTTAACCATGAAACATTTCTCGACATCTATCTTGCTAAAATAAATAATATATTCCCGGCATCAAACCGTTTACTGACAAAAAGTACCCAAAAAATGTTTTCGAAAACTTTCAAGCACACGTATAATTATCAAGAGAAAATGGCACAAGTTTTTCAACCGCGGAGTATTAGTGGGGCGCTTTCAAGAACAAACCCTGAACTAATTTTAGGAAGCTGTTAGAGTCTCATTTTAGACAAAATAGACTTACAGTCAACGCGCTTCACGCATGAACGTTCAACTTCAAATATTCATCGATTAGTTCATTCTTCGATTTCATTCTTCGAAAAATTTAGCGATTCTGCGAACCTTGGATTTTATTTTCGAAACATTAATTTTGTTGTTCGAAATTTTTCATGGAACATCGTAATAATAATTCGAACTTTCCGACCAGGAACTGAAAAGTTAGTTTTTATACCGTAATTGACCAATTACCGCGTGTTGGTACCTTAGCGCATTATATTTTCATTATTTTTAAGCGCGTCGCAAAAAGCATCGCGGGGACAAAAGCCGAACAAAATAAATCTGTTAAGAGAAAATCGACAAACAAGAAGTAATCCTTCGAAAGAAAATCCAAAAAACTGTACTAATCTAACAAGGCAACTTTACTCTTTGGCTGGAAGTTTTTTGTGTTGCTTTTTATACGTGCACGAGGCTTTAATATTAATTCGGAAATCGGCAAAATAGTATAAATAACCGCCACATTTTAGCGGCAATTTAATTTTGCACATGAGTTAATTCCAAATGGCAAGAAATTCGCTTGGAGGTTTTTACGATCCTGGGAAACGTTTGCCTTCTAATGTAAGGCACGAATATCGCGTCAACCTTTTCAAAGGTGATTTATAGGGTTGTCAGATATTTCACCGAACATGATCGAGTGACAAAAGGAGCTGTTCATAAAATCGTCCATCAAGACTACGACTCAACCATTTTGTTGTGGAGGAAAAGATCCTGTGTTGATAACGGATGACATCTTTGAAGTAATCGAGATTTGGAAACTTCTCTCCCGAGCGCCATGTTGACGATTTCCGTTGCTGCGCGCCAACTTTCGAAGAATCAGTTTCGTTATTCGAAAAAAAATCGTTATCTTTCAATCTGTCTACAAGGATACGTATAATCTAATTAAGAAAGGAATGCGCACGTGAAGAATGCAATCTTCAACCCGCGATCGTTCACGCGTGAAGCGCGCTGACTGTAAACCGAGAAATGCTTTGCTTATAGTTACTTAAATAAAGATTTCATTTCGATCTGTAACTAAAGACGCACTGAAATGGCTTAGCGGTGAAAAACAAAACGAACACGAAAACATGCCACACTGAACTCACTCACTGAAACGGCTATTCTATGTTGAGTCGCTAAATTGGGACAGAAATGTCATTCACTTCAAATGAAGAAACTAATGTAGAACAGTATAACAATATAAGGAAGATAATTAAAATATTCCACAACTGAACAAAAAACATAAGAAGCTTTACACTAAGACTATAAACTTAAAAATGACGACAGAGCGACTCTTCAGGCGTTGAATACTAAATTACGAATTAGTCAAAACAACCCAATATGCGTTGCCAAAGAAAAACAACCTACATTGAAAAAACAACACAGACTCAGTCTAGAATAGACACGATTTTCACTTTTCGAATAAAATACACTAGAACTGCTCTAAAAAATATTGAAAACTACGCACTAAAGTTCAAAAGGGAATTGAGCGTAATTAAGCCTTAAGTTAAGCCTAATATCAGATTGCTCACTAATGAAAATTCCTTTCATGAATAAACACAGAAAAAGGGGCAAGAAGCCTTCAAAAACATGAAGTGTTATTCATATACGAAGCACTTGTTTGCCTAGGAAAGCAAACTACATTCAATTTTCCCTTCGAGTGAAGTTACTTGCAAGCCGGCAAACGGGAACTACAAGGTAATTTCGCAGCTATTTCAAACAAGTTTTTAAAACATTTCAAGAAAATTACCATAATTTACTAAACATGTAAAGTCGCTCAATTAAAAAATTTTACAGTGTAAATCCACAATCAAATCTGTAATTTAGTTTACCACTGCATTGAAAGAAGGACTTGAAAATCTAAACGAAAGTCGCCGGGTTCTCTCCAGATCTCCTTGGCTTGGAAAAAAGCAAGCATGTCCTCGAATGAGGATTTCTTTCCTTCAAGCTCTCCAATGTCTTCTATTCGCCATTGAGATTGAAGCAATCCTTTTCCTTGTCATGATGAGCTGTTACAAGTCTTCATTCCAAGAATGTATTACAATTATCGTATTGATAATCGGGCGTACGAGGAACCAGCTGCCATATTGTTTACATCAGCTACAAGAAAAGATTGCATTCCACCTCCCCCGGTCGGGTTGTCTTGGGACTCCCCTCACCCTCCCCCAGAGTCTGTACGGGCGGGCGGGCGGACATACGCTGACGTCAGAACCAAAATTTTTTGGATCAACGGGTACCAAATTTGCTTACCCATGGTGCTCTGCGAGCTCCGCTAATAATAATTTGTCTTTTTCGTCCCATTGACCATCTGATAAACTTCTTGACTTTTTTTTAGCGATCCGCTGTCCAAACAGTTGTTTTCATAAAGGTGACTGTGTTGGTGCCACGTGCTTCTGCCGTCGAGGATGGACTGGTCTCGACTGTTCTCAATCTGACTGTAGAGGCGTAAATAATTGTTCTGGCAGGGGTGTATGCATGGGACCAAATGTCTGCAAATGTAAACCAGGATTTGCGGCAAGTCTAGTTTTGTTCACACTTTTATTAGATAGTATTTTTGGCATTCTTTGTTTGTTTTGTGTTTGGTTGACTGAATGTTTGAGGTGAGATACATTTAAAAGTGAAAAATCAATGGCGATTTAAAAAGATAGCATGAAAAATACAAAAATATTTTCGTATCTAAAGAGGGATAAAAGTTTTTCATCACACTTAATTTCTTTGATGCAAGGGTACGGTTATGATAACTAGTTCCTTAACCCTCGGTTGTACAAGAGGGGAAGGGGGCAATTTATCATCAGCACCTGCCGTTTTCAGTAGCTGTAGGCATATCCCTTATACACATTTTGACGTAAGTTTGGTGAGAATGGGTTGCTGTGGCTACGAGATATGACGTCATAAGTAGAAGGTGATCACGCCATTTTTGGGGTAAAAACTGTGTTTTTACACGATGTTTAGGTGAAAAAATCACAAATTGTACGCAAAAGCTTTAAAATGTTTAATTGTGTCATATTGTACATGAATAACAACAAAAAATTTCAATTTCCGCCGTTTTTTGGTAATTTCTAATTTTTGGTAAAATCCAAGATGGTGGCCACGTTGACCGCCATCTTGGATGATGTCACAGGCCCCCAGCAGCGCCTCAACCTATAATGTATACATCATCTTGTACAGCACATCAAAGGCTTTCTACCAAACGCAAAATCTCTCCGAAATATTGAGACACAGGAAAAACCCAAGGGAGGGGATCCATCAACCCCCCCTTGTACCACGGTGGGGGTGTGACTTTGCTTGTACGTCGGAGGGTTAAAACATTCGAAAGAGTAACGCAATGCCTCCCTAACACATTTGGCTCTTTTTTTTTAAAGATGGTTTGCGAAGCTCTCTACCTTGTTTCCTATCGCCAGTCCTTGAAAAGCCGAAGTTTCATTTACAAACTTGTTCATCTAATTAGCAAATATATTATCAATTTATTTAATTGACAAAGAATTTATTTACCTCACAGGGTCGAGGTTGCACCTATTCCTACTGCACCAAATTTCGTCGCTGCTCAACTTGTTCCCAGGGCGACCCAGCGTGCGGCTGGTGTGATAGCTTACAGCAATGTATGCCGGGAACGTCAAAAGGACCATCTATCGGGCATTGTCCTGATTGGTTTTACTACACTTGTTACACAGTCGGTAACATCAGTCATTGTTCCAACCAAATTCAGGTGAAACTAGTTTCCAAAGACTTTTGTGTTATTGTTAATGGATAGTCAGCGCAACGAAAATTAAAGCTGTTGCGAGGTGCCAAAAGTTGAAGATATAACCATTATCGGACTATTTTTAGGACTAGGCAGAGCTATCTCTAAAATCACGCCATTTATTGAACGAAACTCACCAAGCAGTGATAGTATAACTGGGTTACTTGTTTAAATAAAAATAATGTTTGCGTTGAAAAAACGTGGTCACATGTAAGCCCTCAGTGAGTCTTGCTGATAAAAAGGTGAATTTACAAAAGTGAAAATACACTTACATTCTGTTTTGTCCTAGAAAATCCACATGAAAAGTAAAAAACAATACAAACACACAAAAACACTTTTATCAGAAGTATGGCACAAGTAATTAAAAGGACTCAAACTTCTGATTAAATTTTCTCTGTATGTTGATTGCAGACCGTTAAAGAATATAAGAGTTGAGTGGCTTTAGCCATTATGGTTGGTCCTTATTTCGACAGCCCTTACTCTCTCATTGGATGTTTGTTTGTTTGTTTTCTCTTTTCAATGTTTATTGTATGATTTTTTCGGTGTAGAGAGTTGATTGTACCAACCGACAGTGCAACCTTACCAAAGAGACAAGTAATAAGGAATCATGTCAGACGTGTCACGATCTAGAAAAGTGCTACAATTATGTGGTAATTTTCTCTACTATTAAGTACATATATAGAATAACGACTAAATAATGTGGCTGATTGAGAGGTTGAATACCAAATTTCATAGCGAGGTACAGTCGAGCCTCGATTATCCGGACGTCGATTATCCCGACTTTTCGATTATCCGGACTTTTTCGCTGGTCCCATTTTTTTCACGAATATTAATGACCTTAGATGTTAAAAACTTTAGGAGGTAAAAAAATTCAGAAATTATGTTAAAAGTCAGGAAAATTGCGTTTAAAACAGCGCATTACACGCTCCGCTTT